>CP053154.1:2600036-3200036 GCA_014607495.2 Carposina sasakii | reverse complement strand
CTTACGTCTCTTTTGTAAGCTACTATAATGCACTGTAATACCATCAATTTCCAACATAAAATTTGACCAAGGAACAAAAATATCTGAAAGAAATATACGTAACAGTAATTTATAGAGTACACAATCTATCTAATATGCGGATACTCAACTGATTCGCTACTTCGCACATACAAGGTTCTTAGAGACGAGATGTTAGTGTCATCTAGTCTATAAGTCTACCTATGTCCACGCATATACCTATTAAAAAATCTAGTGCAAATATCTGTGTAAGGCAAATTACTTATCTATTATAAATTTATTAATAAAGAAATGGAAAAAATTCCTCACCCGGGTGGGAATCGAACCCACGACCTCTGCATTCCGTGCCAGACTTATCTATTGTCTTTTTAAATGGCAAAACTTTCTTTGACTTTTATTTTAGACATTTTATATATCGATATTTATGATTTTAACCGTGCTTTCTTTGCAAGTGAGTGTATGCTTGGAAAAGGTAGGCATATTTTATAGATGTATGTAGATACTATTTTATGCATCTACAACTGCAAACTGTACCCAATGTCACATTCAATAAACATTTCATTTAATTTCATTAACGCTCAAACAAAGTCTGAGGGCCGATTATTCTAATAGTTAATATTTTCTGTCTCTATCTTAATCAAGTTTTAGAGAATGACAACATCATTATTATCCTACAGATAGGATATCTACATACATACATACATATAATCACGCCTTTACCCTTACGGGGTAGGCAGAGCACCAAGGGCCGATAGGACCACATGGTGCCACTTCTGAGCAATTTTGAGGGTATAGTTGAGATGTACAAGTTTGGTTAGTAGTGACAGGTGGTCAGCCCATCGCCTACAAAACACCAAGACCCTCTTGTCCCTCTACTGACTTGTACAGTATGCCCGGGAAGAGAAGGAGCTGTAGTATTATACGTTTTATTTTTCACTCCCAAAGCAGCATAAAAGAAAGATAGGATATCTGACGATAGAAAAAATCAGTTCTAAGTCAAATTATTTCTCCATGTCTTTTTAAATGGCAAACCTCACCGAAAGTTGATAGACTTTTACTATATCTGCAAAAGTTTCCAGAATTTGACATAATGCTTGGACGAGGTTGTGTCCAACATGACCTCTCAACGCTGGCGGTACGGGCGGTACTGCCCAAAATATTCTCTTGTGTAGGCTGACTTTCCTCTGATCTTCTTGTAAAATTGTATTCAAGTATTCCACTCTCATACCCAAGTAATAAAACATCATGAAGAACACGGCATGTTCCGAATGGTTGCATACACCTGAAAAAAAAGGAAGTATACAGAACATAAAAATATATTATAATTATAATATATAATCATATTATGCTTAGTTCCTTAGTTATTTATTTCCTATGCAGTTGCGGGTCCTCCCTAGAATAAATCAGCTGCTCCTCCTTGCGTAAGAGGTGACTAAGGATCTCGGACATTCTCTCAGGCTATAAGCTAGCAACTTAAACTGATAAATCTGTAAAATTATTAATAAAGAAATGGAAAAAATTCCTCACCCGGGTGGGAATCGAACCCACGACCTCTGCATTCCGTGCCAGCGCTCTTACCACTGAGCCACCGGGTCAATTACTCGGATGACGAATTTTACCATCTCTTTTTGAAATTACATTATTGGAAACGTTATTTTTTCATCCCGATAGCTATACATAAGCCAAATCTCGGCAAATCTGTTCTCGCTATGCTTAAACTGTCTGTAGGATATTTTATATGATCCTGGCTTCCACATTTTTGGAACATAGCCATGTGTAGTGTATATGTATTTATGTATTATACTTAGGTTAGATTGTTACCTGTGTATACAATGGGCAGGCAAGATGGATATACCTCCTTCGTAAGTAATCCGTTGTAAACCATTGACCAGAACACAAACATCGTGAATATTGCAAGTGAAACAGTTTTAGAGATAAGAGCAAGCCATCGGTTTATTTCTATAGGGTCCAAATTCAGGTGCCCGTCAATTTGTTTAAGTTTCACGAACACTCGATAGTTTATATCTTCGTGGTAAAATAAATTTCGAAACACAACAATTATATTCACAAAATTATTCACCATCATTCCTATTCTAGTTATTATAAAATATATTTCATTAGCATCAAATGACACGACGGAAATGAATAGGCAATGATAGGTTGCTGCGACGAATATGGCCCAAACAAGAAGGAATATGATCTGACGCACTTTGGTGTGGGGTGTCACGAATCCATGCTTTATACTGACTCGACTGCAGCAGAAGAACGTTTGAAGAAGAAGTACCGGCTGGAAAACTCTTATAAAATTATCATCCAGCATGTCTTTTTGTAAGTCGTCCAAATTGAAATTGTTGTGTGCTATCATTTCGGAAATATGCTAGAACTAGGCCAGACAGTTGATGTAACTGCCATATTAAAAGTACCTATAAAGTAACAGGGTCCATGGTGGCCATTAAAAGTTATTTCCCTTGAGGTCTAATTTCTGTGGTTTAGTCGCGTATCGAAGCTCCCCCTATCTGAATACACAGATATAATTGCCCCAAATAATGCTTAATCATTTGTTTGTCCTTAACCTAATTTTAAGGGTCATCGCGATAGAGTTTCTACCATATCATATTTAGCAGTCGACTGCTGGACGTAGGCCTCTGGGGGAGCCACGCCACAAGCTCCATCTCCTGTTTTCGCTATCCAGTTATAAAAACATAACCTATTGACGCATCGTAGTAATCTCAATCGTAGAAATAGAAAGGCCGCTTAAACAGCGACACATATTGCGGGCGTGACACGAAATATCGATGTGAACGATACACACAACACGACGAGCTGCGTCGGTGAATTTAAATCAGATGAGTCAGATGTGCTTATTCTAGCTGTATAAACTAAATAATTCTCTATTTTCCGGAGTATTTCAAAAGTAATTATATTCACATAAAAAATACCTCTAAGGCTCAAGCTTGCATGGTTTTCCCATTTAGTCAATTACTGTTTTATTACAAAACAAAAAGACACTGTTTAAAGCATTAAACTGCCATTTGACAGCAAAATGCATGAAATATTTATCAAATTCAGGCAATGTTTAGCTTAAACAATGTTTAAATTCTATTGTAAAAATAATTAATTTTTGCTAGTATTTGTAATAAATGAGATTGTGAGACATATTATATATGGGTAGCAAGTTAGCAACTATAACTATAGGTATTTGTCATAGAGAGTATATGCTAACAGGGAAACTTGTTGGAGGTAAATGTTATAGGCTCCATATTGCTTTCAGGGGGAGAACTAAAGTATATTTTTATATTCTACAGTCAGATTGTCTTTAAAGAAAATATATCTACATATCTCTTAATTTGTCCTATTGCTGGGAGCCGTGAAGGCGTTCCCCTTTTGAACACATCTTCGCCTTGGCCTACCTGAATGATGGAAACCATCTCCTGTTTACATACAGACGACTACCGTGACCGTGACCTACGAATGTGAAGTTGAGCCAAAAGTTTATCAATCTGCATTAGCGTAGTCTTCTTCTATGCGTCCTCTATAGCTCTTTACAAAGCTAACATATGTATATCTTAATCGGCAATCTCAGCTAATATTATGTGTAAGTAAATAAGTTTGTTTGTTACCTCTTCACGTTTTATTTACTGAACTATAATATTATAATACTAACATATTATATTTAATATTATTCATATTATATTGCATATACATAGTTAAGGACATAAGCTTCTGTACAATTTCGCAGGGAGCAGCTAGTAAACTACCTATATATTTTCACTTAGGTACTAACTCATCAGTTTTTCTCGTAAATAAGTAATCTGTATCTGTACCACAATCTGTACTGAATTAATATGATATCAGATCTGGAATGAACAGCGTTTTATCGGAAGAGCTTTTAAGTGGAATAAAATAGTTCTGTGTTCATCCACCGTTTGAGTTTCCTATAGTAAAACGTTTAGTTCGGCAAAGAGAACTTTCTCGAGATAAGCTCATTCAGTCCTATACAAACAAATCGAATATATTCCTTTCTAATTATGTATGTTAGTGCTCAGTTATTGTGAAACTAATTTCAGAAATCTGTGTTTGTATTTTGTCAGTATTGAAAATGCGAACAAGTAATTTTTATTTAGTTACGTTTATTAATCAATCCGTCATACATGGAGCTATTAATAGTGTCCGATGAAATAAATATTTTTTTTCTTCCAAAAACATCTCTACATAATACAGCGACAATAAATAACATTGACGCTTATTATGGGGATAATTATCACTTCCCTTTTCTGTGATCCTTGTCTAACCAGAGAACACTAACGGTCAATTTCAATACTAGATATTAAAAAGAATCTTTGATTTTTAAATTCCAAATTTGATATTTTGTATGAAAACAATGGAACATTTAATCTGAAATATGCAAAAAATCTCTCTAAATCGGTTATTGAAATTGGCCGATGGCGATAAAAAAATCCATTTATGTGTTTATTCATTTTATACAGATTATAATTGAAACTAAACTTAATTTTTAAGCACGCCAGCAGAAATAAAAGTGATAGCCATTAGCTAGTAGAGCATTATAACCATTAGTATAGGTTTCAATAGCAGCCGATCGAAATGCGTGTTGTTATTGAGCGAGTAGACGACAATGACAACGAAATGACTGCAATAGGGCCATCCCGCGAGATTGGATCGACGCTGTTAGAAATATTGAAGCCATAAAGGTTTTACGCGAAATCGACGTACGTATGCCGTTGAATGTTGCAGCGGTATAGTCATTGTTGTGGTCAGGGGTTAAGTGTATTAGTTTGATATGGGAAATAATGATATCATGAGTTTTTATGCATTTGTACACGGCTGTGTTCTCACAATGGGAACTAAGTTAGGTATAACTGTAGGCTCACGAAGAAAATCGTAGAGCCACGTTCAGCATAGAGGGCCAAATGTAAAACATCAGTTCTCATGAGCAGAGGTGGCTGCTGACATTTTTATATGGGTGTTCACTCCCTTAACGAATGGGATGGTGAAGTTCAACCGAACACTTATAAAAATTTAGAGACCTAATGAAACACATTAAAGACAACCATATCACGTTCTAACTCGGTCTAAGCGAACTCTAGTGGCCGCATACGCGAATTAAAGTGAGCGGCGCTCCAGCTAAGACTAATTTTTCATACGAAATCTTCTGTTTCACGCGCCGGCCTATGTCGGTATGTCTCTTTCGCACTAATTGAATACAGTACTAGGAATCGTACCAAATTTCGTTTCATTGGAGGCGATCGCTAGAGCTCCACTCGATACATAAGATTACAACTAACTTGAGACGAATACGTAGACACTATTGTATAAACATAGTAGAATTGAAAGATAATTATAAATCTATACTAATATTATAAAGAGGAAAACTTTGTTTGTTTGGTTGTAATGAATAGGCTCCGAAACTACTGGACCGATTTCAAAAATTCTTTCACCGTTAGAATCCTTATTGGACCTGGATGAACATAGGCTATAAGAATTTCCCGATATTCCCACGGGAAGGCGACCAACGGGAATTTAATATTTTTTACGAAAACCGCTATACATATGAAGCTGAAATCGGGCATATATGTTCATTGGGGACAACGAGGAAGGACTAAAAACGGATTTCCCGAAATTCCCACGGGAAGGGGACTAACGGGAATTCATAATTTTTACGAGAACCGCTATACATATGAAGCTGAAATCGGGCATATATGTTCATTGGGGACAACGAGGAAGGACTAAAAACGGATTTCCCGAAATTCCCAAGGGAAGGGGACAAATGGGAATTCAAACGGATTTCCCGATATTCCCACGGGAAGGGGACAAACGGGAATTCATTTTTTTTACGACAACTGCGATACATATGAATTTGAAATTGGACCTGTATGTTCATTAGGGACTGCGAGGGAGCACTAAGAACGGATTTCCCGAAATTCCTATGGGAAGGGGAGTTACGGGAATTTAATTTTTTTACGAAAACAGCTATTTATACGAAGCTGAAATCGGATTAGGGCTACAAGGAAGCTCTAAGAACGGATTTCCCGAAATTCCCACGGGAAGGGGACCAACGGGAGTTCCAAATTTAAACGAAAACCGCTGTACCTACATATAAAGTTGTATCTATGTATTGATATGTACCGAAGCGAAGCGAGGGCGGGCCACTAGTTATAAATATAGAGAAACATAGATTGCCTATGTAATCTTCGTGGGCGGGAGTGCACCGCACCAGCGCTCCTCAGGACGAGCCGCCAGTGCTCATGAGAGTATCGCCCTGAATCATCATGGTTTATATGTTACAAGTATTTTAATTCGTGATTATCTGTAATTTTCCAGCGCTGACGAAATCTATTATCTTATCCTAGAATAAAAATAACCAAACTCTAACAATAACCTCAACCTTAATTCATATAGCCATGTTTAAACCCAAATTGATAGCTTATTTTTATATCCCAAAATTATTTCACTGGTATAACATATACAATAAATATAAACAGCATCAAAAAGCTTAAAGTCATCCAAGTGAAATCCGATCTATATTAAAGTATTTTTCTGTCGACCCCAAGCTAAGCTTGAGCAGTTACCGAAAAATTGGCTCAACGTATCGTAGAAGCGAGAAATATCCTATGCATTGCAAAGTGATTCGATAACTGGCCGCGCAAACTCTCTTATGTGTAATTTTATGGATGTTAGCCTGGGGTAGTGCATTATCAATTTGGTCACCCCTCTCTCGGCGAAACCAGAATCTGATTAGGCGTTTTAGTGAACACTATTTTCTTGAATAGAAAATTGTATACGTATATTAGTTATTCATCGAGGCACCGCTTGCACTATAAATATAGCGAAGCATTTTTTCTAGTAGGCGTATATATAGGACATAAATGTTGACATGAGATGTGTGGGCTTGATTCGGGGCGAGCTTTTCTGACCATAAAGATTTTATGCGAAAGGGATACGCAACGCAATAGACATAATAGACTATTTGACTGATATCTCCATACTGTATGGAATCTACCTATAGTAGATAAAGTTTTTTTGTCATTGCAAATGTTGGTCCACACATCTAAGGGTGCGTTTTCACTGAGGCGGAGCGGAGAGGAGCGGTGCTTAGCGGTGCATGAATTGACCAATCACTATGTTCGAAATCTTCGCTCCGCTTCAATAGAAAGAGCACGAGCCGAGTGGAGCAGAGCTGAACGGATATTCATAAAAATACATACGAGGTGATACGGGGCGGAGGACAGCGGAGCGGAGTGGAGCGGGACGGAGTGGAGCGGTGGACCGAGGGGCGGTGCGGTGCGGAGGGCAGCTAGGTTGTGTAGTGGATAAACAGGAGAGCGGAGCGGCGAGGTGCGGACCGGGGTGCGGACTGTGGTTGTGAGTGACGCCACGCCGCTTGCTTTTTTCTTTTTAAACGTCAACATGACGTATGCTCTCTCTGAGAGATTCAGTGTAGTGTATTTAATTGTATCAGGCAAGTTTAAATTTCCAGTGCGGGGTGGCTCACCACCGGGCCCGGTGGAATTGCGACCCCTTAATTCAGTGTAGTGTTCCGCTCCGCTCTGCTCCACTCCTCTCCGCTCTGCTCCACTCCTCTCCACTCCTCTCCGCTCTGCTCCACTTCAGTGAAAACACTCACCACTTTTCACCACTTTTCTCCGCTCCTCTCCGCCCAGCTCCGCCTCAGTGGAAATGCAGTCTTAGTCGCTTAAATATTTTTATACACACTCAACTACCAAGGAAACTTTTAGGTTGGTTACCGCGGCTAAGAATTACTTTTAATTTAAGATTACTTTTTATGTATTCCTAACTTTTAATTTCTTCACGTATCACAAAACTAAACGAGTTCTTAAAATAAAATTGAAATTCCAAAACATTTGTAAGAATTCTTCTTCAACTCAAATTATGTAGGTAGGTATTAAGGTACATTAGGATTAGGAAATCATATACATACTACAGCACAGTATTTACAAATTTGTGGACATACTCGTATGGACCGTTTAAAAGGGTATCTGAAAAGTGATTTGTCTGTGACCCGAGGCGTCGGAAGAGGAGTTAATTGCCGTCGAGTAGGTATCATGGATCACGCCAATGGGATGGCCCGGTAGCAGACGTGACTTACCTATAGGTATATGATTATATAACATTATTAGGGTGGAAGGCGATTATTTTGGCTTTGATGTCGGTACTACAATTATAATTCATAAATAAAATAGGTAAAGTAATTAACTATGAAGCGAAACTATTAAAACAAGTTAACCTATAGAAAACAAAAGGACATATTAAACATTATTTTGCTTACCAAGAAATGGGTGGAAATTATCTCGTTTTTTACAAATATTTTGTTATTATACAAAACGCAAATACAAAATGATCTATTCCGGTCCGATCCCTTAAACTAATCCCTTTTTACTTTAAATCCACAACAAATTCCAGTCTGATACCAAAACAATTTTTATATTCCGGTCTGATCCTGTAGAGTTCTTTTTTAATGTGTAAAATCAGAAAATAAAATAGGAAATAAAAGAATGAAAATTCTACAAGTTATTTTATTGACGAACGATAAAGTTAAGAAAAAGTTAATAAAGCAACATAGTCTCGATCTCTTAGTAAAAATCAACAATAATTCGAAAACAATATTGTATGTGTCTATAGTTTTTACTTGCTAACAGTACTAAAAATATTGAAGATATGAAGACATATGGGATCAGAACGGAATACAAAATAAATGAAATATTCATCTAATCCCGTGACGGGATCGGATAGGAATAAAATTATAAAATGAAATAAGACGGATCCTTTGCGGGATCACTTGCTGGGATCGGAACGGAATAGATCATACAAAATTTGGCTTTCCCACATATGTCTAAAGTCTCAAATCATTACCTACGCAATTTTTCTTTATTTTGAAATAAATGTATCAGTCCCCTTGGAGAGATTGGTAAATAAACCACAACTCTACCTAACATAATGATAGATGGCAGGATATAGTTATGGTAATGACCAAAGTTGAACAACTAAGTGGAGTAGAAACTGCGGGAACGGGAACTAATCGAATAAATTGTGATTATAATAAATACAGATTAGTTACTAATCTAGTACACAAGTATAGTACTTTGGACACAGATTCAAAACTATATCTCCCCGATTTCGTATGTTATGTTACTTATTACAATATCTCCAATATCCTGTGCTGATGCGGGGCTTTACTTAGGGTAAGGACATACGGACTGCAATTCAACAGCAAGTCGACTGCATAATTGCAATTCTTATGCAATTACCCTTAGAATACATCAGCTGCATTGCCTCCTCCGTGCATGTCGTATAAGTCGAAAGTAACTGAAGGTAAGGAAAGGTGCATTCTCCCAGGCGGTGAGCTAGCAGTTGGTCACTGAACGTTTACAACTGCTCCCCTCTATGCTAAACGTGGCTGTGAGATTTCCTTCATGATCCTGCAGCTATGATTACCCCAATTACAGGAACACATCCTTGTCTATATGTCAACATATTCGATGTGCGACAAAACATCGGTTAATTTGGGCGTTTAGTTCGTTTTTTTTTTATATTAAAAAGGGTTCCGTTTGACCACAATGAGCCTGATGGTAAGCACCGTTGCAGTCTAAGATGGAGCGCGCTTGCCTAAAAGAAACCGGTTCACTATCGACTTGAAGACCGCAAGATTATAGGTTTGTGTGTGATGCAGTTTGATGCTCGATTATACAGGGTTAATTTTAAAACATCAATAACCTCGCAAGACTAGGTAGCTACCATCATAAACAACAACATTTGATCTATGAGTTTTAATAATTTGTCATATTTTACTTTAATACAAAAATAAATATCAATTTAATATTACCTCTGAATGTTCTTAAGTCTGTACATAATACAGTGGCGCGCGCGTTCGCGGGCGTCAACCTTTTCGTATACCTACGAATGGAACATAGATCTACAAATGTCATGACAGTACAATTAAATATCAAACGAACTTACCAAGTGAAGTTCGATGTTAATTATGCGAACAGTTTCATTCGACGCGATTTATTGTTTACATATTGTAGATGTATCCCTATGCGTTAGCCTTGCACGGTATTTAAAAGAAAACAATTTGACTTTACCAATCTGTCACTGTCAGAGCTTACCAACTCATTCCGGTCGTTGGCGGATAGTTCGTTCGTTCGTTCGACCCTTCCTTCGTGATAGGAATTGCTAGGGAACTTCATATTTGACAAAGCATTTTTCATTTTTTAAACATCCACTGTAATTGTGTGGGTTGGGTATAAAATATAGGGAGGGAGTGTATAAATCGCGTCGAATGAAGCTGTTCGCATAATTAACATCGAACTTCACTTGGTAAGTTCGTTTGATATTTAATTATGCTTTACAGCTTCATTCTTAGCGATTTATTGTTTACATATTGTAGGATGTTAAAAGCTATGTTTGAAATAATGAAAAAAAAACTTATAAATAAAAAGAAAACAAAGAAGGTTACTACTTTATATTATTTTTATTTTATCTAAGATTTAGTACAATTCTACATAACTTATTGCATAGGTTATACCTCATATACTATTCTTTTATAGGTTAGAAGATAGAATAGAGGTAGCAAAATGATTTGGATCAACAACAATATCCTTATTATAGAAACGGGCAAAGACTGAGGAGGAATCAGTCCACCCAGCTGTGCGTCGTATTAACTCAATATTGACCCCAAGTTTGCTGGCTAAAGATGTTGCAGCATGTCGGGTGCTGTGTGCACAAAAAATAGACGTATCAAGACCACTGTCGCTAAGTGTTTCCTTAATCCAGTGACTTAATGTTTGCGCTGATAATTTAGAATGTGGTCGTTTAATACTAATGAATAAATTATCATGATTATTACGTAATAACTGTGTTTTATTTAAGTAAACTTCTAAACATCTTGCCGGACAAATTTGTGGACGACTATTAAAATATGGTAAGAGTAAAATCGGCTGAAAAGAGTTTGGTTTTGAGGTTTTAATATGATCTGGAATTTTTATAGTAATATTTACAGGAGGTTGTACAACAATGTTACAAATTTTAATGATTGAAAATGTTTGTACGCGATGTGCTGTAACTAATGCCAATAAGGTTAAGGTCTTCCTTGAAAGATCTTTCAGACTTAGATGTTCATTTGGCCACATTTGAGCTAAATGATTCAAAACAATATTTGGATCCCATGTTTGATGGTATTTGGGCCTAGTGGGTCTAAGTCTAAAAACTCCTTTTACAAAACGTTTAATTCTATCATCATTCATTATACTATTGCCTAAAATTAAGGATAAAGCAGATTTATAACAATTTATAGTTCCATATTGGGCTCCTTTATCAAATATATAAGTAAGAAAATCAATTATTATTGAAACTGATGCAACCGTGTATGTATGCCCTAGTGAATTACAATAGTCTATCCATGATATTGGCGATATGTAGTATCAGACAGTGATGACAACATAATTTCTACTGATCTTAACGAAAGCGATCTTTCTAGTAATGCTTTCCTGAAAGCATCGCGGCAACCAATCGAAGAGTTTTGTACAAGTTGTGCCGAGTCCTGAAAGGAGACATCAAAAGATCAGTGCGTGGTTCAAAGTAAAGAGGTTCAGAAATCATTAATTTGTTATATAATGGGAACCAGGGCTGTGTAGGCCAATCTGGTACAACCACAATGCCCTCTGCTTTATCACTTATGATTTTTTGCAATAGCTTTGTTATTATTGAAAATGGTGGGAAAGCATAGAACTCTAAACTATACCAAGAAATCGTGAATGCATCCACTAACCAAGCACCTGGATCATTTTTCCAAGCTACATAAAGAGAACATTTAGCATTTTGTCTACTGGCAAACAGATCTATTTTTGGCATCCCAAACTTATCAACTATTTCTTCAAACGCAAAATTATTGAGCTCCCATTCGGTGTCAAGAAATTTTTTACGAGACAAAGAATCTGCATTAAAATTTTCTTTAGTATTTATATAAGAACAAAATATTAAAATTTTTCTATCTTCACACCATTTCCAAATATCTTGTGAGATTTTATTTAAATGTATATATTGTATGCTACCCATTCTATTAATACAGGAAATGGCTGTTACGTTATCTAATCGCAGTAATATTTTACAATCACTATAAAAAGCTGCCTTCATTTCTAACTCGTTTATGTGTAATACAGTTTCATAATTTTTCCAATAACCAAAACATTCGTCATTATTGCAATATGCACCCCAACCGGTGAGAGACGCATCGGAAAATATTTCTAGATCATATTTATTAACAACTAATGGCATGAATGCGTTATCTATTTGTTCTACCCACCAAATCATATCATCTTCTAAATCGGGTAGTCTGATAACTTGTTCGTAACTAGGGTTATTACGTAAACACAAATATTTAAAGCGTTCGAATGCCTTGGTATATTTCCATGAATATTGAATCGCAGGGCAAGCTGAAACTAATAACCCAAGGAATCTAGCAAATTCTCTCAATCTACATTTGCGTCTATTGATAAATGATTCAGTATTAATTTTAATTTTATTTTTCTTATCATCAGGCAGTTTTAGAATCATCTTATTAGAATCGTACACAAAACCTAAATATTTACAATGTTGCTTAGGAATTAGACAGTTTTTATCATAATTCAATTTGAAACCTAAACTATGTAATATGTTTTTTGTTAAAGTAATATTATCTTTGCACTCAGAAAAGGATGAACCTAGACAACATATATCATCTAGGTATATTACTGACAACATGTTTCGCGATCTTAAATATTCCATAACAGGTTTTAGCAGTTTCGTAAATACGTAAGGTGCCACACACAAACCAAAGGGTAAACAATTGAATTGGAATATAATATCCTTGTATATAAATCTTAAATATTTCTTGTGAGATTTATGAATCGGTACAAGAAAATATGCATCCTTTAAATCTATAGTTGCCAAAAAACAGTCTTTAGTAATTAATTTAGATAAAGTGCGATAATCTTCTAGTTTAAAATGAATTGTTTTAATGAACTTGTTTAAACATTTTAAATTAAGTATAAAACGTTGTTCACCATTTGGTTTGGGAACTAAAAATATACTAGATATAAACTCGCCAGGTACATGACCATTACATTTCGAAATAGCGCCATTTGCTAATAATTTATTAACAGCAGTATCAAAGTCCCTACGTTCTTTCTCAGATTGAGGGTGGACATTAGGACAATCAGTACGATAGGGAGTTGACGTAAAGGGTATTTTATAGCCTTTTAACAAGGATAAGATCGTGCGATCATTGGTTATGTCAGCCCAGTTTTCATAATAATATTTAAGCCTGCCGGCATAAGGTACCTCTGGTCCTATGGCGGTATGGGCGACGCGGAGGCGGCGGCGCCGGCAACGTCGCTCGGATTGTCGTGTTGCTGCGCGACTGCTGCGGCGCCCGTATTGAGGTTCGAGCTGGCAACCGCTGGTCGCTTACAGGCTTCTCTGGAGGTTTGCGTTGATTGTACCTGGAGTTAAAACGACTTTTTCGTGTTTGTATTTGAGAAGGATTTTTGAGAAAAATGTGTTTTGATGGTTGTACCTTCAAAGCTTCACCAGATTTTTGGATGGTTTTTGCCAATTTCAGTTTTTCACTAACATTTTCACCAAATAGAAACTTGTCTCGACCTGCTTCTATTAATGTCTCCTTTAGACCTGAGTTTATAGACGACAAAATGAAATTACGGCGAGTCTTAGTTTCAGCATAGTGACTATCGCATAAAATACGACAAGCATCGCTCAATGGTTTGAGAATTTTTTGCTTTGAAGTCTCGTTGGATATTACAAGTTCTGTCACTTTTGAAAGAGCAGATAGTGCCGTACCAATTTGATTTTGCTTGTATGAAATAGAGGCGTCCTTTTTTATTAATGTTTCGGGTAAAGCAGCTTTAGCTTCGGGATTCAGCAATGGTGCCACTAAAAATTCACAATTGCCTGGTGTCGGGTAGTCTGACAAAAGTTTTAATTTATTTTCTTTTGAAAGACCTTTCGCTAGAATATCCTGCCATCTATTAGCTATATCCTTATGAATAGCTGGTCCCAGTTTTGTATCTGCTTTTGGTGCATCGCCCAATAGTTCCAAAATATCTTCATCTAGGTCCAAGTCCTCGATACAAACCACAGCATTATCGGCAGTCTCGGTCGATGTTCCCGGCTGTGGGGAAGTAGACGGTTGTGAAACCAGGCATGGCGGATCGGGGTTCGGCGAAGCACGAGGTGACAATACATCGTGTGTATTACTCTCTTGGACCAAATAATCTTCAGTCTCCAGTGCTATGCGCTCGGTATCTATGACAAAAAATATCGCATTTAATGATAGTAACAACCTGGGTATGGCAGTACACATCATTTTTTAACTTGCGAAATAATACGTGACAGTAGTAGCCTGGGTATGGCAGTACACATCACTTATTTTGCGAAAAAATAGTATGAAGGTAGTAGCCTGGTTATGGCAGTACACATCACAAAAAAAAAATATATAAAAGGTGACGGTAGTAACCTGGGTATGGTAGTAGTACACATCACTTAAAAATAACATCAGGATAAACCTAATAATTATTTACCATCGTATTCTGATTCTGAGGAGTCTTCTATGATACGCCTTCTTCGATGCTTCGATCTTGATTCCAATTTCTTCTGTAACTTCTGAATTTTCTTCAATATTCCCTCTTCACTATGTTCATGTTTGCGTTTTCCCATGTTGAAATACAAATATATCCGGGATGGTAGTAGAGACGTGCGAAGGCTATGAGCACGGAACACAATATGAAGTTCCCTAGCAATTCCTATCACGAAGGAAGGGTCGAACGAACGAACGAACTATCCGCCAACGACCGGAATGAGTTGGTAAGCTCTGACAGTGACAGATTGGTAAAGTCAAATTGTTTTCTTTTAAATACCGTGCAAGGCTAACGCATAGGGATACATCTACAATATGTAAACAATAAATCGCTAAGAATGAAGCTGTAAAGCATAATAAAAGCTTGGAAAATCATTTTTAATTAATGTATTGAGTTATGATAAAACTCGAAGAACAAATGTAATTGTTTATGATTTTAGCTATCTAGCCGTGTGAGGTTATTGATGTTTTAAAATTAACCCTGTATATGTACTTATCCATTTTATACAATAGGCGACTTTATCTGAATTTCGCTTAACTTTATTCCGCTTTGTACACGCAATTAAAAATCTACTAATTATGGAAAGTCATTTCGTTCTCCATATAAGCGAATTATTTAAAATTACAGGTCTGTTACCAATTTGTTGAGGTCCACCGCGACGAGGCTTCGTTACAAATATCGCGCCATGGTCGACCACAATGGTCTCTATCTATTGGGTTATGTAAATACAAGCTTTATTTTATTATTGTATGCTTTATTTGTACTTATGTTTAATATGAGATATTTTACAATAGTTACGTGGATATTGGAAGCCCACTAAGCACCCTTGTGCAAGTATATTCAGAGGTCAGTTAGGTTCAGTTGAAAGGCCAGTATAAAGTTAACTTGCTTTAGTTTTGGTTACTACAAGACCAGAGATTTTTTAAAGACTTACAGTAAATGTGGTAATTAGCGAGGGTTACTGCAAAGTAACAAATAACACCTTTAGTAATCACACTTATGAATTGCCACTCATAAAACCAGCAGTATGCAATAAGGCAGTGTATGTAGGTAGGTACCTATTAAACGTAAATGAGATCCATTGGTATTATTGAATCGATTCCATTTAATTTTAAATAGCCAGAAAGTTGGACATCCAGCAATAATGAATCTATAAAATTAAATGGGAAATAAAGCTTTTCAGTCATTAGTACATATTGTTATTATTTAAACGAATAGGCCGTTTGAAACGACAATTATTCCGTCTATCGAGTCTACAAATCAACGACAATTGTGTTATGTTTACAGCAAACAAACAAACAAGCAAGCGGACGGGACGCGGGGCAAACCGCAACTATTTCGGGCCCGGCTCTGTTTACTTACAGAACTACAAACTTAGCTGTGCACCTCACACGACTCCTGTACAAACACACATAAGAAACATTTCTCGGATATTGACTGGTATCGCAAACTTTGCACCTGTGGCGGACTACTCGAATTTACAAGCGGTCTGCTACCACCGTTTTCCAAGATAGAATCTGTGTCCTATGTTTGGTTTGAGAGAAAAATGTTATAATGTACGAGCAGTTCTTTTTAGCTTATGTTTACTTGGTACCTGCAAATAAACACAACTTCCATACTTGTATTAGAATTCTTTAGTGTTTGCTCAACGACTATTGTCAGGTTATTTATTATCTAGATATACAGGGTAGATATAGACCTACGTATTGTATACAAGGTTTACCAACAAACTTACTTAACCTTCGTGTTTGCGTGTAAACATAGCATTCCGTGAAAACGAGAGCATGAAAATATGAAATAGTGCTCAAAAATTTAATTAAAGGCTTGATTAAAGAATCCGTACTAAGGTTGCGATTTGCCGGATATTGTTAAATTAAATTTTCATCCTTTGTCCTAAGCAGGAGGGTTGGTCTACTCATTCCTTATTTCATTAAGGCGGACCCTAACATCTGTTGCTTTTGAAACTTGATGCCTTTCTTTGTCCAAATTTCCTTTGTACAGCATTCATTTGTTAGGCTAATTTTTAACTATCATGGTCGAGTTACGAGTACAAGCCTGCTAATAGTCTTTTCATATTTTTACGCAAATCCGGATAAAGAAAAGAACGTAAGTCAAAAGAAGGACAAAAAGAGAGATTATAATAATAAATATCAATTTCAACGATCATAAGAAGAAAGTAGACATAATACATCAGAAACAGAAAACTATAGGTTAGTGCAATAGGCGTCAACATTAGAGCAGTGAACGTATGTTAAGTTGCTGCCTGTGATTATGAGCAAATGAGATGAGATAAAGTTGCAAATATTAATTTCACGAAATTATTATTTGTTATTGGCAATTTGCTAATTCTGTAATTTCCTAGTATACATATAAATACATGTAAATTACATTATTACTTACATTCCCTAAAAAGTGACTCCGCGCCCGAAAAGTGCTCTTATTAGCAATAACACTCATCGCTAGTGGTACCTACTGCTAATAATAATCAACTGATGAAGAAAGATTTTTTCTTTTGTTTAGGATATTGAAGACACTATCTCAAAGCTTGTTTATACTTCGTTAAGTTGCTTATTCTCCGTTTTAATTAACCTATAATGGCGTTTCATTGTTGCTCTCGGCTTACCGAAGACTGCAATTAGTATTTGCGTAACTAGATTGTAGGTAACATTGCTTAATAAGCAGGTTTGTGCCTATTTAGATAGCAGTTATCTGTGCTTTCGTCTATGTACTCGTAACTTAAATAAAATAAATAAATAAATAATTAAACAATATTAGATAAAAGATTTGATTTTTTATTTTAGTAGTTATAGTAGTTATTAGTAATTATAAAAGTAATTATAGTAGTTATTGCATAATACGCAATTCACTAATGTTTTCCTAAAGAGTACATTCATTTGCAAATTACTTAGATTAGTTATCTATTACGTCAACATAATCAAATTTATTTTTGCAAAAAACATTGCGCCGTTACGACACAGATGAAAATTATTTTATTTTGAGTACTAAAGGAACTAATTTAGTAGGATCATAGATATTTGGACAAAAAATTACCTAATAATATATTTACCTATTAAATAACACCACCTTACAGTGTAACAGCGAACGCTAAGCTACTGTAGATATGTTCCGAAAAATACTATTAAAATCTATTAATGTTATAAATCATAAAGCTTTAATACTAGATGCTAGAAAACCTCTTGAGAATTTAGATAAATCAGAACCATATTTAGTCTATGATCCTTTGTATTCATCCCCAAGGTAGTCGTTAGTTTCAGCTTATTAGGATTGCAATAATAGCTTGCACTGATAAATCACGAGTAACATTTGTGACATACGAGTATGATCTACTAGATAACAATATCAATATGCTCTAATAAATTCTCTTGGACGTAATAATGTTTATTATAAAATATCTCACTCAGACACTTGCACCTCTGCCGACTGCATACCTACAGTTATCAGCGATTATCTCTGCCCGAGATTTCTTTCGGAATATTAGCTGGAACAAAAAAATATAGAGGCAACTATGTGAATGGGTAAGATAGATCGTTAGAACTTGATCTTTTCCAAATTAACATACATACATCATTCGGAGTTATAGTATTCTCGAAATAAGGTACTAAAACTGCAGGATCCCGAAGGAGATTCCACACGTTTAATTAATAGCGGGAACAGATGTAAATGATCATTCAGTGACAGGTTGGTAGCTCATCGCCAGAGGTGATGCCCTAGGTCGATAGTCATCTCTTACAACATTCGCGGAAGGAGATGCAGCCGATGTATTCTAGTGAAGCCCCGCATCACTGGTAGGTAGTAAATGGGTAAGATAAAGATACGAATAATTCACTTATATCAAAATAAGTTTGGTTGAAGTTATTTAAGAAATTACACGGTCGATGAACTACTGCGACTAAAGTAAAGCTCCTTAAAGTATTTTATTTCCTTCAAAGAATGAATAGAAATTACAGAACTCCATAATGTTATTAAAGCATACAGTTAAACCCAGCTCACCCACACGCAACTTGCTGTCATTCATATTTCATTCTGGTAGTATAGGCATGCCGCGTATTTACATAAATGCGAACGCCACCTTTTGTTTAACTGCTGCCGTCACGAGATGGCTCCACTTTACTGTCGCGAGAGTTATATTTTTATTTTATGGAGTTTTGGGTGGAATATAATTATATGTGCACGAGTTTACGTGCATTCTAGATTCTTATTGAAAGTGTTATTGAAAAGAAAAAGCAATCATGTGTACCTAAGTTACCTACCTACCTATACAGGGTGTAACAAAAAGGGTATGTTAAGCGAAAAGCTACGTAAATAGCCCACTGTAGAGAACCTATCCACAAAATTTGAGACTCGAAATCACATGTTTATTTTTCCCGATAGTATAGAGAATTTTTAAATATCTCAGGAATTTTCATACAATCTTGAAAAATAAACATGTGATTTCGAGTCTCAAATTTTGTGGATTGGTTCTCTACAGTGGGCTATTTACGTAGCTTTTCGCTTAACATACCCTTTTTGTTACACCCTGTATACATAATAAAAACTTATAATAACAACCTATTGTTTTCCCCACACAAAAATGGCACAGTATTTATAAACGGGAACAACTTTTTTAAAAGAAAACTTAATGGCATTGTTATTTGAGAAATAACTTCATAACACAATTTTAACTATAGGTATAATACGAAAACTTATACTTGCATACAAACTTATAACAATAAATAAGCAGCAGCTAAACTCCGCACACAGTAAATTGCTTATATGGCTGGTTATGCTCACGCGTTCGGATTCGGTGGAGCAATGCGGCACAGAAATGGGACCTTTTCGATCTTACGACTTTGTACGAGTCGTATACGTTAGAAATTGCAATGTTATGTTGTTATTACTATAAATTGCATTAAACTGCAATATTATTTTATTTATTTATTTTATTTTATTTTATTCGGAAAACAAACAGTCAGTTTATCTTAATATACAACTATGAATAAAACTAAACACCATTTACATGTTTTCACATGACTGTAGCAAAATGCTTGTCTGTTACATAAAACTAGTTAAAGACAGATTGAGAACCATTAAACCACAACCTAGCAATTGTAGTTCTGCAACATTATGTGGCTAGTTACCCCATTTCGGGAAAACAGACGTCTGTATATGTGTATTAGTAGTCCCGATATTGTATCTATACATATACAGAATGATTTTTGGTCGTCAACGTTCCCGAAAACTACGGAATCTCCTCATCATCACGATCATTTTTCTCCATGCAAGCATACCTGGGAAGTGTCTGGTTCCCAAGATATTAGGGTCCAAAGTTGAGTAAATGGACTGCTTTTTTCTGCATAAATGCACATAGTCGCGCGTAGCAAGATTTTTTCAAGAGAAATAATTAATATCTGTCTATGAAAAAACTAGCATAAACACTCAACAGTATAAATTTTGCCTGATCAAGTAAATAAAATAAAAAAATAAAAAATTACATCGTTTCCCAGCATTTTTTTTGGCATAAACTTACTTTATTTGATCTATAGAAAAACACCCTTTATATACAATTATATCAAATCATCATTACCTTTCTGCTCTCATCCCATTATTCCAATATAGTTCCTTTAAAAATTCATATTGCTAAGGATTTGACGTTTGTTTTATGGCAAATCCATAAATATTTTTTTAAACATAGTATTTTTCAGTTCATAATTATAGGTATAGCTTCTAATATGTATATGGCTCCATATCTTATACGATATACATAGGTATGTAACATCTGGCAAATAGATTCATTGCAAAATTTCATCGTCCTCAAACAGTAAAAAACCAGACAAAGGCTTAACATAAGAAAGGTCACAAAGACAATTATCCCTGAAAATTTAATATTATTTTTATCATTTCGCATTAAGCTGAAAGTCGCCCAAAGGGAATGCGATATAATCGTGAATAGGAAAGGTCCTGCAGTACGGTTTTGCGAACGGTTGCGTTTTACGATCAGAGTAATAGTAATCCCGGCATATTTACTTTTATTGTTCCGGCAGTATTTTGTAGGGACACCGCGATCGGGAAACGCTGAGTGTGCGTGTACCCTAAATTAAAAAATTGTAACATTTGTACTTCTCCTGGATTTGTTTTTAGGTCGTAACATTTTTATTTATTTTGATGGCGTGATAAGTTTTATGTCACTAGTTTTGTAGTAATAAACATAAAGTAGTAAACTTATTGTTTTTTGTACGATTTTCGTAGTCACGGTATTTAATTGCGATGAATTTGTAAATATTGTTACGAGGTTTGTTTGCTGTTTGCGCCATGAGTTTTGTAGTAAGTAGTTTTTAAAAAGAAGTGGAAATGGAAGAAGATTGTAAGCCATTTCAAGTATATGTAGGTAATGTATATATAGCCAAAGGATATACTAACTTATATAGCTGAATCACACGTGTACGCACGTCTGGTGTACCTACTCTTCTGAATAATAAATGAAAGGTCTGGCCAACTTTTCTGTTTCACACACACAGGTTAATTAAGACAAAATCACCCATAATAATTCGTCTAGCTAAATTGAAATAAAAGTTTATACATAACATTTAATTTTATTTAAGTAGAAAAGGAGGTTTTTATTGTGGAAGCGAGATGCCGCTATAAGTAGTATAGAGCGCCATCTCATATCCACGATAGAAACAATCCTGCTCTAAGGCCCACTTGTAGATTTACTATGAGCGAGCATATAGCGTTAGTCTAGATTTAAGTAAATCGGGAATTAGAACACATGCACATGCTTAATTTTTTTTAAAATAAGTAATTAGTCTTTACTACAAGTGAATCTACGTCCAGCAGTGGACTGCAATAGGCTGACGACGACGACGACAAATGAATCTAAGAGTTGATCCAACGTGTATCTACTTTCCTCGAAAGGTATTATACGAGTACGCGCGAGCTTATGTATGTATTTTAAAATAATTTCTACATTTTCTAAACTTGTTCACAAACGTGTCTAGAATAAAGAAACGGTAAACAAGAAAAGTCATTGTAATAAAATAGAAGTAGGTAGGTTATCGTGTTATTTAAGAAAGACACCAACATAACCTTTATACATACGAGTATCAGCCTGTTGCGGTTCACTGCTGCTTCTCTTTACGGGCACACTGTACAAGTCAGTAGAGGGAAGAGAGGGTTTTGGTGTTTTGTAGGCGATGGGCTGACCACCTGTCACTACTAACCGGACTTGTACATCTCAACTATACCCTCAAAATTGGTCAGAAGTGGCACCATGTGGTTCTATTGACCCTTGGTGCTCTGCCTACCCCGTAAGGGATAAAGGCGTGATTATATGTATGTATGTATTTATGTATGCTGGACGTAGGCCTCCTTCAGGGCCCGCCACAAGGCTACTGCAATAGGGGAGTTTTTGCCCATAGTCACCACGCTGGGCAGGCGGGTTGGTGACCGCAGCGTGATGTTCGAACTATTGTATCAACACAGGAGGCGCTACCGCCGTCCTCTTACCTCTTACAATATACGTTGCGTAGTGTTAAAGATCTAAGCATACAGAGAGACAGACAGACAGCGGGAAGCGACTTATTTTATTTATGTAGTAAATAAGCATTTTCATGCGGTAGTGACGTATCAACTATAGTCAGATGACCTACTACTCATTCTATACTATGATTCTATAGTACATTGAGCCGCAAAGAGAGCCCCTAGTGTACGCCGCGCACAGCCCACGTGTGGGATTAGAAGAGAGATAAGAGATAATTGGATCGGCTAGGATTACGGCGTCGCGCTTAACACAGATTACGGTGACGTATGTTGTGTTCAGACTGATAGAGTAAAGGACCACGCTGCGGCGTAAAATACTGTAATGATACGGAACCGCAGTGACGCAACGTATCATTTCCGAATTTTATTTTGAGTATAGGTGTGGTCCTGTGCTCCCAAGCCAATGCGGGACTTTATTAGAATACGAGTATTATATCAGCTGCATCTTCTTTTTTCCATGTTGAATCGACTAAGGGACTCAGGGGCTGCAATTAGCTGATGTAGGATGGTATTAGTACTAAATATAATGTATGTATGAGCTTATAAAATTAACGTTTCTCTTCGTATATAATCTGTTGATTGAACTCCACCGGCAATGTAATTAATAAAATATATCACGCTACGCGTATTCTACGTTGATGGAACTACTTATATTCGTTTTACCTAATACCCAATCACATAAATATTATTTTTGGGAGAAGTAATAAAATTTAGCTCCCCTTTACTAAAGAAAAATTTTCATAGTACTCGTATTTCTACGACTTCATAATAAACGGTGAAATATGAAAATCGTTAGACCATAAGTTGCCAATTTAATTGATTTATTTGTGAAAATACGACGGGCACGAGCATTTTTAACCATAGTAAAAAGATACTTAGAAAATATACGGTGACATTATCCATCCATACTCGTATCTATAACCGTGAGAGGTATCCATCCGTGTGCTACGAACTTTTTGTGGGGTTATGGTTTATTTTTCGAAACTCATATTGCCAAGGATTTGCCATATTTGCCAGTTTAACCGGCCAAATGCCTGATATAGCTGTATGTAAATATTGATTCTTTAAAGTTGTCTTATACTTCTACAATATCTATGCCCGCAATAAACACATTAGTAGAGTATACGAGAATAACATTAAGAAGATTTTTGTTTTTAAAGTTGCTCCTTATGTCTTAAACCAACGTCTACAATTACTATGTAGCCTAATACTCTTATCACAGACGGAAGGGGTTTTCTTTCAGCTGTTCCCAAATGGTAGTAGTATTGTAGCTATAATCCAGAGAAAAATTACAAATAAAAACCCGTTCTAGAACCTTCATTTTTAAAACCACATTGTAACTCGGTTTTCATATAACACGTAAAACCGCAGCTTTTTACTGTACTCTTTTAGGGGGTGTTTAATATCCGAAAGATAGCCCGCAGCAAACCGCAGGGAGCATCACACGGCCAATTGGGACCAATCCTATAATGAGAATTATGAAAATCCATTTATACGACGCTTCTCAAAATTGGCAACCATCCTGTATCAGCAACAGCTGTGAATGGTGTTAATAGCAAAGATATAGATCAAACTAAATCTCGAAATAGGCCAAAGATTACGCAGCGCAGTAAGAAACAATCACTGGCAAGACTGGCAACACATTGCCGCCCACCACATCAGCCGAATCCCGTACATGCTTATCCTTCCAAAAATACTATAATATTCTTTCTTTTATGTGAATTTAATTATCATAGTGAAAATATAGTAATTAGATGGTTGAAGAACTGACGTTAAAATTACAAAAAAGACAGGATGTAAGAGGGGATATCGCAACGGCGACAATATTTTCCCCTGTGACGTGGTTATAATTTTCTTATGAAAAAACTTTGTAAACCAAAGGTGTGGGTAAAGGTATGTGCTCCCAGGCTGTACCTACATGTAAGTTCGGTATACATTACGTTGTTTACACTAGAACCGTTTGGATGCCGAACGAGGAACGAGGGACTAATACAGCGAAAAGTTTCGCCTAATAAAGATTACGGAGTGTGTCGCGTACGCCGCGATGTAATTTAAAATGATTTATGAGCCGAGTTTGTGGTTCAGCCAGGGATAAGTTGTGTGATGCATTTTTTTGCCAGTTCTAGCACTGTAAATTATAAATCGCGTTAGTTAAATTATTTATGATTTTGGTAAAAGATTATTTTTTATTTTTTTATTTACAGAATTTGTAACCTACAAAAAGCACGCTACTTTCCAGAGGGAATTTTATTTTAAGCGAGTATTTTCAAATATTCAACATGATACACAAAAATTATATTGGTTTTTTCCAATTTGAGTTCTCATCATCTTAAACAATACTTAGCTTCATTATTAAACATCCGATTCGAATAAAAATTAACGAAGCTCCATCATTAACTCAGTTCATTAAAAATAATTATTTGTCTTCACAAGCGAGGACTTAAAAGTAAAAGCAGTAAGGCATTTTAAGACTATTGCTCTACTTGGATATTTTCTAATTAATTTTATCACAGCAACGTAATGAAGTGTAGAAACGGTCGGAACACTCAGCTGAAGTGCTTTTTGCTCTTAAGTAGCATCTGACTTGACTTGCTTCATCAGGCAAGTTACAAAAAGTTAAGAGTACATATCACTTAGCGCAGCTACAGCAAGGAATATCGGAGTAAGTCTCTCAATTTCAAAAGTTTGGAACGCTCTTGAGATACGCCAGAGCTGGAACAGCCTTTATTTTTACTATATTAACGAGTTTTCATTTTATTATTATTTGTTATTTAGCTGTTCTCGGGGATAGAATCTCACCAGTAGGAGAGAGGCTATAACGCGAGCAGGCACACTTGAAATCTAGAGAAGATGACGTGTGCAGTAATTTTTTTAAAAGTTTTAAGGGTACGATTTGCCAATTTAGCCTTATTATCTTAAAGTTCGTAGCGGCTCATCACGGACGTGATCTGCACAACATAATTCAATCATCAGAGACTAAGGAATTTTAAACAGATTTATCTATACAGACTACAGGTTAAGACCAGTTTTTTAGAATGTAAAGATTTTTTTAGCTTGTATATTTTGCAGCCATACATATTACAGGAGCTATGAGAAACTATTCCAACGTCCAATTGATGAAACGTTTGCAACTAAATAGCACAAAGTAATTATTGAAACGGGAAACTTCCAAGCTTCTCCACGTGTGTAATTTTGATTGTTTGGAAAGTTTCAAGAATTTCATAATGTTACAGAGTTTGTTAGAAGCAACGTTGTCGGACAGCTTTAATTAAACGTATCTCCGCATCTTCTGCTTCGTAATGGTTCCAACATATTATGAGTGTTTTTAAAGAAAATGGACTGTTCGTAAGTTTAGAAAATAGAACGTTAAAGAGTCATGAGTGTAGTAGGTTTAGTTTCATTTGTCACATTTTCTAGTGGACGCCCGAGACTTCGCTAAATAGCTGTTATATTGTTTATGCATAAAATAAGACAAATACATATTAAAATAATCACGTTTAAACAGGGGAAACTCAAGTATCAGATTTACAATCTGGTTGTAGACAAATATATAATATACGTTCCATTCATTGCTTTGCTCTACATACCTAAATCTACATTTCGTGTCACTGAAAAAGGTTAATATCGCTTATCAAAAGCAATTACTCAGCTTTTATGTCGAAATGTGGAAAATTAAAGGCCTGGTCAATTTTCTATTGTAGCCGCCATGCATGTTTTACAACGAACTAATTTATTATTCCATTTTAATTTCACGAAACTAATTATGCGGTTAATTATTTAATTTTTATAGACACAGAATTCTTTTGCCTGCGTACAATTTTATCCGGCAATTAAAAACGCTGAAACAGCTATATTAAAAGCCACAGGTGAACATGGTTTCTTTATTTCTTTTGCAACATATTTAATAGAAAATTTTCAAATATTTTTTTTTTCTTTGATCTATTTCGACAAAATTGGAAAGTTTATTATTAGACCGATAATATCACTTAAAAGTTAGGTTCAATAACGAAAATAAGTGGAGATTTTAATAGAAATAAATAAAATATAAAAAACACGTTTTATATTATAAAGAATTTACACGATATAACGGAACTTTATTAGTGAATCGAAGTTTACACAGCGATAAGGTCAGGTTTCTGGAATAGGCCCTCTGACCTGAGATACTGACCGCAAGAGGGCAGTGATGTACGGTAATATCCCTCCGCCCAGCTCAGAATAAATGAATGTACATCACCGATGCATTATGACGGGAGTAAGGTATAATAAAGGTAGTTATCCTTCATAATATATCACCGTTAATAAAAGATGCGGGACTAAGATAAAGGACCAATGGTAGATTTGGTAACGTTGAAACTAAATATATATTAGACATACATAACTATACAGGTATACATATATAGGGCTTTGTTTCCAAAATAGGGGAAGCCCAAACTATAGGATTATGTAGGAGATCCTTCAGCCACATAGCATAGCGAAGCTAGTTTCGAGATCAGTGACATATTTGTTCGAGAGAATGTCATTGATTTATAGCCCTTGGTTATACAGACTGGTCGTCAACGTTCCCGAAAACTTCGGAATCTCCTCATCATCGCGATCATTTTTCTCCATGGAAGCACACCTGGGAAGTGTCTGGTCCCCACGATATTAGGGTCCAAAGTTAAGTAAATCGACTGTGTTTTTCTGCATAAATGCATATACACGCGCATAGCAAGATTTTATCACGAGAAATAATTAATTAATGTCTATGAAAAAACTAGCATAAACACTGGACACTATAAATTTCGCCCGATCAAGTAATAATTTTTTTTTTCAAAAGCTTACTTTATTTGATGTATAGAATACGTACCCTTCGTTAAGGGTGGCAACGAAAAAACACCCTTTCGATGTTATCACTAACACGAATTGAATTACAGTTTGGGCCAGCAAGTGTGTACGTTATTTTACTCATGCGTTGTGTAGTTTTCGAATTAAGACGCTCCGTCAGACAGCGGTTTCAACGTGACGCCTAAGACAATTTCAAAGTCTACGAAATTCCACATCTACGAGTATTCTATACAGCGAACCATACTGCTAATTAAATGTAACGTAAATCCTATTTTGCGGCACAGGTACTAATACAATTTGTATTGCCGTAACCACGTGTAGTGCGAACGCGGAGCGACTAATTGATCAGCTAATTTGTAGTGTCGCGCAGGTGTGTGCTCGCCTTTATGAATTACAAATTGGTTTCACTAATTAATAACCATTAGAACAGATTGGATGCAGTATGGAGAGAAATTTTGTGTGTTATAAAATTACTTCTGTACACGATAATAATGTTATTAGTACATACTTCAAAATACATATAGTTACTATTAGTTCAAATAAGTAAAGCAGTTAATACTACTTTATACAGGGTGTAACAAAAGGAGTATGTTAAGCAAAATTCTGTGAAAATAGACCATTATATAGGATTTATGTACAAATTTTGAAAATAGAAATGATGTGATTTTTTTATTGTATGAGTATAACTGAGTTGTTTTATTACAGGTTCTTTATATAAACTGCGAATTTCTACTTTTGGGTAATTCGGTTGTGAAACCAAATCATTAATCTTCTTTTTATCCGCATTCGTATATAATGTATGTCGCCTTCATGTAGTCTTGCTTTTTTGGTACAAAGAGATGAAGACGGCATGTCGCAATAAATGTTAGTTAAAGTTAATCCGAAGATTAACTACTTAGTGCAGGGGATAAGTGGTTTAGAACCCACTTAAATATAGTTAGAAGGTTTAGCCGGAGAGGAATTAACTAATACCATATTTATTGGTAACTAGTTGTTGCCTATAAATACAGGGTGTAGGTGACAGCCAGGCAAATACTGAAATGTTGACCAAGTACCATTCTGTTGAATTATACGACAGTGTTATGACTCGCAGGAAATGTATTTTTGATTTGATTATCAGTAATCTTTGCTCTTCACGCCAATTGTGTCGAGCTATGACTAATTAAATGGGCTTATTGGTTATTGTGTGACGTATTGATGTTTTTGGATCATATGTGACTCTCCATTAGGGCTGATCAGGTTTTTGAACTTTTTTTGAAAATCATCTTGGTTCTTGGTTAAAATGTTATTTTTAAGAAATTATCTAAGGCCTAATTAAACGAACTAAACTATTTTTTTCCTGAAAATATAAAAAAATACCGGAAAATTTTGGAATTTTCCTGCGAAATGTTTTTTCAGAATCATGGTCTAAAGTCATGGTATCAATATTTGCCTGGCTGTCACAAACACCCTGTATGTTGTATAGGCTATGTCCTTTTTTGTAAATTCGTTTAGGAAATCCAGCGTGAAGACGTAATAAACAATTAAAACTAGTTGGGATAAGAAATATGTAGTAGAAAAAAATCGTACAATATCAGCTACTGATGAGCTTTTGTCTCGATGTTAGAAACCAATCCTTTAATCCTCCAAGAAAAACTACACAAGCAGCTGCCGATAAACAAAATAAACTTGCCAAATAAAATCCTAAGATATGGCACTGCATTGAATCCAATTTATGTTTCAAAACTTATTTCTATGCTTCGAGAGGAACTTGGGTGCGTTCCAAAGTATTAACCAGTTGATGTTTAAATGAATTTTAGATTTTGATAAGAGCTATAGGATTCAAAGGAAAGTATGTTAAGTATGTTTAGTCTTGATCGAATTATTGCTTTACACAAACACAACAGCCAATTGCAGTCCACTGCTGGACGTAGGCCTCCCCACGCTATAAGCCCACAATCAATAAAATAAAAACGAAAATGAATATATAGGTCTTGTAGGATTCGATTGTAAGTAAATTCTCAAAATGCATTGCGCGCCATGAATTCGGATTAGCTGTTTCTGAAATTAATATGAATAAGTAAAGATAAAAGAGTAATGACAACAAAATAGTATATACGTACAATATAAAAGGTACCTTTTTTTTTAAAATAGCCTGTGTCCCACTGCTGGGCAAAGGCCTCCTCCATTTGAACCCACACTTGTCTTGTTCCCGCTATAGTGGCCCAAGCCGGCAGAAACTTATCCAGGTCGTCCCTCCATCTTCTCCTAGGTCTTCCCCTACGCCGGTTTCCGTCTGTAGGTACCTATCTAACAAAAATCCGATGTAGGTGCCATTATACAAGAAAGTAGAAACAGATTTTTTTGCAGAGGTGGAATCAAAAGGTGAGATACCTATGTCCAGGAGTGGGATACTATCATTCCTAGCATATCTATATATAAATATACAAAACCTCGCCTTAATATATTTATAGCATGGGCAAGCAGTGGACAAGAATGTATTCCTATTTATACTCGTATCATTGTCAATAAAATGTAGATAGCAAACAAAGAACGTATTTTGGTAAACGATCAATTCAATAACATGCTCGATGAAAGCATAACAACATAGATTATGTTATCGGAATTACCTCAGGGGACAGAAAATATTTTCGTGGATGTAAGTATTAGAGAAAATCGAGAAAACTAAGGATATTTCCACATATTACGGCTTTCGTTAGCGCGTTTTGTTTGAATATAGTGACGTATGATTAAGTATCTACTAATAGTTCAAAGACCTTAGATATATGACATATTAATTACCCAACTTTTACCCTATCTATACTAATATTATAAAGCGGTGATAGCCCAGTGGTTTAGACGTGCACCTTCCAAGCGGGAGGCGTAAGTTCGATCCCAGTCACGGGCCTGTACCAATGAATTTATTTCATGTACAGATTTTAATGTTGCAAAATTGTCACTTAGCTCGTGCCTCGGAAAGCACGTAAAACCGTTGGTCCTGTGCCTGATCTCTCTCCGGTCGTGTCGGCTTTCTGTCCCATCGGACTATGAGAGTGACGGAATAGAGAGTGCATCTGTGTTTACGCACACACTTGTGCACTATAATATCTCCTGCGTACCTGGCCAATCTCCATAGAGATTGGTCGCCTTGACCGAAATACGGTCGGAGATCATCATCATTCATAAAGAAGTAAACTTTGATTGCTTGTTATTTATAAACGTGCAGTAGAGCCGTAAGACAAACGCTAAATCCTTGACAATGTGTTTTAAAAAAAACCTTATCTTCATATAAATAAACATTTCATTAGTGTACTTTACTCTGAGGTGGAATTTTTATTTTCATTTTAGTTTACTCGGTTTAAGGTGAAGGGATTTTACTAATGAGAACGTAATATAACGCCGTGTGGTGTCGGCAGAGTAGAATAGCACCATCCAATGCCTGCCTATGGGTATCGTAAGTTTAAGGGTTACCAGGAGGTGGGCAGCAGCGCCTCCCGTGTTAACAACATAGTCCGTGTATCGTAAGTTTAAGGATTACCGGGAGGTGGGCAGCAGCGCCTCCCGTGTTGACAACATAGTCCGTGTATCGTAAGTTTAAGGGTTACCAGGTGGTGGGCAGCAGCGCCTCCCGTGTTGACAACATAGTCTGTGTATCGTAAGTTTAAGGATTACCGGGAGGTGGGCAGCAGCGCCTCCCGTGTTGACAACATAGTCCGTGTATCGTAAGTTTAAGGGTTACCAGGAGGTGGGCAGAAGCACATCCCGTGTTGACAACATAGTCCGTGTATCACACTGCGGTTACCAACCCGCATACCCAGCGTGGTGACTATGGGCAAAGCCCCCCTATGGCAGTAGCCATGTGGCGTGTCCTAGGGGAGACCTACGTCCAGCAGTGGACTGCAATAGGCTGATTTGATGATGATGCTCAATATATAAGTACTTAATCATGATCGTTCTACTTCCCTTAATCTCAGTCGAATTCCCCTAACCTAATCACGATCCATGACGTGTAGAGGTAATACATAGACACGAAGAAAACAATATAAAAATTTTGAAGAATTATGGAAGTAACGCTATATCTGTAAAATACCCATTTTGTGATGACCAAGACTCAACTTGTTTATCTTAGTATGCCGGATCTTAATCTAAATGTTTATGACATTTTTTATCAACCGATATTGGTAATGGAATTTCTGGTATTTTGATAAAATGCAGCAAAGTATGTAATAAATCTTAATTTATTTCTCTATGAGCAAGGAGAGCCAATTTCTAGACTACATTAAATAACTATATTTTACTTCTTCTTTGTTTAACAATGTCCTATTAAGTATTCTATGCTTCAACTGAATATCAACAGCAAAATGACACGAAATACAATTTCCACACTATAAACAGGGCGTCCCCTACCAAATTAACTCGCAACTAATCTCGTAGGCACTCATATTTGTATTTATCACCTGCCCTGAGGCGATCTGCAGGGGCGGCCCTGCAAAATAATTTCCTCAAATGACGTTTAGGCACCCAATGGCGGGAAACGTCGGTAATTGCCCGCTCGCGATATAAATTGGCTGAGTGTGTAACCGGCAGTGGGAAGGGCTGTCGGTGGATACTGTGGGCTCTCGATCGAAGTGTTCACGTATTTTAGTGGTATGTTCGTTCATTTACATCATCGCAATAACCACAGATTACAGGAGCTGTCTATGGCAATAACTGATACTAATATTACAGCATACATACATACATACATACATATAGGTCACGCCCATTACCCCTCAAGGAGGTTGGATAGAGCTGTGCAAATAACACACCCACTTTTCACCAGTTAGCCTATTAAGTCCCACGTGGTAAGTAGTGAGCCTACCGCCGCTTGGTTGCAATAATACATACATAAGTATAGGAACATCCTTGACTCGGAAACCAACTATAGGTTTGCAACCAATAGTTTCTGGGTTTCACATACTGCAAGCACCATTACTTTCTTGAAATATAAGTAGGTATGTGATATTCTCTCGAATGGATACTGCGCCAGGGCAAGCGTAGCGTTGGACGCCCTCCAGATGGACCGCGGCTAGTAGTAAATGGATGGCGAAAACGGGAGATCGAGCCTTGTGGCGTGCTCTTGGGGAAGCCTACGTCCAGCAGTGGACTGCTATAGGCTGATGTATGTGTATATGTTTATTTTAAAATATTTTAATAATGATTTTAAGTTCGAGTTGCATTAGTAACGCCGATAGAAGCACTCCTGCAAATGAGGTTTGTCGATGAAGTCGGGGCGGTGCGGCCGCGCGACAATTACGCGCCGGGAGCACTCGATCCTGCGGAGGAATGTGTGGGGTGTGTCTGCATGGCAGCATAGGTACGAGGACGCACTTCATGTTATTGTAATACTCTTTGGAATGCACGGGACCACAGAGGTCTGATCCTTTGCAGACAGAAGCGTGATAGCCAAAATACAGAGGCCCTTTTGAGATAACTTTAATGTGATGAGGGATACACTTGGCGGATACCATCACCGAGCGTAATATGTCGCTAGATAGTCCGCACGTACAAAGACTATTGGAGTGTAGTAGTTTGCGATGGGAAATTAAGGTACTCGAAATTTGATGGTTGAATTGGCATCTAGTCTCAATATTATTGGTTTTAGGCGGTTTAATAAATAATAATAAATATTCACACAGTTCACAACACATTAACCAAGTCCCACATTAAGATCCCTATGGTCTTGTGTTGTGGGTACTAAGCAATGGTATATAAATACGTACATAAGTATAGGAACATCCATGACTCGGAAACAAACATCAATACTCATCATATCAATGTTTGCACCTACTGAAATGCGCCTACCTACTACACCAATCGGCCGTCAGCAGTTTGAGGTGCCATAAGGTGAGCTTCCTAATTGTTACTATGAACCGATATAGCTCAACTAAATAATAGACGTGCGCCTTCCAGACAGGCAGCCTGCCGGCGAGCTATGAAAGAAATTCCAAATCCTTGGCAAAATGAGCTTCGAAAGAAACCATATTCTATTCTATTCTATGATATATTAAGTTATGATGTATGTTTAAATAATTTCAGTAATTAATGCTACAAACCTGTTTGTGTGGCTATATAAATATAGGTCTGATGCAAACTTTACTCCGTGCTAAATTAATAAATTCAATACATCGAAGAGAGAGAAAAGTTAAGCTATTAATCTTTACATGAAACGTTTGTGTTCACCGCAATCAACTTCTCAATTGAAAAACACTCCGTAAGTGCAAGTTGATTCGTTGATCCAGCTCAATTCAAACATCCGCACGATTAAGTTTCAAAGCGATAAATCGGTATATCCGATATTTGTCCGATTAATCGTATTAATCGATTGCAAAAAGCATTCGCTCTATTCCCGTTTGCTGGCGCGCTCTAATCAAGGAGCTTGTAGGTATGACTGAAACACATCCTACTTCCTAGTAATAAATTTATAAACGCGAAAGTTTGTATGGACGGATGGATGGATGGATGTTTGTTACTTTTTCACGTAAAAATGGCTGGAGCGATTTTAATAAAATACCCTGGATTCACACATCGGCTACTTTTTATACCGGGAAAATATTTTTATCCCGAATAATTTCGACATTTTGTTTTTTCTGCAGTTCACGCGGACGGAGTCGCGGGCGTCCGCTAGTACTCCATATAACCACTTGAAGTAAGTATCGAACGGATTAACACAAAGACAACTTTTTTCCCGGGAAAATATTTTTATCCCGGAAAATTTCGACATTTTGTTTTTTCTGCAGTCCACGCAGACGAAGTCGCGGGCGTCCACCAGTAGATAGGGATAGGTATTTGCTTGAGATGTGACCTATGTACTCCAGTTATTCCAACAAGATCCTTGGCTCCAATCGAGAGCGGATATTGGCAGTTTGCTGAAACTTTCCATATTGACCGCGTTTCCTTTGCCCGCTCAAATATTGTAGCTTTTATAAAGTTTCTTTGAGTATTTATTCCTGCAAGATAAACTGATTCATTTCAGTGCCTTTCTATTAAGTGTTTAATTCAATGGTTAAGCCAAAAATTATAATTTAAAGTGAATCATCGTTCCATTACGTAGTTTGGTAGCTAAATAATTTGTAAGCACATATTATATAGGCATTAGCTTAGCTAAGATGATAAGTATTTACCAACGATATCTTTCTACTTCAAAAATTCGACCGCGATATGGCAATCCCATGGCTAGCCGCGTGGTGCCGGCAGAGTTTGTACCACCCCTGCCTGCCCGTGGGTATCGTATAAGGCGATTAAGGCTTTCCGGGAGGTGGGCAGCAGCGCCTCCCGTACTGACAACATAGTCCGAAAATCCCACTTTGGTCACCAACCCGCCTGCCCAGCCTGTGGCAGTAGCCTTGTGGCGTGCCCTGGGGGAGGCCTACGTCCAGCAGTGGATTGCAATAGGCTGAAGAAAAAGAAAGAATGGCAATCCCTATGTATACAGAAGTACATGCCTTCTATGTTACAGCCTCCAGCACCCACTGCTAAGTAAGGCCCCCTCTAACTACACCAGTATTCCTTGTTCTGGGCAAACCTCATCCCTGGTAAGGCCTTCTATGAGTAGGTACCGTTTACAAGGGGTACATATTCACTATGGGTGCGCCCACCACCGGGCCCTACACCCTCCAGTGACCCTCGGTACATACTCTATACATCAAAATAAAAAGAAGATAAGTTTATGCCAAAAAATTGCTGGGAAGCGATTATATTTTTTTTGGCATTTTTATTGAATGAAATTGTATTAGGCGTTACAATTCGAAAGTTCAAACATTCACTATGGGTGCGCCCACCACCGGGCGATTGTAGTTAGTGCAAGTGCCTGTTTTCGCAGTTATGAGTTATCAGATCCGAGGGTCGGTGGAGGGTGTAGGGCCCGGTGGTGGGCGCACCCGTGAACATTTTTATTGACTTGGTCGCGCACAATGTACCTATACTGTAGGTCCTATAGGCTCTAGTGTTTGCGTTGGTTTCATTATAATAACTCAACTTTGGACCTTAATATCTAAGGAACTAGACACTACCCAGGTATGCTTCCATGGAGATAAGTGTTCGTGATGATGAGCGTAAAAAAACACCCGTATATATTATGAAAACTTGGACCAACTTCATTTACAGACGCCCATAAAATAAATAAAAAATAAATGATAAATAAAAATCTTCTTTCATAAGTCTTCTTTTTAATTTAAGATTTGGAATTAGGTAAAGCATCTCATGTACTGTGTATACAACGGACAGCGCAGTATTGTCCATAGATTGGCACTAAACAGAAACTTCGTGAGGTGCTTGACGCAGCCTAGGAAACTCTGTAATAGTTACTTCCTATGTTATCAACTGCATTGTTTAACTAAACGATTTAAACGACTGAGCTAGACAAAGCTGGTATAGATTTAAGTGAGTTAGAGTTGAGAGAGCGATGGTTAAACTGCATTGAACGTAAAGTTATCTATAACGGTCGTGTAGTATTCAAAATAGATTTAGGACATCTGTCTAAAAATGTATTTTATTTATAGTTCTACTAGTGGCCCGCCCTCGCTTCGCTTCGGTACACATGCTCTAAAAATTTTGAATTTCCGTTTGTCCCGTTCCCGTGAAAATTTCGAGAAATAATATGTTCTCAGTAAGCACTGAGAACATATTATCCTTACATTCCCTACCGAATGTACCTGTCATATTTCATCTTCATGATCATCATCAGCCTATTGCAGTCCACTGCTGGACGTAGGCCTCCCCCAGGGCACGCCACAAGACTGCCATGGGGGGTATTTGCCCATGGTCACCACGCTGGGCAGGCGGGTTGGTGACCGCAGTTTGTATTTTGGACTATGTTGTCAACACGGGAGGCGCTGCTGCCCATCTCCCGGAAACCCTAAATCGCCTCGTACGATACCCACAGGCAGACATGGGGTGGTGCGAATTCTACTCTGCCGGCACCACGCGGCCAACTCGTACTCTGGGAGAGGCCTATGTCCAGCAGTGGACTGCAATAGGCTGACGGCGACGACGATATTATCATCATTCATCATCATTTACAGCCCTGAGCAGTCCACTGTTGGACATAGGCCTCGGGGGAGGAGTTATTGGGGAACAACTTCCACTACGAAGTCCGAAGGTTGCGGGCGTCGGTTGGATGCAGACGATATTATATGAATACATAATTATAGAAGGTAGGTAGGTATACGAGTAGTTTAGTTGAAGAACCTGTAGAAATGTCGATATCATAGGGATTTATCGAGCGGAGCTTGTCATAGAATTATATGATACAAATTCCATACATAGTATTTTACTGATATGTTGTCATAACTGGAATTGAATCAACGCTGTATGACTAGAAGATTCCGAATTTGTGTTACTCGATGCCTCCTGTATAATGGTTGAAGATGCCACAGTTGTTGCCGAAATAATTCTTAGTGTACCTAGATCTCATATCGGTCCCCTCATTACCTAGCAAAAGCAAAGCGATAGCGAAAACTGTACAAAATTCGCTGATTGCTTGTCAAATTCGAATTACGTAAAATGAATTTTATAGGAATTTTGACATTTCAACGCGAATATTGTACAATTTTCGCTATCGCGCTGCTTCGCTTTTGCTAGTGCAAATTAGGAAATCAGGGGCAGATTTCTCATTTGCCATCACGAGTTCTCAGCCTCAAGGGTTGAATGGTCAACAACCACAGTCCACAATAACGTGTCATTTGCCTACTAAATGGACTAACTGGATACGTGGAACAATTTCCTGTATAATGAACAGAGGTTATTTGACTGCAAATATTACGTACTCGTGACACAATCAAATAAACTATGACATGAAATCTGTTCGTACTTCAACCGTTCGTAATATTGTACAACACAGATGTGAGAAAAAACAGAACGAAGATTTAGTTATTGAAAAGTTTCTTTGACATGCTATTTTCAAATTCACACACTACTGTCATAAGTTTAGTACAGGATGTACCTATCTATTTTATGAAATGAATATTTGATAACAACTTAACTTCCAAAGCTTGTTAAAGGTACTCCAAAACGCACCGTGATACTACTACCTGTAACATTGTCTTCCAGAATTCATGAATAGCAACAAACATACTTTAAATTCAAAGTGTAGCCGGCAGAGATTCCGGGCATGTTGGGGCCATTATGTATAAGTAATAATATAGGTAGTATACAAGTTGGAAAACAGTCATCATTTAAAGATGACCCTAGTCAAATACGTCTACTCTCTCGGCATGCATATTCTATGTCCTTGGTCTAATACCAAACATTCATAATCAAATGAATCCTACGCAGACGATCGGATATGCAAATCCAATATTTGCCAAATGTAGTGTTCAGATTGCACTCTACTCATGTGAGCCGTGTTGCCCGACACGTGTGTCACCTCCATTTGTTTATATTCAGTAATGATCATGAAGAAAGGACGATTCGGAGGTGGCTTAACAAACAACGTTTTTCCATTGAAAATTTTGTCGACATTGCGCATGTATAAAGCGGAAAGATAGACTGTCATCGTCATCATCATTTCAGCTATTGGGAAGTCTATTGGAAGGCAATCGCACTAATGTTAAACGTATTTACCAAAACTAAAACACAACCATAAATGTTATGTTATGCACATTTAGTATCGTGCCAAATTTTCAGAACGTTTAAAGCAAAGGAAAGACGTTAAAGTGGGAAATCTAAACAAAAAACGTTCCGTAGAAACATAAATAACTACATTGTCATTTAGTGCGTTTGCCAATTATGGCTGAACATAGGCTTCCCCAATAATCTCCACCACACTCGCTTTGAAGCTGCCTGTATCCAGAAGATAGCCGCGATCCTGACTAGATCGTTAGTCCATCTCGTGGGTGCCCGTGAATACGGTATATTCTACTATTCCGTAATATCACCAGGATGATCATTGACGACTCTTTAGTGTCCAATGATCTGCGAATATAATCACTTAGGCGATCAGAGGCGACCCCAATAAAATAATTAACCTAAATAATGATCTTTAAGGATACCAAAATATTTTTTTTATTAGAGTCGCCTTTGATTGACTGAGGTGATTATATTCGCGGGTGATCATTGGACACTAAAGAGTCGCCAATCGAGGTGATACTCGTATCACCTGGGTCATCATAATAGACCGTGAACACTGCGCTTGCAGGTACGTAGTCTCCACGCTAGAAACTTTTGGCTCTATCTACCTATTTTAAATCTTTTTAAGATAGCCAGAGGCAAATGTTAGCCACTAATTGGTTCTTACTGCGTTGAATGAGAGGCTGTAGGTCTATAATTATTATATCTCCACTTTGTTCTCTCTCCGTGGTCGGGACTCGCACAATAATTTGTGAATCTACAGCTCAAAGAGGTAATCAAACATTACACGAAACATAACGTTTCCATTTCTAATTTCAGAGTGCAATTGTGAAATGCTGATGGAAATACTGTTTGTTTGTATCGTGTATTTTGTATGGTTTCTACTTGATTACAAAGCAATTAGTAAGCTAATTTATGTGCTGGGTATATTTCAGGTATATTGATATAGGATCGGTGGGGATAGGTGGAGCTACAAGTGTCTTACTATAATATATTTTTAAAGGTTAATTGTTACTCCCAACAAAAAAAAAATCAAACAATTTCGAGCTTTGTTATTCCAATTTTTATTTACATACCAAATCTTCAATCAAAGTCAGAAAATAATCTAGGATGCAATTTTCTTTACGATGACGGAAAAAATCTCTTGTATCAGAATTACAGACGATAAATTTCAATAAGGCTGCGTCATGTCGACGGAAATAGAACTTATGAATCCTATTTTCATATAACGGCAGAAAAATGTTCTTACCCTTGATCCATAATTTAGGGCCACCTTGCCAGGTCCACCTTTGTTTGGCAATAACGTAGCGATGTGATTTTGCAATTATGTGTTCAGAGAATAAGGAAATATTGTTTTTTTTTTGTTGAAGTGTAGGTACTTATTGTGTTTGTCCTATGTCTCTCGATTCTAATATTATAAATTCAAAGTAAAACAGCTTAGCTCATGCATGGGGTAACAAATTAATAAAATATGTACCGAAAATCAATAACAAACTTTCGAATTTGAAAGATGCTCAAGTAAATATTAAGTTTCGAAGTTGTGATCTACATATAGTTCAATCTGGGATAAGCCCTCATCCTTACAATCAGAACAACAATAAACAAAGGCGTCTATGTAATGTTAATATTTAAGATTAACATACTCGTGAAGTACACAAGACTGCTTTGTTCCATAAAGGGTTGTACTTCACGCGTGTAAAGAACGGTCCGGGCCGGCGAACAAACTTTCTGAAAACAAACTTGAGTCCCTTTTGAGTGTCGTGTTTACGCTCCCATCGAGTGAGATTCGTCAAAGAATTCGCGAGTAGAGCAAATATGTAAGGTGGGGCAAATCAACATGCGCTTAGCGGAACGAATTGTTTTCATTCTATAATGTTTTTTACAATAAGTGTGAAGGAATGCAGAAATGACAGCAGAAAGTCGGTATTATACATACATACATACATTTTTGAGTTTTACTAAGTCGTAGGTCTATCAGTTCACGATTCTTTTTTTGTAAAATATTAATTTTGTTTGTATTATTTAAAAAAATACCCACTGTTACCTATGTACGTAGTAAAGTAAAGGAATCAAAGCATAATAGATACTAAATAACCAATAACCTACGAACTAAAATGATTAGTAGTAAAGTAGTTTTGCCAGTAAAGTATCTCCTATTATGAAAATTTAAAACAACTCAACATTATTAGAATTCAAGTTTGAATTTTCATGTTATTTCTCTGGGACAAAAGACTTAATGAAATCTTTATGAACAAAGAAATAAAGTAGCAGAAAATGTTTCTTTAAATCGTGTAGAGAGAAATATTCATGAAGTCTTCTCTCTCTGAATAACTTGAAAAATATTGCCTGGAGTTGATATATTTTATATTCAGGTTTTTGATATTGGCGGACTTATGGATGTAAATTAAGCATTGAAAATTACCCAAGAAATACCGAATAATTTTGCTCGCAAAATAATTTTAGAAATTCCAAGGAAAAAAATCTTTACCACCAATACGTCAGTTATGAGTACAGGTTATGAGTTTCCTTCATTCATTGGTAGTTTTGTCTATTTGTTTCAGCAAATGTATATTTGCCAAGATATATTATGTCCATTACTCAGTGAGAGATGAAATTAAAACTAAAGTAAAATTTTGTATTATCATTTAATTTTAAATTTCCATTAAATATTTAGAAGTATGATGACGCTTTGAATTTATTCTAATATTTTTCTCTTTAGAAAACAATCTGGAAATTATGATAAGATAAATGTTATCCGATAATTTTATTCATAATCCTAAATTCATATTAAAGTTATGAGGCCCCTCAATTTCAGGTAGGTTACTGCTAAAATACCTTACGTATATTTTACGTGCATCCAAACAATATTACCTTGACGTACCACAATAAACGAGCTACTTTAACTTCTTCAATGGACATAGGATAGGATAACAGAGATGCCAAGGGACCGATTTCAAAATTTACGGCCTGTATCTACCGAAATTATTCAGTCGCTCCACTCTAAACATCCTCAATATGCAAATGCAGTAGTTTGCATGCTGCATGCTCAAGATTTGTGGCATAGCCTCTTGATATCCATGTTTCGGAATTATGATAGTCAAGCGCGGCGGGAATATTAATCCCGCGGATCCCCGGACCGGATCCGTGTGTGGAATCCGCTCTAATCCCGCAATATATCCCGTGCTGCCAAAAGAACTGTTCGCGTATACACTGGAATCGGATACGTGTGGCGGGTGAAGCCGCGTATTAGCGTATTTTATAGGTGTAAGGTTATTTTTGAATACTGGTAGTAGTCAGATGCTTGATATTTGCTGTTACTTTGTAGTTCTTATTCGTATAAGATTATACATTTGTTATGCGTATTCTCTTTAAACTCTACTACCTACATATAATAAAATGTAGGAAAATGCGTGTATTGCAATGCAGCAACTAAATGTAATTATTGCCAACAAGTCAAATAACCAACGTCAGTTATTTTTTATATCTATATTCCTGTCATTATGTTCATTCCGCTAATTAGCAACGTTAATCATTTTACACACAAAGGACAGTGACCGATTGAGCCACAAACAAAACAAACGTAAAATGGCGACCGTCCGGCAATCGGACCAAAGTTGGGTGCAGTGTAATTACAGGACAAAAATAAAAGGGCGCTCAGAGTTAATCAAACATCCAGTTCTCGAGGGTCCTATTGACCTTTGTCCCTTAATGAAGAATGATGAGGTAAAGAGGAGGTGGTCTAGACTGCGGTTCACTAAATAAATTTTTACTTAAGTACATTAAAAAACCATGCCCATGAGTTATTTTATGAAACTGATTCTAGCAACATTTGTGTATAGATAACTATCTGTTGCCTGCTACTTTGTCGGTGTGGCCTGGATGTAAGTTGTAGCCAATATCCTTCTTCGTATTGCGTATATATAGATATATGTATGCAAAATTTCAAGAAGTTGAGTAAATAAAGCGTAAAAATGCAACAAACAGACAAATAAACAAACTTACTTTCGCATTTATAATATTCGTTAGCATTGGGATATATTACTATCGCCATTGCGCAAATAAAAATCGGAAAGACTGTCGTGAGGCAAATGATAGCTATTGATTGGTTTATTATACCGCGCCAAGTAGTCTACTTGATATAGCATCTCCCCTTTGTTTGGCCTTCACTATCCTATTGAGATTGTCCCTTAATGAAGGATTGCTTCCGCGGCTCGGGGCGTCTTTGACACCGCGATTTGGTAACATCAGGGGTGAGTGACAAGCGTGAGGGTCACATAAGGGGAAATCACAGTACAATAGTGTGACATTTGACATGAAGAGTGCAAACTGCAAACAAATAAAGAGGAAAACGAATAAGGAGGATTTGCACATTTCGACTGTTTAAATGGCTGACGGCTAATGGTTTACGATATATGTCACGCGAATGTTACAAGAATGTAATAAACTATTGCCAGTGATGTTAGCTGGTGACTTTACCGAATTCTCCCTATTGTGCAACATATTGTGCAAAATGGCCTTTTTCTATAGGTACCTACATTGCAAGCCATATAAATATAATATAAAAAATATTTAATCAACGTTAGAAACTAAATGAAAGCTAAAGTTTTTGGCTTTCTCAAAACAATAGCTCTTTTACATAAAAACATTTTAGTTTTTGAATAATGCGAAACTGAATCCGTACACAGTAACTGAGTCGATCCTGGTTGCTCGCGAGTATACTTTATATCGTCTACGTGTTGTCTCTATTAAATAGGATATTATACGAAATTATGGTCCGCTATTGCTATTAACTTGTACTGTAGAGGTGCGAACAAAATGCCTCTATTGTGGGCCTAATCACGGCTTTGTGCGGCGTCTAGACAGCGCTGATTGCAGGTGACCGCTCATTGTAGACTTCATCACAGATTAATAGTATTGCCTTAAGCTTCAAATTACATACTTTATGAAGATACATAGGTATAGACGACCGATTGGTGTAGTTGGTATCACTACCACCCCTGCCTGCGACGACGCCACAGGTCCCGGTAGGTGCATTCAATTAAACCTTAGGCCTATTACTTATCTCTCTTGCAGTGGTAATGTGATTGCTAAAGTTGTACAATTGTCGCGTTGAATGGAAATTTGCCATTATATTTTTCTACATACATACATATAGTGACGCCTATTATCCCCAAAGAGGTTAGGCAAAATTGTGCAAATAGCACACCCACAATTTTACAAGTTAGCCTATTGAGTCCCACCCCGGCCACTAGAATATTTTAATTTTTATTATAGTTGCATTTTTTTATTTCTCTTTTATCTCATCAGTAGGTATCTAGAATCTACCCTTGTTCATAACTGAAAGTAGATAAAAATAGTAGTCTGCCGTGAGCTAAGTTTGCAGTACAGAGTGAGGTACTTCGTTTCTCCAGTTTGATTTGAAACTTTTTATTTGAATCCGAACTTAAACGAAATCGTAATTAGTTTTCTAAAATCCGCTGTAGACGGCGCTGTAGACGTCGCCGGGAAAGTTAATTTGGAACCCTTTTCAGCGAAATGCTCATAGGAACCCTCATACAATCAGTTCGTATCCAGGCAATACTGCTAGATTTGATAGAGTATGTTTATGCTTGGAACGTATTCATACCAGTTACCCAAGTAATATAATAAAAGCCTGATAGAGTATCTGTATATCGAGTATACCTATATATATAAAAATGTAGAGCCACTTAGGTATGCTAACAGTAAGCTTTATTTACGTAGTGAAAAAAAAGTAGTAGTTTTTAAAATAACCGGGTTAATCTAAAGCTGGATTTGTTATGATGGTTTTGACAGATATGACATTCAAATGTGTTTACTGTCAAATTTATATCATTACTTTGGTATTTATATCATTACTAGTGGACGCCCGCGGCTCCGTCCGCGTGGACTGCAGAAAAAACAAAATGTTGAAATTATCTGGGATGAAAATATTTTCCCGCGATAAAAAGTAGCCTTTGTGTTATTCTGATATGTAAGCTATATTATTGTGAAGTTTCATGAAAATCTATTCAGTAGTTTTTGCGTGAAGAAGTAACAAACATACACACTCACACAATCACAAACTTTCGCCTTTATAATATTAAGTAGGAGTAGGATGACTGAGACATCGCTTTTTCAATTATTTGACATTGAGTTATTACAATTGCACCCACTTGTCCTAAGATTGGATCGAACCTGGGACTAATTATTTGCTTGCTACATTATTTTATTTTAAATAATTTTATATATTAACTCATTTAATGAAAAAAGTAATGTATAACTATGAAAATGAATAATTTGTATTAGGAATGCAAGTTTGTTATATTATCTATGTTTTATTTCTCTTATCTATCTTGAGGTTTCTATTATTATTTATTTGTAACTCTAGAAGGTGCATTTAACATCAACATTTCGATGCAAGTACATAAATAACTTTTATTCCGACATCTGCTAATTACTCATGTTGATAACGTTCTTTATTGTTGTGACATAATACCAACTAGTACTACCTTACCTTATTGCACTATACTCAAGATGAACGGTATTATGCACAGCAGACTAATCAGAATTTACGTAGTCTATATCGTAAATTTCTATTACCGACTCTGTATATGCATATAAGGTGTAGTTCTGTGTTTATGTATGCTACATATAATCGTGTATTAATCACCTCTTAGATCACCTCTACACACAGGTAAGATAGTTAGTGGAGAGGGTAATTATGTTTGACTCTTTGGATGAATCTGTCGTAAAAGCAGTTGCTGACATTAAATGGCTACTTCATAAAGAAAATAACTTCGTCTACACATCTGCGGAAGAATCCACCTATGTATAGAGGTGACTGTGAACGTCACAAATAGATGGGGTGAATGCTATAAAAATAGCCCACTATCTTTTTCAAGATTGTATGAACATTTCAGTGTAGTTTAGGATTATATCTCAATACTATCTGAACAACCAAGCATGTGTATATCTTGACATTTAATATTGATTAAAAGTTAATAAAACACAATATTCAATTAATCTAAATTACTTCCGTCAGGGGCACACTATTATAGAAGTGGAAAAGTAATACTCTTTTATATTAATATTGTCCCGAGTCATAACATTATTGTATCGACTTTCAGTGGCAACTTGACAGCTTTCAGCCACGAAATTAAGCTGTCATAAATCCGTGACAAGACTTCATACCGCGCTGTGCATAACAAACAAAATATTTAAGTAACAACTTAATTGTAGGAGCACTATACGTTGACATTTAGACTGGACAGAAAAGGGTTCGCATTTAAATACGTGTTTAACCTACTGTATCATTCTTGCATATATATAAAAATATTTATTTACAGAAGAGCTCTCCAAATATATTTTTTTCCTTTGAAATTGTTAACATTTATGTAGGTATGTGACGTATTTATGTAGATATCAGAAAATGTACGTAAATTTTGATTGACTTGAATAAAACAAGATTTTAAACCAATTATATATTTTATTGAATACAATTTGAATTGAAAAGTCAACCTCTACCTATAGCTTTATACCCACTACTTTCTTAATAAGCACCCAACTACATATACTCGTATGTACCTATATAGTTTGAAGTAATTTATAATATCATAATGATGATGATGCCAAGCGGACTCCTTTGACTGAAATGTATTTGTTGTGTATTTTCGACACCGCAATATGGTCACCCTAATAAGGCCACGAAAGTTTATTTAATTAAATCACTGGCGACGATTTCAAAACATCTGGTCTGTTGCACACAAATTCGGAGGCTGAAGATTTGGAATTCGGTCTCATTGGCTTTGTTTATTAGGGCTAAAACGATTTAGGCCCAAATGAAGTTAAATTGTTAAGCCGCCTTGATTAGGGCTACAGAGTAACCGATTTTGTTGAAATGTACAATTTATACCTACCTAGTCTCGCAAAGTAATCTACGAGTTATTCTGTTTAGCTTATTTCGAATACTTGGTTTTGAGTAAATTCAAAGAGAGTTAGTTTGTCAATTTAATTAATTTGTGTTTCCAGCTTAATGTAAGTTTTGGTTAGCATTTGTAATTACTGAACAGGTTCTAGTATTTTAGAAGATAAATTGAAAATCGTCTTTTTACCTTTATTGTACTGTGATTATGCATGCATATAATCACGACTTTATCCCTTACGGGGTAGGCAGAGATAGAACCACATGGTGCCACTTCTGACCAATTTTGAGGGTATAGTTGAGATGTACAAGTATACTATAATTACGTTCGTAGATTAACGCAAAGTATTACACCAATTACGTACTATTATGCAAGTCAATATGTATTAGGCATTCGGGTAACAATTATACCGACAACGATGCGTTTCATCACAGCCGGATAAAAACATTGAAGCACGCACCGCAAATTACGAGCAAAGAACGCGATGGACGAGTGACATTTTAAAAGCAAATTATACTTAAAATTTGCGATTGTAATAGCTCTGCTATTGTGATTACGGAAGAGACAGTGAGGGTAGTTGCATTATTCATGATTTTCAATCAGTTCACTGTGACGGTATCAATGCGATTGCAAGCGTACATGGTGGTTATTATAAGACATATTGTCCATATCGGTTTGATGATTGAGACATTCGCAAATGCTAATGTTATGGTTATTGGCAACGACGAGAGTTATGGAGATCGTAAGAGAATATGCGACGTTAACTGATAATGTACGGTGTTATTACAAAACTGTGTCCAAAGTTATATACGTATTTAACGCGTCATTTGACAGTACTGTACAGGGTGTAATAAAAAGGTGTGTAAAGCTAAATACTCTGGAAATAGCCTACCTAGATTTTTGTCTTTTATGTATAGGTAGATGATGCATAGGCAGATAATCAATACGGTTTCAGCGTGTTGGCCCTATGTGTATCTATCAAATAAAAAAAAAACCAATTGCATATCTTTGCAAACGAACAAAACGTAGTATTTCTCTAAAAATGATGTCCAAATTATTTCCAGGACAAAATTAAAGGACACGGTTACGTGCTTGGCTTTTTTTCCATCTTATTTCCGCATTTATATCGGTACCACTGAATATACCTATATATAATGTCAAGGTATTTAGGTCAATACAAGATTTTAGTATGTAGCACATAACATTACGTATCACTCTCGGTATATGACCAATGGATCATTAATCTTTGTTCGGTGACTGATTGCATAAACGTCAAATCAAATGGATGTTTGTTCAATCAACACTCGGACTGCCTATGGTCCTGTTATCGGTTCAAATATCTATCTATACAATAGCCTCAGTTGCATCAATTTTAAATTATGTCTCTTTCTGTATATGTCAAAAAAGAGAGACGTCATGTTTGCTAATGAAAACTACGTTTGGTTTAAGTGGAGCTTAAATCTAAAATCTAAGAATAATAAAAAGAAGTCAGAAAATCATTAAAACTGTAAAAGAGTAAATTTAATGATTCAAGTTATAAATTAATTAAGTTTTCAATGGATGAAGGACGTCACAGGAATCCTCCTGTATTGCGGGGCTTCAATAGAAATCATCGGCTGCATCTTCTTCCGTGCATGTCCTAACGGCGTTCTCAGACAATGAGTTAGCAACATGTCACTAATATTGTATTTGTGTATTTTGGTTATATTTGAAACGTATTAAGAGTTTTAAAAATCATCAAATTAGCTGAATTTGTTCCACTGGTGGGCAAAAGCCTTCATCCAACTTTTACAGTTGGTCCTATCCAGTGCCGAGATTATCTAGCCATCTTTTTCTTGAGGACTAGCCAGACATAAGTGTACATGAGTATTATAAAAGTAGCATGTCCTGACTAACTGATTGATTCATCAAAACTTCAAGCCTACATATTCAAAACAGAACCGCAGAAGCTAGAAACGTGTTATTTATACGGCCGCTAGTATTTTTATACTATTTATATGAGTTTTGGTATAAATTATCAATGAATTGCATTCCCAAACACGCCCCGTACCTATCAATATACGTAAATAATAGTAGGTATTCTTACAATTCCACCCTCACCGCAATGTTATCACTATCATAGCCTACAGTTATAACTATAACATAACCCACACAATCAGTAGCCTACATATTCAATAACAACAGTCAATTAACGTATTATTATTTTACGTAATTGTGAGTATTCCCGCCATGTTCACCCATTACACACTTCAGAGACCATATCGAATCATTTTCTCCTACTAATATCTTCAAACAGTTTCCCTGAAGGACCTTTCTGTTTAAACTATAAGGTGCATATTCCAGTGGAAGTTAAGGAAATTATACTAATGTAGGTTTCAGTACGGAGTACTTTGACATTTTGCGAATTGATAACATCTTGGTACGACACGGGAGCAGGCGGCGATGACTTGATTATGTTTTTATTAAATATATACCCCGTAGTTAACACACAACAGTGTTAAAGTTTCTTAAAAGGCCGATAAGAGGATATTAATGGAGTCGTTAACGACTTTTTTGTTTTAAATGGCATGATTCTGAAAAGTTTAATTTATGAACTTTACCTATAGATCACCCTGATTAGCAAAAGGCTATTCATGATTGAATTTCTTTCTAGTTGCCGCATATTGTGGACGTATACTCGTAATAACTATGTATTTCCTGGATAATAAAAAGTTACGTGTCGATATGCGACCATTACTCAGTTCCCCACTACACCGAAGTTAGTCAAGAGAGTCTCACAGAAAGTATTGAAAAGCAAAAATAAACATGAAACACGCCCCAGGCAATTCTCACCTGCCCCGTTACGGCAAAGAACATGCAAACCGACCATTTTTATGTGACCATCGACTTCTCATACAAAAAGTTCCCCTAAACCAATATGGTAAGGAGACGGTATAAGATGCAGGTCAACTTACACTGGGCGGTGTGTACCAGACGTGGAATTCGAAAAATTCAATTTCCTAACTGTGAATTTAGTGCAGAATGTAAGAAATAACCGGTTCTTAGACGGAACGCTCCCCCGGGAAGCGGGGAATGTAAAACATTGGAAATGGAGAGAAATTACACCAACTGCGTGGGTATGCTCTTGTTTTGGTGTTACTTTAGCTGTGAACGTGAAGGCATGCCCGCAATATATGTAAATAACAGAACTTACGTTATTAATATGTTAATCTATTAATTGAATCAATTAGAATGTTTGGTTAATTAATGTCATATTCATTTTATTTGTGCGTTAGTGTTTCTATTAATGGTAGCGCTGATCTAAATAATCAATAGTAATTCTAATCACAGTACCTATAATAGAGCGTAAGTGGTATATACAACGAATGTACCTGGTATCGAATTTGATACGAATAAAGGAAAAGTATAAAAATAAAATAACGAAGTCTGACTTATTCACAGAGTGTTCACAATATTATTTTTCAGCTTATTTTCACATGGGGAACAGTAGGTATCATATCGCCACGTATAAAAGATGCGATCAGGTATGAAAATAGGTAAGAGGTAGCACAATAGGGGAAGCCTATCATATGTGCAAAAGATAAACGGGAATAGTGGATATGATCCAATGTCACTTTGAAAGTGTTTATCTATAACAATGTGAATGTTACGCGAAAATAGCGCTGTTTGTTTATTCATCTATGTTATGGTAATCTTTATTCTTTGTGTATTTATTTGTGTATGTACAAAAAGAAATATGGCATACAACATAAAAGAAGAGATGCATGTACAATGGCAAGCTTATCTCTACCAGAGATCTCTTCCAGCAAGCCGAGCAAGTAAAGAGAAATTGTTAACAAACAGGGTAACATGTGCAATTAAACAAATTCTAAGAAACTACATAACATAACTACATTTTTAAAAAGGAGAGAAACAAATGACAGCATATTTAAATAATGGACAGGTATTGATTCCTCAGCTTTTCCCTAAATGTGCCAACAGTGCGACAATCTCTAACCTTTTCTAAACTTCTCTAATCTTATTGCTAATAGTTTGATTCTTTTTACCCGACTGCGCGACGCAAAGGAGTGGTATTGTGTTTAACAGCCTATGTATGTATGTATGTATGTTCCTTTGAAGCACTACACAGACCAAACGCCTCGGCTGATTTTTATGATTCATACGTCAACCGATTCCTCTTAGTCCGGCGAGTGTCACTAAAAATATGACGTTAGTGAAAATCCAATATGGCGACTACTGAACGCCATTTTGTGAAAATGAAATAAATTCGACAAAATGAATAAAATGAATCGAAAATGAATAAAAGTCGACAAACTATATCGAGTGGGGTATAGTTGAATAGGTATTTAAAAATCATTTATAGGTTTCTCTCAACATTTTTCGATTCGACCAACCGTTTAGGATCTATATCGATTGAAAGTTGCGTAACAACCATTCTCACATATATAGGTAAGTTTATAGACAGCAGCAAAACGAAAATTTCTTGCTGCCGAGCATGTTGAGCATGTTTCTTGAAGCGTACCTATTAGTAGCTAGGTACTCATAACAAAAAAGTATAAAAAAAAACATAATTTAAAAAATTATGTTTTTTTTTACGACCCGACTGCAGTCGGGTTTTTGGATTATTTTACTGACGAAATTCTCCGTCTATTAAAAGGAACTTCTGGAAATATTTTTAGAGAAGCCTTTGACTAGTATGTCGAAATAAGGAAATCGCAATACAGTACCTACATTGTATTTGCTAAGTCAATACGTAATGATAGACCGGTTTCAGGTCACCGAACTGTAGTCACGTAACAAACGATATGTGTTCGTATGAGTCGTAACTTTTGTTTTGTGCTACAATCATAAAATAATACCTATATATAGAGAACTCCCACGTATTGGTATTTCGTTTGGTTTTAGTAAGTTGAGGTAAAAGTTCGAATAATGAGGCCAAAAGTTCATTGTATATATCTTTTTAATCTTTCTTGTGCACAGAAAAAACACAAAAGATAAAATAAATACAAAGATTATGTACAAAGGCGAGCTTATCTCTTACTGAGATTTCATCCAGCCAACCGTTTAAAGTTATATTGTGATTAGCAAAATATGAGGAAATCATACGTGTACAACCAGATCATAAAACATACATACTTTATAAATCTTCCAATCAGCCTTGAAACTTTATAGATTAAAATATATTTTTTTACAACAAAGCTACCTTAAATATCTGACTAACCTAAATAAATTCGATTTACAGCCAATTTCTGAGAGATTTTTTGCTCAGATTTAATCTTCAATTGTTTTTACATAATGTTTCAAAAATGGAAAAAAAATGAGATTCTTTTTTATATCGCTGATTGAAAATGGCCGTTAGTTTTTTTTTTGTGATATAAGCAAAGGATATAAGTTTTATATCCAGAATTGTAATTGACTGGTAGCATGTCAAGATGTAGTAGTAATTCTGAATTCTTTATTTGAAAATTGTTATAGTTTTTCAATTGACTGTGGTCAAATAAATCCAGTTATTAAAATATAGATTAATACTGAAGTCCGCCTAACGAAGCATAGCAATAAAATTGTATATCAGGATGGTTTCTATGCTACGCTATCTAACTTGGCTGTGAGACCTCCTTAATGAATACGCAGTTCTGGCTACCATTTTCCAACAGCTGTGTGTATATGCAGTACTCGTATGTGTATGTTTCCCATGGTGCAAAAAAGACACCGCTATAAACAGTGTAGAATGACATCTTTTCTTCTACTATTTCTTGCATCTAGCTATGAAATGGAGAGAGATCTTGGTAGGTATCCGCTGTTCTCTAGTACTAACAGGCTTACCTGTCATAGATAAAGTGAATAAAGTTTATTTATGTCTTACAAATTTGTAAAGAGAATAATAAGTTAAGATTAAGTTACCAGAATTCACGATTTCAATATTTTACGCCAACACAAAGTTACAACAGACAGCTATTAAAAAAGCTGGAATTGAAATGTTAATTCGCTATTCCACTTTACAATCTCAGCGCAAACAAAACAACACTAATTAAAGATTTATTAAGTTACGAGCTCGTTCATTAATTTAATAGCTGGCAGTAATAAAAGTAGCATGATGGTAGTTAACCGGCTAATCTTGAAGGCGCTAGGCCAGGAGCCAGGCGCAGAAACAGGCAGTGTTTGAATTAAGCATTAAATATAATAGACCATTAAGAAGTAACGCTAGAGCTCGATAGTACGGGTTTACTGTTATGTCCACATTAGCTGGCACCCTACTGGGATAGGTCGGGAGCTTGATACGATTGTTCTTATTTAATTGGTTTGCTATTAGTCGGATGGAGTACCTAAGTTGGAAACTATTTTATGGTACTTTTGTTTTATGTCTGTCAGTTTTACATCTGTGAATTTTCTTGGTTGAACATCTTGCTTTAAGTTTACGTTCCACTTATCATTTGAAACGGAGTTAACGTAGAGGATAATTTGCATTTTGCATGAATTAATTAGAGATTAAGTTAATGTTGAAATAATTTAAATATTATCCTGTACTTGTAATGACGAATTTTATTTAATGATTGGACTGATGTAGGTAGTTATTTGTACATTTACATCCTGGAGAGAAACCTGGTTTTGAATCGTGGTAGGTACACCACGAGGAGGCAAATCTGTAAATGGTGAATATTGATGTTTGTTTCCGAGTAAAGAATGTTTTATAATATGTTGCAATGATGTAAGTATACAATCCAGAACAATATTAGAGGCCTTAATGTGTTCATTAGGTTATCTTTTATGTACTTAAATATAAATAAAGACCGTGATATATTTTTTTACTGTGACTCCTAGTCTATGATGAATCCTGTTGCTTGTTGGAGAACGGCAGTAATGTTTACTTTTCTCGAAGTCGATAATGGCACTGTGATAATAAAGAAAATGTGAAAATAGCGCTATATTTAATTTAATTTATTATACTAATGTACATATAATAAATTAAATAATGTATAATAAATGTTAAAAAAATATGAGTTATATAGCCATTATATAACATCAGCTAACTCTGCCGTAGTAAAACCGAACTCTGGTCTTGTGACACTTTGTCTATTACCTACCTATAAACTTCTGAAATCATAGAACCGACATGTAAGCTGAATCTTAAAAGGACACATCTTGAGTTGTCATGACGACGACGTAAATAGGACTATACGTCACTATCGGCAAATAGCTTACTAATGTTGATCTCACTATTAGTTAAATACTATAAAAATATTATAGCTTGACTAACTAAAAGTAAGCTTATCTACTGATCAACCAATTTGCCCTACATCATGTTCTAGTTTCATATTTAATTTATTTTCTCCAACTAGTTTCTCTCTCACCGGCTTACAATATTCATACGAATAAATACTTAACCTGTATCAACAAATCGTACGCTTGCCAAGAATCGTAACTTAACCTAAGATATAATGTCACTAAATATTTACCCCCTATCTCGGAGGAGCACAACGTGTATTCAAATTAACCGCCCCGTAAAGTTAATACTAATGCCGTGAATTATGTAAATTGTAAACACCATACCTTCGAGATAACTAGAACATGACGTCACCGGCGGTAGATGTTTATTTGTCTACGAGAGGAATGTTATGGATCTTCAAGTCTTTGAAAGTCTAAGCAAAAATTATACGGAGCACGTTAATGGGCGCTTTTTCACTAGACGAGATGGCTACGACACGACCACAACAACGACACGATCACGGCTTTTTTGGAAGCAAAAATGTATGAGATAGTATGGCTCGTTTTTCCATTAGATGACACGACCACGATACGCCCCTCCATAATAGGTGACGAAATGTCGTGGTCGTGTCGTTTATTGGAAAAACGCCCAATCTGTTGATTCAGTTTTGTAGATTATTAAAGTTCAAAGTAATTGTGCAATAAACGTGTATTTACAAAATATTAAAACCTGAAACATAGGTAATTTTAGCAAAACATGTACTACACGTGGTGTTAGAATGTCGGCCGGACTTGTTTAATAAACAAAGTTTTCTCACCACACTCAGAATATTATATCAAACACGAAATAGTGTACTTTATATAACAGGGCCGATTTTTCCAAATGTTAGATAGCCTAACAGAAGAATAAAGTTGATGCAGTCTTTCTCGTAAACTTGATCATTATAGAGACACCATTAACTTTATTCTGGTGGAGTGGACTATCAGAGCCCTTGATTTAGGCACCAGTTCGGGAATCAGTCCATAGGTGAGCAATTCGGCAAGAGATTACACTAACTAGCTCGATTTAGTAGGGAAAATATATAGCGCTCTATTGCTGATCTGCACTTTGCCTTTTACTACAAAATGGGTTTAGTGCAATGTTAGATAATTTTTCTTGTTTGGAATAAAAGTACTTCAAAATAAAGTGCGTTGTGAACTCTTCATTACTGAGAGAGAAGAGGATAAAGGCATTGCAAGTGTGGCTTAAATCCCAAGTTACCAACATCAACACAAGATTATCTGTTTCCCAGTAGGTAGGTACCTATCTCAGTAACACAAATTCAAGTAAATTCAATTAAATTTAACCCCCTTTACACGTAGCTGTTAAATCAACATTGCATAGGTGATAAAAGGGGTACCGATTTCATTTAAACATCGGAAAATAATGAGATACAAAACCGTAAACACCATACCTTAAGATAACGCGGAAGTGACACAATGGGGGGTGCCAACGAACACACGAATGTGGAAAATAGGGCAGAGCTGTTATAAACACATACATACATATAATCACGCCTTTATCTCTTACGGGGTAGGCAGAGCACCAAGGGCCGATAGGTGCCACTTCTGACCAATTGACCAAAATGTTATACACACATAGATACATAATGAGGGATTTAATCTTGTCTTTATTTATAAAAATTATGTCTCTTCCATATGCGAATTTACCAATTTTTCTGATTTTGAAGGTATTGTTAAAATTGAAAGCTAAAGATACAATAGAGGTAAAAAGAATAAGGATATGTGTGAATACGTCACTATACCTAGATAGTTTGAAGCCTTCGATATAAACATAATTTCTGTCTGTATATAATTGTATGTGTACAATAAAGAATAAGAATAAACAAAGCTGGCTCAAAACGAGGTAGCCAGAACTACAGGATCAGGAAGAAGATCTTACAACCACGTTAGCATGGCCAGATGTTAAATCTTGAGTATAAAGGGGCTAGGACATTTTCGTCTTAAGCTTAAGTACGCCTGCACAGCAGGGTTTAATCCGGTCTAAATTCTTTCTCTGTTTATAATTTTTATATGTATGAGTTAAAAAAATTGTTAATTATTATAAAATTTGGCAGCTTCTCCACACTTTCGGCCTCCGTGAGTGTGAACGTGAATAGGTTTTTGAGCCTTTCACCTAAAGTAAATATTTGTCGAGGACTTATACTGTAATAGAGTTAAAACTGTAGATATTGATGTTAGAATTAACCTACCTAGTACATATAACGATTTGTTTCTTACTGTGAAAACATTATTTATGAGAACAAAAATTCAAATAACTGCTATCAAAAACCATATTTATTGATAAACATAAGGAGTCTGCCAAGGTTCATTTTAATACAATGGTAATTTTCTCAGAGTGGACGCTGACAAAGCAAACCAGCCAATATTAAAATACTAAGTGAACTTCAATTTGCGATATTTAAATTTTATTGAAAGTCCATTATGTAGGAGAATAGCGATGACCTTTGTAGTCGCAGAAAGGTAATTAATTGATATCGCAATTCTACTGATACTAGTCGTAGTTATATAGATAATTGGAGTGGCTATTTTATTAAATGGATGATAATGCAGATAATATGGTAGGTAACCAGGCCATTTTTTATGTTAACTTAACACTACAGGTAAATTGTAGAATACGAGCACTAACACAAACAGGCAAGGAAATAAAGTAAATTGGTTTAATTTTTAACACGGAAACAGATTTAAAAAATTTGCTCCTATTTAAAATAACACACACAATAATTAAACTTACTTCCCCTTTCCCAACCGCAGCAACGAAGCCAACAGCACCAGGTATCAAATCCTAAAACAACAGTGCAAAATTAGCATTTATAAATATCCATACGTCAAGTTAAGGGCCCCTTATTCAGAAGAATTATTATTTTAAATTATTTTTCTAATTTTTAGTGTTGAATTATATTTTAGTTTATAAATAATTTTGGAGTGGTATTATTAATCTATCCGATCATATATTGCTTGCCTTGCTTCTAATTATTAAGTAAAGTGTTAAATAATAAATCGACGGCTGATTGAGTGGGTAGTGCCTATCTGTGTAGTCCCAGCCTGTGTCGCCATAGGTCCTGGGTTAGAATCCTTGATTCGAGTGCTTGATATTAATATGATGAATATCGATGTTTGTTTCCGAGTCATGGATGTTTCTATACTCATCTATGTATTTATATACCGTTGCTTAGTACCCACGATGCAAGAATTTAGAGATCTTAGTGTGGGACTAGGTTAATATGTTGTGTAGTATATGTGTGTGTGAATATATAGACTGTTTAAAAAAAAAAACAAAAACAGAATATGATTCTGCATGATATAATTTTATTCCGATATTAATTATGACGATTTCCTTAAAACAACTTAATATAAGAACGTAATTTCTGACAAACGAGCCCTTAAGGCTGTACGCGTCGAATGCTAAACGCCGTATACATCCCGCTTTAATAAAACACGTCTAACACGGTGCCATATGTTTTGAGCCTATATTGAACAGGCGGACCTACCTAGGGGAATACATAATGAAGTAAGTACCTTTCGCTGCGAATTCAAAACGGGTGTTATGTTATAGGTCTACTAATATTGTAGTAGCTGTAACTTTAGCTGGTTATTTTACGGAAATACAGCGGAATAGATTTTAATGGAATTTTATTCGCGAACGGAGAAGATCGTGGACACAAAGATTTGGTTTCCTAAGATACCGTTCCCGAGAGGCTTGAGGGAATTTTTTAAGTGATAGCACCACATAGACCGATGTTTTTTTTTTGTATACGTGAGGCCGCTATATAACTAGGAAACCATAGCATTACAAGCTTCGTATTTTTTTATGCAAAAATATTCTTGCAAATAAAATTAAAATCTCTCATTGTTTATAATTAAGTGTAGGTAAAAATAGGTTACATCTTAATTGCCTCTTTTTAAAATAGCATTTAGAAGCACCTACTTACCAGTTAGACTGTTATTTTCATCTCAAACCCAATAAATTACTCTCATGTATCAAATTGATTGTTCCAGAGGCGTCGCTCGCTTGGAGTGAAGGTGACATTTTAATAAGGAGTTTTCGGTACTCGAAATAGGTTACATGTAAGTTATTTATAATTGAATATACTACGCAATAAAATTAATTACAACAGAGTAAATGCCAAACCTAACCATATTTCGACCACAGTACTCATAACAAAATAAGGGCAAGTAAATTGTGTTAGATGACTTAATCAAATCTAATTATTATTAGAGGATATACGTATCACGACGACAAACTAATGGCATAAGATCATATTGAAATCACACCTTTCACAATTTACCTGCCTTTATTCGTTCCTCTCTATCTCTAGGCTAGGCAAAGAAACGGTCTGGTCTACATTATAAGTACCTACACAGACTACAGTTACACGAATTTGTTAGTAATAAATTAACAACATGTGTATTCAAAATAAAATTCTAAATGACTTAGGATTTGGAGTCTGTCTTCCGCTTTGTGGTTGTAACTATACGTAGAATTTGCCAGTCGATTCCGATTTTAAGTATCTTAGACTTGCATAGTTGTATTATGGTGGACCGAGTAGTGATGCATTGAATTAGTTCAGGCGTATCCTTCAAGTGCGATATCCGAAAGTGTAGAGAGCGATTAGACCTGTTGTTATGTCCTGTTCTTATATAACAATGAAGGGTTTATAAAAGAAGAAAGCAAGAAAACTATATGTATGAATGATGTCAGGTTGAAGTAAATATATAGATTCAGGTACCAGAATGGATAATAAATGGATAGGTATATAGAAGAATGTTCTGTATCTCACCATGGAATGCACGAGTGCAAATCGCGAAAAGCTCGCGAACGGCGACGACGCACGACGTGGCGTAGCGCGAGCGGTGCATTCGTGCGTCGGGTCTGCACATACCCTTAGAGCCTTTGCTTCCAAATATGAATTCCATCCATCAAATCGTTTCCGAAGTGCTTCCAAAGTAGACCGAGTACTATTTTGTAAGGTAGGTTACAAACTGCATCCTATAGTCATTTCGGAGTTTCTTGTTTGCAACTCAATTTCGGGTTTTTGAGATTTAGATGTAGTGCACCTCTTACTTATAAGTAAGTCAGTAAGGAGATAACGACTGATAGGAATAATCAAAAAACCAAACTTACTCAAAGAAGAATGAGATATTTTATTTTAAGAAGGAGTACTATTAGCTTTTTGTCAACCAAGTTTCTTATCAGATTACTACACGAAGAGCAGCTCCACGGCGGATGGTCGTCCGCTATCGTTAGTAACTATTAAACTCTCAGGAATTAGCCGCCAAACTAACTTTATCTATACGCTCCTCTTCGTGGTATAGTATAATGTACCACACGGATTCAAAGTGTGGGATACGGTATTTATCATTTTTTCCCTCGTCTTCTGACAGATATTGCATATGTATTATATTTTTTTGAGGATATGCACCTGGGCTCCTTTTGTATAGAGTAAGGGTAATTTAACTTTTTAGTGTTGATACTGATGAAAGTTTTAAAACTAATATGATTTAAGGGCAATTGTAATAGGTAATCGAGATAAATCGCAAGTTGCTACGATATTTTTCTATGCAAATGATTGGAGTTTTTATCTGTTATCTCAGAACTTGTTGATTGTTGCAATGAGGGATTTTCAAAAGTCCTTTTTTATAAGCTGTTTGGGTGAACTTGAACAGGTAATTAAAATTCCCATTATTCCTTATTGACCGCCAGGTATCAACGTCAACCCTGACCGTGCCCTATATCGCTCTGGCGCTCATACGTATTTCTAATAATTTAAGTAATTATTTCCTATGACAATACGAATACGGGGTGTAAGTGGGTTCGACTAACACCTCAGGACCCAAAGTCAACCTCATCTGCTCGTGGTGCACCCTGCTATTTAACGGACGAGGCTCTGACGCTAAAAAGCTTATAATACCAATGTAGCACGGAAACATTTCCTATTGGATTCGTTACCGTCGCTAGATTGTTGTATTTGTGCCTGAAAAGCGGCGGTAAGCTCATCCCTTACCACGTGGGACTTAATAGGCTCACTGGCTGAAAAGTGGCTTTGTAAGCATACCTCTGCCCAACCTCCTTGGGGGATAATGGGCGTGGGCGTTTACGTATGTATGTATGTACAATACGAATCACTTCCAGATTGTTCTAGATCTCCGCATCACCTACACACTTGACTTGGCCGGTGTTGTTTCAGTTTAGTAGTTAGTACAGGATAGTGTCTGGATCGTTATCTGAGTCAGTTACTAACTCCTAACTCTACCTACACGTCTATGATGGCTTTTAAATGCTCCTTTATTGTGAAACATGAACTATGCTGCAATGCTTAGTTGTTATTGTTATTAGAATTGTTACTTCAAGCTGTACTTTAGTTTTATATGTTTAACTCATCAATCTAACTTTTTATAGTATCTTAACGTTAATTTGTTAAATAAAACATCTGCTACAGTACCTACTAAAACAAAGGTTAATAGAAAATGTAACTGACTTATCATTATATACCAACTAAAATTGGTTTTATCTTGCATAGATATAATTAAATTCTAGTATCCGAAAGCTAAGCTAAACCAGTAAAGCAGGTCCTTCGAAGGTCTGCCCGCAGTTAGTATTACGGTCAGTTTCGCAACCACTGGCCGGACTAGTAGGGTCTATGACACGCTGAAGGTACGGTACCTTCACTTGGCCCTATATGTCGAGCCTCTGTCTAAGTAGGTAGGTATAGGCTTTTGATAAGAGTTGACGTGAGAAATCTCATGTAGTCAGGCTATGGAAAAATCAAAAGTAAAATAGTTCGATTATTAATGTTGGGGATGCAACAAGGGGACGTCTTTGTCCAGTAGTGGTTTAATAGCTGTAAAATATAAAATATGCAATTGCAAACAAAATAAATAGTATACCTATAGTGGAGTCTACACGGAATCAGCATTACCGTTTTGTCTGTGCATTTCATTCACTTTCAAGTAATTAAAAGTGAATAAAGTCAAGTGCATCTAGCAAGTGAACAGATAAAATCAACATTGTAAAGGCTATTGCGCCCAGATAACTTTATTATAAGAATAAGTGAATTTTATTAATATTTGATGAAAATGGCCCTATTGAAAAATTGTATTTTCGGTAAATATGCTTACCGAAAATACAATTTTCCAATTCCCGCTCAGCAGGAGTGGTCACAAATTTGACCGTAATTATCTATCTCTATTAAACAGAAATACCTCACAAAATATAATTTTATCAGATTTCACCATATTTAAACGATTTTTCTTCACGTTTTTGATATAATATTGTCCTATGCTGATGCAGGGTATCACTAGAATACACGTGCATGTTATAAGACCCGACTCAGGAATTAGGCGAGTTCTCTCAGACTACGAGTATGAACTAGCAACTTGTCACCAATCAATCTGGTCCCTTATGTATAATTTTTAATTACTATTGTTTAAGCATTTTTAACCAGTTTAATTAATGTTACTTAGGTATTCATTCTCATTAGTGTAAACTATTATTTCTATTGTTAACCATTAACTACATGCAGTAAAGTAGTCGAGCGTGTAAAACAAAGAGTTTGTTAAACTTACGACGCGTTTATAACACTACATAATGGATGTTATAAAATGCTTTTTATGAACAGTTTTTACTGTATGCAATTATCAGATTATTGTGTTATGGATCTTGTTAATCGTGTTTGTATAAGTATACAAGCTACTTAGGTTATTGCACTCTTTCTATTTTCTTTTAACGAATAACTTCAGCCCCGTCAAGTGTCCCGAAATGTTATTAAGAGTCCATTTCTTAACCCTTTATATCTGAAGGATATAGTTGAGGCTGTCTCTATATCGATCTAGTTTTAGAGAACGATAGCATCAAGTTTTCCCTTCATATAAGGTATACTATTGGGAAAAAATCGCCCCAAAAATTGTAGGTAGGTATAGGTTATGTTTTGTATTAAAGCAGGATACTGTAAAAATAAATAACTACATTAGCCATGATTTTGACATGATGTAACTTTTGCGAAGTTAATTCCTATTTATATACTACACCAACTGATCCGAAATTAGGATTAATTGTCCCGTAAACTACAAACAAGTTAGTCGCTGTGCCTATAATCCTATTATGCCGCTCTGATGAGCTCAGATGTCTACTTAGTCTTGACCATGCATGATGTGCTCGATTCAGGCCACGAATTACGACGAGAGCGCTTCTATTAATGTTATGTCACCTAGCATCAGCTTGACCGAGTGCTTTCAACGAGAGTCTGATGCCACTATTATAGTCAAAAGCTGGTATTCTCAGACCTATTTTCCCTACATGTAGATTGAGAAATATTGGAGTGTGAACTTCGAATAATTAGGCGTAAGCAGAGGACACAAAACTACTAGTTCATTACCCACTTGTAAGTTTCTAGTTGTCCATATAATTGTCTGTGTACTTCAGTGGTCAACCTAACTTTAGGTGACAAAATACTGGGGGCTTAGTAAATGTGATATTATTATGTATATCTCTCGTTTAAATCGATAAATAATAATAATAATACTTTATTTGTCTTTGAGTAGGGTTATAAAAGGTCGTAATATAAATCAGATACATCAGATCAGTACAATTGCCTTCTCAACCATGGCATGGCATGCAAATATAAAAAAAAACACATAATAGGCATACAAAACAGGATAATTCTAAAAACAAGATCAAGACACCGATCAACTCATGCAAATCTCAACCCTCCATCTAGGAACTCTTTTACCGTATAAAAGGTTTGATCTGCAAGCCAATTATACAGGTCATTTTTAAATTGATTCAACTGTAGCTCTTTTATTTTTTTAGGTATATTATTAAATATCTTTATGCACATAGAGTAGCAGTTCTTTTGAAAACGAACACTTCGTCACGAAAGATTCGTCATTGAAATGTTTGCTCCAATAGGAAGCCTTCATTTCGGAAGCGTTCGTCAAATAACCGTTATTGGTGGTTACATTGTCTAAATACCCTGTTTATCTTGACACATGTCATGTCGTACCAATTAAGTTATAAGCAAGATTAAAATGGCCATGTCACAGTCACAATATTACGTACGTCTTACATTGTACAATCGATAACAGTTAGCTAATAAAATCGAAAACTTCCGTACTATATAATTATCTAGTTAATTAGATTTCACTATCCTCAAGTGAAGAAGTTTCTAGTTGGTTCACTCACGTGCCGGTTCGGTAGTTTCCTTTTGTACTATCGAGGAGACAAGTCAAACTATAATGTTATCCACCTAACGCGTGCAAGAGGATTTCATTTTGATACGCTAATAATGTGTTTCCGTTACGTTAACTTATATTTATAACTTGTACAAGAGTATTATTATTATACCTAACAAAATGTTGAACTGGTATGATGGTATTACCATTTTCAGTATGATGCGTTTTTGGAAGGTCATTAAAGGCGTTGATCGAGGTTTCGTTAAAAAATTCGATGTATGACATATGTACCTATACTATGTAATGACAGAGCGTAATATTACATGTAAATTAACTTTATATTATTACATTGAAGACCGTAATCGCTCTCCCAAAGAAGTTTTTTTATAGATTAAAGAAGTTGACAGGAGGAGATTAAATTCAACCCACACTAACAGCTATGAACATGCATGTACGTCGCTAGGGGATATTTCACAAATGTACATTATCCGGTCTGTATGTTGCGTAAACGCACGAGAAACCTCTACCGAAGGCTCTACAACACACAAACACAATTAGATGTACTTACCTTAACTACTGCTGACCTTTTGGGTAAACGACTTGGAGTGACCTTTAACAATACCTACAGGTACACGAAACAGATGTTTGTATTAAACTTTTGACACGCCTTTTAAAATTCACAAGAATTTTTTATACGCGTCTGGTGCATTCATCAAGAAAGAAAGAGCTTAATTACAATTTTAGTATTACTGTTTATTTTTTTGCCTATTTTAGTGATTAGTAAGGCCAACTTGCAGCAAATGCTTAATCTTGAGTTAGGTTTAATCAAGAAGTAGGTAGGACATATGCTGTCTTGCTTTTCTTGACATAATATAAACTGAAGGAGCTGTTACTCGTATCTCGTATGTATGCTAATTCTCGATTTACTTAAATATAGATTTACCCTTTGGTGCAAGTGGTCCTAAGGATATTATCCGGTTGTTGAAATAACTAGTCACTGTGTTATAATAACAATCACAAAATATCACGTTTTAAATATGTGGGTAGACGATGAGATTAAATGAGAATTTTACTCGTATATATACTTGTCTTGAGACTAAGAAATAACAAATATGTAGCTAATGCAATAAATAATAGACCAAAGTTTATGTTATTGCCCCTAAACCTTTTCGCAACATTTCTGAAAAGGACATAAAGTTTGCCATAGTAATAATTAAAAATAGATTGTGGAATATATCTAAGTGCAAAACATGAATATCATACAAGGTTTGAATTAATAGGTATTATCTATATTATAAATATGATATCCTTGCTGTTAGCCAATATTTTTATTTATTTAAAATGAAGGACTACACACACTATTTTGTGCAAGTAAACAGCCGATAAATATTAACCTAGGTTTATTAATGAAAGGTTGTTGGCAGCACATTTAATGGGTATTTAGAAGCATTTAAAAATTTAATGATAGTTGCTGTGAGTGCAACCTGACTGCTGCTAATGGATATATCATTTTGTTACGGCACGGATAATAATATATATTATTCATCATGGTATATTCGAGTTTGTCCGGACGTTTGACCTAGCTTGGTGGCTTACATAACTTAATGATAGCTTCACCCGGTGCGGTTATTTGGCTCTGCCCTGGATATGCCATGTGATGAAATGCTTACGACTGGTTAAGGCGATGTCTTACAGCGAGGAAAGCTTACTGCAGCACACTGGGTTAAATGCTGAGTCGCCGTTTTGATAACGTAGAGTTCTAGGAAATAGTGTCAAATCTGAGGATATTTTATTCAAAGTTTATAGTATACCTATAGTATTATATTATTTGGGAGTGATAAATCCATGTTTGATTATGTCCCTGAACTTAAGTGCCTTTAATTTATTATATATAATATTAAAAAGTTAATTATGCAGTATAATAATTAATTAAAAGCCTTAATTAAAAGCGAATGTAAATGTAGAAAATAGGAAATGGCAACTAAAACATAATCTAATATTGAGTTCACACAGAGACACGAAGATCAGATTATGTCTCCGCAAAAGCCTTAATAGAAGGTTGCAATTTTATAAATTAATCGCAGTTTCGACAGACCTACGTAGAAGGAGTATGCAATTTAGTGGGGGCAAGTCTACAATCACTTCGCAGTTTGAGCCCGTGCTGGTTGTGCAGTGCAGTGTCAAATCGTCAAATAGGAGCATAGTTTTCCATAGGGTTATTAAGGTCGGATACGGTACATTTTTAAAGGGGTACTAGTCAACCTAACGATGTGTGGAGATATGGGAAAAGCGGTCCTGCGGGCGCTAACCGGCGCGCTGCTATGTGGTTTAGTGTCTGATGCAGCTTATTTACAGGTTTGTATTAATAATTAACAATAAGTGACATGTAATTGCAACATTGTCCAGGATTATTAAAATATATTTTCAAACATCTTCGTGAGCAATATCGCTTACAGTTTGACATGTTGTCTATATTTTATGACTATTTTCCTACGTGTTTATTAACGTTCATGGCACTTTTATCTGGGGCTCTTGTGTCTAATACATCTAAAACATATAAAAAGCGCGTAAATAGACTAGACTATTTCAATTCAAGAGTCTAAAATAAAAAGCACCATATTTTATGTCGCCTAAGTTCAGAACGTATCAATTTAATTTCATTTGTTTACTTTAATCGTGACAGTCGACCTTTTGCTATAAAATAAGGATAGGTACTTAAATTAAACTGGGCTATATACTTCGCAATATAAATGAATGCGATATTACACCATAACGCGCTCGCCGGCTAAGCAAACAATTAGTCTATAGAACAAACAGCGGAGACCAACAACAGTAGTGATTCGTGGTCCTCTCTCGCCCTCTGGCACAAGTCTAGACTGGTGGTAAATAAAGAAATAATTATGTTGGTAAGAGTTCAATATGTATCAATTACCCATATTTGTCACCAAACAAACCAACTCAGATAAGTCCCAATCGGGTGAAAATTTTTCTTTTCTTAAAAACATATTTATAACTTAGATAAAGTATAATAAGAAGCTATCTAACTTAAATCCTCGTACGTAATGTAACCTGTATTAATTGTTAACAAATATATTGTTTGAAGTCCTATTAAATTGCTGAAACAAACAATTATTCACCAAATGGCCCTATTAAAACAAGAATTCAAGTATAATTTAAAAACTTCCTAAAAACAATTCGTAACTCGCAAAGAGCAAAGTTATGTAATTGGTGTTTAAACTATAGTTAAGGCAATAAAAGGGCGGACCACTTGCGACCTTAAAATATCTAGTAGCTATAACTCGGCCCTTCATAAGGGAGCACTAACTTTTGCAATTTTCCTTTCTCCGAGTTTCCCCTGAGCCCTTCAAAGGAGAATTACTGTTGGTTAAATTTACTCACATTTTCGTCTGCGCTTTGACGCACCAGCCCTATTTTTAGGGATGCTTAGGCGTGTATTAGCATATCACGTTACATAAATGAAATCAATTAAAGGAATAAATTAACCCTCCTTATTACTGAGACACACGTGTGTGTGAATGCTATATATTTTAAGCAGCTGACCCAGTTTCTACAAAAGCAAGCATCGGTAAAAACAAATGTGAATATACGTAAGAAAATTTTCAATTTCCCATGCGAGCGTTTCACAGCGGCAAGGAACAGCAAATATCCTGCAGAACCCATTACCGCAGCGTTGCACACGCACCCAGTCGCTTTTAGTTTTATTTCTTTGATCAAGATTCTCAAAGTAGAAATTGTTTGAAACTTGGTTCAGGCTCAAATTGGTATGCTGGAGTAATTTCGCAAATTCTCACCTTGCGATGAGGTGTTTTTTTTATTGAGTTGCCACGTTAATGTACTGGGCCCGTTTGATCTTGGTTCCAAGATATTTTGGCATATTTTTTTCATGGGAAACGCTTTACTTATTTTTTTATTATAATTATAAAAGAAAATGTTACTTCCGGAAAACCAAAGTAAATGTCGAATTCCACCTTTCTCTAGGAAAAGTGGTATAGAAATTTGATTCTAAATTGTGAAGAATAAATAATAAATCACTTTTTCCATCGAGGGCTCGCCCACCACCGGGCCCTACACCCTCCGCTGACCCCTCGGATCTGCCGACTCATGGCCACTAGCATAAGACACTACAGTCGCAAGGAGAAGCTAGTTCCAAGCACCTAGCATGTTCTCACTTTTTACAGGGTCGATTTAATTACAAACTTGCCTGATAGAAGAAGTTTAGTTAATAAGCAAGTTTTTTTAATATCTGAGGCTTTTATCTACTAAAAACTTAGCTAATAAGTATAAGATAAGAATATTTTTTGTTCATTTTGAAACTTTATTAATTTCTTGAGTCGTAAGGTAGAATTTTCATTAAAATGTGCAGTTTCACATTTTTTACAGCTGTGTCATTATTGGTCCCAATAGCCGAGGTAGTAGTGTCTTTCAAGAAGTAACGATATTATTTTCATGTAAATTAATTACTTGAATATCTAACTCATTTGCTAATATATCAATGAGTCTCAAGTGCCTCCCGCCACAGACTAATCCGATTCAGTTGATTGATTAATCGAGAGATTATCGACACATCTACGAGCGAATAATAATCGGTATAGAGATTCTATACCATGCGCAGAGAAATTCCTGTTAGTTAGGTACTGTAATTTTAAGTTCCTTGATTGTTTCCGCTACATACAATCAGACATGTTCATTAAGATAGCTATCGACTACAAAGATCGTGTACAGGGTGTAACAGAAAAATTATACAAAAATAGCTCACTATAAAGAACCGATGGAAAAAAAATTAAACTCGAAACCACCAGTTGTTATACAAAATTGTATAAATATTTCTGAGCTGATTGCAAAATTCTCCGTAGCATCCAGAAAAATATAAACATGTGATTTCGAGTATATCAAGCTTTGCGGATATATTCTCTACGAGTATGTCGGGTTATTTTCATTGCATTTTGCTTAATAGGATATTTGTAGTCGATAGATATAGCATACAACAGCTGCATCATTGCGTGTATGTCGTAAGAGTTGACTAAGGAATTTTGAGGCGTTCTATCAGGCGATGAGATTTGACATCTGACCCTGCTATGCTAAACCTGGCTGTCGAATCTAATTCACGAATTTACGATCCTGCACTCCTGTCTATCCCATTTCTGTACACAGCCGTGCGTATGTAACATATTAGCCTCATCTGTTACATCCTGTATAAAAACGGAGCACGTACGTTACAGCAATCAACGCATTAATCAATGATCACCCCTACTCATGCCGAGCGCGAGTATCAAGACAAATCGAGAAGTATCGGACTTAACTTACCACTTACACTAAACTTATTGAAACTTACTGCACTTCACTCCAGATCATACTGAAGTTAGATGCAAAGAGTTCTTTATCTCTATTGAGGGATCGCCCGCCACCGGGCCCTATACCCTCCGCTGACCCTCGGATCTGCCTACTCATGATCACGAACACAAGACACTACAGTCGCAACGAGAAGCCAGATCCAAGCACCTAGCATGCAATTAAATACATAGCTGCTAATCCGTAAACCAATTAAAATTTTAATCGATGTTTCGCCAACACCCGTGGCATCATCAGGAATAGTTTTCCATGTTAGTTCTATCTACCGAACCCTCTTTATCTTTATAGTTCTTTATCCTCGCTATTAATATAAAACTAGTGGACTCCGTCCGCGTAGACTGCAGTAATTTTCGGAGCCCATTTGCTGCAAACAAACAAAAAAAAAACCACAATATTAAGTGATGCCGATAAAGGCATCTAAAACGGTTAAGCTTAGCGTGCACAAACAGCGATCAGTTACTGTTTTATTGTGTGTAGGTATAGAAAAGGAGAATCGATATAGTAAGTAAAGTAAGTAAGATATAGAAGAAGTATATGTATAGAATAGTTATATGTATGTATACGTCTAGTATAAAACCTTTCAAGTGATTATGGTGTTGCATTTAAGGATAGGTTTCATACGCAATACCCCGGCCGGCCATGATTAGGACATTGCCCTCTCGCTCACTTTAGTAAAGTGCGACTAAGTAATAAGAGCTTTTAAAAATTGTCATAAAGTTCGCGACAAAGGTCAGCACCAGCCCTTTATGTAGTATAAATTTATAAAACTATAAGAAATATATTTCTATAAAGCTTAGCTACAGAGCTAAATGATAAAGCTTAGATCAACAAAGGTACCTACATGATATAATTTTTTTAAAATTGCATGTAGCTCAACACAAGTCACAACGTCATACGCGTAAACTTTAAAATTCCCGTTCGTCCCATTCCCGTGGGAATTTCAGATTTTTTATTATTTTTGTTATGAAAGGAAGAAATCTCTCTTAAAGATAAGCATGCTTTTGTACATTTTCTTTGTCATAAACTTTATTTGTGAAAATTATGCTGTGTACAATAAAGCATAATAATATAAAATTATTAATAAAGAAATGGAAAAAATTCCTCACCCGGGTGGGAATCGAACCCACGACCTCTGCATTGTTATTTATTTTCTTGGATTAAGTATAGTACAAGTCGACATGTGTAACAGTCAATGCCTTAAGGCTTTAAGACCATACATCAAGTTGACCATGTGCAAGAAAATCAAGTAAGCCAAGGTTAGTTATATAACCGTACGTTGACGCGTGTGCAAGTAGTGTACTCGACATAACGTGTTATTGCACTTTCACTCACACACTCAACCACAGTTAAACGTGTTTTTTTATGGTTGCCGTTACCACCTATTTCTTGATTAAATCCATTGCTTTAATTTCTACCCTTGTTAGATATGGTATGGTTAGATTGGATAGGTATAATTACATACATACAAATATACAGGAGCCGTACGTAAAACAAATGCCAAACCTTTTGCGCCGACGCACCATAAATAATGAGTTAAGGGGCAGGTAGATGATGATGATGAATTACACACGTACACAAACTGTGTTCCTAAAATGAGGGTAGCCAGAACTGCAGGATCATGAAGGAGATTCCAGAGCCACGTTTGGCATAAAGGGGTCAGGTATATATCAGTGACAAGTTGCTACCTCATTGCCGGAAACATTCTCTCTCTCCCGAGTTCTATTAATAAACTTATTATTATTATTATTATTTTGTATCTCTTTTGAAATTCTCGGGACTACAGAGTCCCGGTCCATTGAGAGGCGTACATCGGGCCGTAGGCAAGATGTAGAGGCCCTTTTACGAGAGTTTTAATATGGTGTGGGATACACATGGCGGATACCATCGTCGATCGCACAATATGAAACACCCGGCGATGGTCCCCGCCATGTACAAGACTATTGGAGTGCAGAGCTATGTCATGCGATGGAAACAAAGGTCATGGGCTATGGGGCTGAATGTTGGGTAGGGTTGGGTAACTGGGCTATTGAAGGAGACTAACGGATACCTGCCATTACAACCAAGTCTCGCGACTCCACTCTGCTCAGCCGGCAAAGGCAAGGCAGAGGTGGGGGAACTGTTCCTCGTCAGACCTCACTCAGCGCCGGAGATAAGGAACAGGCTCTTCCCCCGGGACCACTTCAGGTCCGCAAGCTGCCCTGCGGGCTATTATTATTATTATTTGTATCTCTTTTAAAATTCTCGGGACTAAGGGTCCTGGTCCTTTGAGAGACGTGCATCGGGCTGTAGCCAGGATGTAGAGGCCCTTTTAAGAAAACTTTAATATGATGTAGGATACACATGGCGGATACCATCGCCGAGCGCACAATATGATACACCCGGCGATGGTCCCCACCATGTGCCAGACTATTGGAGTGCAGAGCTGTGTCTTGCGATGGAAACAAGGTCATGGGCTATGGGGCTGAATTTTGGATGGGGTTGGAAAATCGGACTATTGAAGGAGACTAACGGACACCTGCCATTACAACCAAGTCTCATAATTGTTAGGTGGCAGGCGGTGACTCGCCAACTCATTTCATGGGCCCCCTGAAACGGCCGCACGCACGGAGCGACAATGGGGGCATCATTTGGTGAGCGGCTAGGGAAGAGGGGTGCCCCTGGACTTTAAACCGAAGCCAACTCGCCACTTACTGACGGGCACGTCCACCCTCGAGCTGTCATAGCTTTCGCGACTCCACTCTGCCCGGCCGGCGAAGGCAAGGCAGAGGTGGAGTAACTGTTCCTCCTCAGACCTCACTCCGGCGCCGGAGATGAGGAACAGGGTCTTCCCCCCGGGAGCACTTCAGGTGCGTGGGAACGCTACCTCCCAACAGCTCGCCACAAGCTGCCCTGCGGGCTTATTATTATTATTATTATTATGGTGTTCGCCATTTTCAAATCGTTTATGTTTTCATCATATTGACCATAGGACGTCCACTGCTGTACGTGGGCCTCCCACCAAATATGTTTTCATTGACGTTTATCCATCTATATATTTTCATTGCCTAGTTCATAATATAAATTATTCCACATGGCGTCAACGGCCGCGACAAGCATTGCACGCCACTACAATAGTAATTTCCTAGATAAGCCATCTCTTAACTTAATTACTGGTAACGTGAAATTTATATTTACCTCGTTGTTTTAACTTTCTTATTTTTATTCTTTATTGTACACATACAATTATATACAGATAGAAATTATGAAAGAAAATGTACAAAGGCGTGCTTATCTCTGAAAGAGATTTCTTCCAGCAAACCATTTGGGAAAGTGACAATTAAATATAAAAGGTAGATATGCGTGTACAGTGTACACACATTTTATAGATTCTGTGTACACTGTACACAGAATCTATAATAAAATTTGAATTTAACAAATAGATACCCTAATCCAATCAATAAAATAACTTTGTTTAAATTATTATTTTATTTTCTAATTACTATTTATAATATAACACCTTGAAAACATTTTCAAGTTTGATTTTTAAATATACATTTTAAATATTAAGTGTTAATGAAATTTAAAATCAACTATTATTTTTTTTTTATTTAATTCGCAGAAGATGAAAAACGAAATAAATTGATCACCGTTATCACACCTTTTTCATTTCATAGATGAATAACTTACAATAATACTTTTTATAATTATTAAAAATCATTTAACACATTCAAATAGTCCACGTCTGTAACAATTAAAATAATTTACTACGTTCCAGAGATATCAACCCTACCATCAGTACGAGCAAGCAATCATACGCAAGCCCCTTCTGCGGGAGCATGAGAAGCCGCAGGACCTCCGCAACGTCCCGGGTATACCTGGGGTGGACTTCCCGATCTACCACGAGGTTCCAGACACCTCCTTCTCATGTGCCCATGTACCAGTGCATCCTGGGATGTACGCTAATGTCGAAACTGGATGTCAGGTAGATATTCTATGCATTCTGATGACATACATTGGTGTTTTACTTTGGATCTGATTGTGTAATAACAGCATTAGTGTCCTTAAACATGCTATGATTTCCTGGTATTATGTGATCTGTGGTAGTTACGTTGGAGCGATCATTCTTGTTTAAATGTTTTATTGCGGCCCAAAGAGTAGTATTATTATTATTATAGGGAAAATGGCCCCATCTACAGTAAGTACGTTTTGATCTTACTTTATCGAAATAAAATATTGGTATTATCTTATATGGTGTATATGAAAATCATCTATAAATTAATTCTTTATTTCAATTGAGAAAAAAACTTAGATAGTAGAATAAATTAAGAGGTTGATGGAATTGTTAAAGTAAGTGAAAATTAGAGCTGAATTAAAAATGCTATCTACATTTGTGTTGCCATATTTCTTCCCGGGATTCATTAAATCTGTATAACAAAGAATGAAAAGATAAAATTATACTCGTATTTACAGGATTGCAGGTGTTCTTTGTATTCTCGTGTTAACTAGTCATGAACCGTTTATTTTACAGGTTGGGTTAGGTTAGGCCAGTTTAGAGTTTCCTTTTTACCCGAATACACCATAAAGAGGGTTATGTTTTTCGAGAGTATGTATATTTATTTGGCACGCTCTACCTAAACAGGGGCATTTGAGCTTGATAGGTATCACTATTTAATTCTATTTTTATTTATGGAGGTATCACTAGATTCGTTTTAGTCGTGATAGTGACACTTGGTTTAAATCTTTCACGATATCGGGTGTTTTTCTTTAAATAAATAAGGTTAATCTTTGTAGAGTATTATGAGGAGTATGAGGTACTCGTTAAGTTACTATAAGTTTTCCGTAGAAATTTCAGTTATCTATAGTTACATAAATTAAGGAGAACACGGAACAGCAATATTTAACTCAAAACGGATCACCACATCTCACAAAGTATTCACGGCGTGCCCTAACGGCCAGTCTATCCTGATATATTTCGGTAGTACAGGACAATAGCGCCATTACTCCAAGGCGGTCACAGAGCGAACTAATAAATTTATTCGCTCTCCGTAGAGAATATTCAATTGCAGTGCAACTCGAGCTATTTGTGCACCTCCTGATAGAAGCTCGAGATGCCCGACATCGAATATTAAGCCGATTTTGCTTTGATTCTTAGATTCCATGGTTCGATTTCGATTCTGGTGTTCGATAATTCGGACTTCAATATTAATCGACGGCCGATTGGTGTAGTTAGTAGTGGCCCTGCCTGCAACGCCATAGGTCCTGGGTTCGAATACTGGTAGGTGCAAACATTGATATGATGAATATCGATGTTTGTTTCCGAGTCATGGATGTTTCTATACTTATCTATGTATTTACATATATACCGTTGCTTAGTACCCACGACACAAGACCTTAGGGATCTTAATGTGGGACTAAGTTAATGTGTTGTGAAGTGTGTGAATGTGTGAATTAATGGGAAAGTCATTTACATATAACATATTTGATAGATTTCTCCTCATACAAAATTACATACAAATAATAGTGTTACTGCTGGTTCTAAAAAGGCCTAAACTGCATAATGATTAGATACAATCCTACCGTTCAGCATAATATTCGGTGCAAGATAGAGGTGATTCCCAACCAGCTAGTCAAAAAGTTCTGACTGAAACTGCTCCAGATCCTTCATTGCCCATGCCTGATATAATACTAAGGGCAGAGCATGTTGATTCTTCTTCCGAGTCTCAGTCATCGAGTGCCCCAACTGAACTCCCAGAAACTGAGCCACCAGAACACTATCATGATGCAGTTGAAGAACAGATCACAATAGTTGAACCACCTGCATCAAGATCCGAGCCGGCTCAGTCCACTGAAGGAAGGCAATTACGTCCTCGAAAACATGTGGACTACAGACTATTTTTCTAGGTTAAGTGTGGAGGGATGTTAGTATGTAAGTTCTAGGAGAGCGCGCTGCGTCCCGCTCATTGCTTGTCGAACTGGCAGTTAGTAATATACTCGTGCTATAGACGGACGTCTTTCCTTGGACTCCCTATCGCCGAACCCTCTTAACAGATACATATACAGCTGTATTCCCGAAATGGGGTGGCCAGACCTGCAGGATCATAATGGCCGATTTCCTCAGTCGACTCTTACGACGTGCACGAAAGGAGATGTAATTGATATATTCTAGTGAAGCCCCATATCAGCAGGAGACAAAATCAGTGCCCATTTAAGTGGCTAGCTTATCGAATAACAGAAATCTGACCTATACGACTCTTACAATATGCACAGAAGGAGTTGCAGCTTACGTTTTCTAATGAAGACCCGAACCAGTACAAGATTTAAAGAAAAATTATCATCCTCTTGCAAAGACGTCTAAGCACTCCGTCCGTATAATACATTAAAACAATGCAAAGTCTTAAATTCTTTCGAGAATATTTTAATGCCTGGCAGTTCAAGATCTCAAATACCATAAGTTAACAATTACCCTCGTTCTGCATTCACAGACGTTTCTCTGAAATGAGTTGAGCTTTACCTAATTTGTATAAGTAATTCCTTTAGAAGCTGTAGTTTGAAGAGTGATGTAATGAAGACGTTCACTGAATACTCTTCTAGAAGTAAAAAGAAACTTGTGTATTAATAACTTTGAATGTGATGATACTCGTAGTTGAAAATATAATTCTTCTCAATATATTTAATTTTCATACCATTTTTTAAACGTGTACGTGCAGTATTTAAATCAGCCCGCCAATTTCCCTGAAAGTTTTGAGCTGGAACGAAGCCGAAACGGTAACCGTTGTAGAGAGGAGATGTTTCAACATTTTAACGGAACGTTTTTGGTTATGGTTTAATTTTGGTTTGGCTATGTGATATTTGACAGTTTTTTAGACATTATCAACGTCTATCTTTTAACTCAATATAGCGCGATAGGAAATTTGCCATAATCCCTCTGTATCTTTGATTATTTACCAAATAATGTACATGGGTACCGGGAATATACTATTTTAAAGAAAGCGATGTTCATTTATACAAAGACTGTTCGGGTATCAAGATAATTAGCACACACGATAACTTGCTTATGCCAAAAAAGTAAAACAGCTTGTGGGCTAATTAGTCATTTAAACCTAGATATATACCTACCAATGCTGACAGTCAGACTGAAAATGTCATTAATTTGTTTCCACTGTTTCCAGGCATATCACGTATGCCACGATGGACGTGAGGGCCACCAAGGGGCCTCCTTCCTCTGCACCAATGGCACGCTGTTCGACCAGGCCAAGTTCGCATGCGACTGGTGGTACAACGTGGACTGCTCTCAGGCCATCGACCATTATAAGTATGTTATTGTTAAATAACTTTCCATAACAAACTATAAGTAACATGTTATCTAAATAATAAGATTGAAAGATGCAGTTTTTTTTTGTAAGAGCTGTAATAAAGCTAGTCAGATATATTAGAAAAGTTTAGCTTTTCAACCTATATATGTATTTAATATTAATTAGAATCTTTCATAATGTTGTCATATACTTAATTAATATAATTATTGCTAATGTGGGGAAATTTTAACAAATACAATCTGAACCTCATGATTTTTAATGTACCTATGGTTTCATTCAGTATCTACTTTCTATTTCAGACTAAATGCTGACCCTGGGAAGAACCCGTACGTACCAAAGCAGAAGAAAGAAGATTTAGTGCCTCACGGGCTGTACTATAAAGAATATTAGTATTATTGTATCACGAAAATTAGTTGTTACCACAAAAACGTATGACATAAAAAATATTTTGTTTTGTTACATCATACCAATCCTAATCGTTATTCTTCTTGGCTTAATATAATTTTTTATCAAAATAAATAAAAAATGCTAATAATAAAATACATTAGTGAAATCTAGATACTATTATGAAATATAATTACGGTGACAACAAACCCATAATTTAATTTATTTTCACACTGTGTCATTTCATTAAATAATCACTGTATCAAACAATCAATTCAATTTTTTTTATTTCCATAAATATATTTCATAAGAATATTTTATACTTAACAAGTTTTTAGAAATTGTCGAAATGCTCATTATGACTTAAAGGATGTAGAATAAAAAAAACAAATAGTTAAACTGGCTTTTCATTATTATGATACCTATCATAAAACTTCTTAAGAAGAAAAGGTATTATTTAGAAAACTTATGCCGAATTTTATGTAAATTTACTTAATATCCAGTCTAGACGTAGCCTGATCAAAATGGTATTAGTTGTATTAAATACATTATTATTTGCAAAATTTAAATAAATAATTGGCTAGTAGGTAAGTACCTTAAATTCAAAATCTTTATTGCATGAGTGTTTATTTACAATGGTATGGTCTCTCCTTTTAAGTTAAAAACCTGTATTAGGAAAAGACCGCTCTTTCGATGGTTGGTACCTACATGAATAATACCTTTCTTACATGAGTATAATATTTTTTTCATTGACATAATGATTTGCCACAATGTACTCCGCAACGAAAATAACATTTCAATTTCGTTATAGTCGTAGTTCGATAAAATATCTAGGTAGGTCTTCACACTTATGGAAACATGCCATTAATTATTATATTTACCTACTTTTATTCTATTTTAGGTATAGAGGATCCAGTCGGGCGGCTGGCGTAGGCTTGATCCTAGACACAGCCTGTACCTTTGATTTTATTTAATGTAGGTACATACCTACGGATTTTCATGATGTTTGTCATTTAGCTCGTTGTCTTAAAAAACATGTAAACCGTTGTTCCTACGCTTAATCTATTTTTTTATAAATATTCACACATTTCACAACACATTGATTGGTCTTGTGTCGTGGGTACTAAGCAACGGTATATAAATACATAGATAAGTATAGAAACATCCACGACTCGGAAACAAACATCGATATTCATCATATCTATAATGTTTGCACCTACCGGGATTCGAACCCAGGATCTATGGCGTCGCAGGCAAAGTCACTACCAACTACACCAATCAGTCGTCTATCTCCAGTCCTGTCCCGTTTTCGTCCCATCATCCAAAGAGAGAATAGAGAGTTGACCTGTGTTGACGCACACACTGGTGCAGTATGTATATCTCCTGCCTAGTTGGCTAATCTTTGTTAAGATTAGCTGCCGTGACCGAAAATAAGGTTTGGTTGACATTACATATGAAAGACGAGATCAAAGTTTTACTAGTATAAATACAATGAATTCCAAAATGTGCAGTTTAAAATAGAATATCAAATTGTTCCCATTCGTTACTAGTTAACGTGCATTATTGATGTCCATTCACTATGGAAATAGCGTGATACGGACGGACAAAATAGGAATTGTTAAAGTAAATATTTAGTTTAACAATCACAAATTCAATTACGCTCATAGTTTTTTACTGTGAAAAAATGCGACAACAGTTTTATGTACGCGCACGCTTTGTTTCAGTCATAGAGTAGAGACAACGGTTACCTTATTTAAATAAACCATTCATTGTACCTTCAGTGTGCCCTGGGAAACTTTACTTGTAGCTACTTGTAGCCTATGGTTTCAGCAAGATCTGCTCAATGATAAGTAAAAATTAATGAACATTAAAAAATTATACCATATATGTAAAGTCAATGCATTACAAATCACTCAATGGCATGACTTCTAATCTGCAACATTATTAAAAGATAACGAGTGTTATTTGGTAAGTAGTCCTGCCGCCATATTTCTACTCTACTCATACGACTGGTCACACGTGTTCAATAATTGACACTGAAACAATGTGCGTCTGATAACGTCGTCGAAATAAAATAAACAAAACGAGGGATAAAACGCCTCTTGTATATACGATACGATTACATAGTGCCGATAATATGTGAAGCTCTGAAGTGTGTATTTATGACAGACATCTGACTAAGGGTTGATTTTTACAAACGTCAGATAGCTTATCAGAAGAATAAAGTTGATGCTGTCTTTTTCTCAAACCTGTATTGTATTTTCAGAAATTAAGAGTTTGTCAACAGGATTATTTCCATAGTGAAAGCGAGACGTCGTTGCTCTACAATGCGTTTAGCGGCATCTCGCCTCCCAAGAGAAAACTACCCTAAAATTCTTCTTCTCGTTTGACTGAAGCGTGTCCCTGTCAACTATTTTAAGACAGTCGCTCACAACGCATAACGATAACGATACACGCTTCGTTTATTACAATCTATTTTAGTCATCTGTGCAAAGATTTTGCTGCTGACAGTCTCAAAGTATGATTACTCTGACATTAATTAAATGAAAAGTATCAGATCTCTCAATACAAGAATCTCGTATTCGTATTTATGATCCTGATTCACAATATCGTACCATCGATAAAATCGCTGGTCGCTGCAAAACGTATCGTGTGCCCGACGAAAATGGTTGCGTGTCGGACAGTGTTGCCTGTTTCACGCGAATGTGTCTGGTGGCCCGGACGCGCTGATATCGCCCTTTTAGCGATTTAAATGGCAACATTGTTGGACTGGGAAGTGTAACACGTTTTTGTCTTGGAAACTTGTCAGTTAGTTGTTTGTTGCTGTTGAATGGGGACTTTTAGATTCAGCTGCGCTTTGAGAAATTCTGAACAGTCTATTTTATTATTTTAAGGGTTTATCTGCGTTTAAAAGTTGAATTTAATTACATATCTAATGATATTATGTGATATAGTCATAAAAAGTAGGTCACCAAAGCAAGTATGTTATACTTGTAAGCATAATCTCACTAAGTATAATACTTGTAAGTTAAGTTAATCCACATCAATTCAATAATTCCACAATTTTGATTTATACTAGGAAAATAGGCACTACTAATTAGGAAAGTCAAAATATGCATAATTCAAAGTTTTTCACATAATTCCAGCATTATGCCCGCCGTCGTCGGCTTTGAGCATAACTAGCATAACTGCTGTTCAACGCTTCAAACATGTCGAGTTCTTAATTAAATACCCGGAGAACTCTATTATGGCACTTAGCTTTATTTCAATATTGGAAAAACTCTACCCTCCCGTGAAAAGTGCTCACAAGAGCGATGTTCAATTAATTAATTTTTTAACATGCATCGACGGCGACGGTGACGTAATTTCATCTGCACCGGAATTTGAGCAAGAAAAATGCCAGGGATTTTAATACGGATTTCGTATTAAATATTTATGCAAATAACACCGTCGTTCATAAAAAACTGGAGTATTAAAACAAAGATTTCGGAACATGTTAAGAACTACCTAATAAATTTAAGTGTGCCGACCAGTGTTACATTTTTGTCGGGATTATGACAGACTTGATCCGAAATAATAACAGAAACAAACAGAAAGGACATAATTATTTTGCTTTTTTATATCTATCCCATAAAGTAGCATAATCCTTAACAGGCATTAGGCAGCGAAATCAAAATAATAATGCCGGCCGCAAATAGGATATAAATGAAATAGGATATTACGTCCTAGTCCGGCCCGAACGAGTCCACAGGGTGCTGTAAAACGACCATTATGGTACCAACCAAATCCAGCCCTCGATTCATAATGATGGTGTAAATTAAATATGATACCCAGCTTTTAGTAATGGAACTTTTTTATGACCATATAAGAGATGATTTGGGTGGCTCTTCGTTTTGCTGCGCGGGTAATTTGCGGACGAAGTGACTGTTACCTTCTTTTTTTGGGAATCGTTTTAAGTTATTTATTTTGGGCGGAACTAGCTAGCAACTATGAAATAAATGTAAAATAATTTGAATCGTTTTTTAGATTAAATAGATCTCATTATATCCATGAATTTCATTCAATTCGAATCATTCATTACATTGATGATGAATCAAAGTTCTGGTCTTCTGGGTCATAAATATTATTTCACAGCACGCTTTTATTTTTTCACTACCCGAAGACGCCGACAGAGGGTTTTAGATAAGTTTAGGATTCTACTTTTGTACCTTAAATATAATTTTCTGAATCTTTTGGTAGATATTTCTATTATACCTACAACTTATATTCTAGGTACATGAGGTACCTAAACTAATACAATTAATTTTATTTATCCAGGCCATTGAGTCGTAAATATTAAATTAGGTAAGTACTTAAGGTTTTTTTCAAAATATAATACGTATTTATCGGGTTTCTTTATAAACCACACACAAACGTTTTTTATGGTTGATTTATTACATAAATTGAAGAAGGCAATTAATTATATTGTACGTACAATAGAACCAAAACTTTTACGTAAATAAACGTTTCTACAATATTAGGTACGACTAAAATATAAGCTTTTTAAACTTAATAAGACAAACAAACAGCAGCTTATACCTATTTAGAGATTATTGGAAGAAGACATAACAAGGTTAAGTTTTCTAATAAACAATTTAGAACTAAATATTAAATTACTGAATATTATGGTATAATTACTAAATACAGGGTGTTTTTTTCGTTGCCACCCTTAACGAAGGGTACGTACTCTATACATCATATAAAGTAAGTTTATGCAACAAAAAAAACTTGATCGGGTGAAATTTATAGTGTCTAGTGCTTATGCTAGTTTTTTCATAGACAGATATGAATTATTTTTCGTGAAAAAATCTTGCTACGCGCATCTATGTGCATTTATACAGAAAAACGCAGTCTATTTATTCAACTTTGAACCCTAATATCCTGGGAACCAGACACTTCCCAGGTATGCTTTTATGGATGACCAAAAAACATCCTGTATAAATGGCTGAGACAGAAAGAGAGGTAGGACTAATCTTAAGTGTACGTTTAAGTGTGACGGTCAGAATCGACCATATTATGTACATGATCTTAGGCGATTGCATAATAATAGCGACTTCTAATTATTAAGAAAGCGCTAAGCTTAATCTCCAATGTACTACTGAGCGAACAGAGAATTCTTCGTAATCGGTTCAAAGAAAAACCAAAATTTTACTTTGAACTACATCACTAGGCTTGATTCAGCAGAAATTCAGTAATCTATTAGATTTTTTCAGATTTATATTCAGATATGGTTCTCTTAAATTCACTTATTCCGTTTGAATTTTAAATTAAATATGTGGCTGTATATTTTTTGCGTGTGAATAGGTTCCCTGATTGTGACAATTTGCGCGACCAACATTTTCGCGATTTAGTCGCACGTCGCTACGAGGCGACGACGTTAGAGATATTCTAAAAGACATGCAAGCAGTCTTAAGGTACTTGCATACAGTGTGGCAAATACTTTTACTGAAATATACAAAATAAAACACAAAAACAAATCAAACAAATCTTTAAAATCTGTCACTCGAAACCGCCAGTTTCATTTTCTTGATAAGTAGGTACGCAAAAATTCCTAAAGTTATCAGAAACATATTATAACATCTTTGTTACTAATGAAATAAGTATTTACAGTTTCTTATTCTGTTTAGTGGATAACGCTAGTACGATACAAAATTATGTAAGCAGAACCTTTGATACCAACATAACAACGGCTAGATCGGGTAAACCGCTGAATAATAGCAAACATGCCTACGCCTGTATTTCGCAATCACTGTAACATTTGCTTACCTTACCGCCGTTACTGCTATCCAATAGACTAATATTTACTACTCCACGCATGCGTACTGGAAAAAGGAAGTTTACATCTCAAAAACAAAAAATAATATGAAAATGTGCTTCAAAATTTGGCCATACATTCCAGACGTATTGTTTAATTTAGTCACATTTATATTATAAAGATTATGTAAAGCGTGTGGTCAAACAATTTTTTTTTACAACTATAGTCACTCTACTTCAGAATGATTTTCATGCAAATACACAAAAACCTGCCTCACAGCCGCTGCAATTACTGCAGTTGCAGTCTGCAACAAGGCATCTGGCTACTTAACCATATGAATAACAAAACAGATGCCCTCACTATACTTGACTAGAGCCTCGTCATGCGCCGTATACACGAGGGTTCGCTAACTGTTATCTTTTGTAATTATTTCTCATATCACTGTCTATACATCCGACAAAATAAATAAAAGCACAGTCTACAATATACCCGACATTATAATTTCCGTGTCGCATGGTGAACGCTGGCTTACCCTGATGGAGTCACGTAGATGCGCACGTTGTGTTCAAAAATACTCGTTGGGAAACCAACCGCGCCAGTCGTGAGGGCGATAGGTGTACGCTAAGTCATATTTTGCTTATTTACTTAAGTAATATAAAGATATTAACAGGTATGAGATACTTGTATTGTTTTAAGATTTAATAAGACGGTGATTACAATGTGATATTACGCAATTGGTGGGCAGCACCAGTTGTTGACAACTTGGTCCAAAATATAAACTGCGGTCACCAACCCGCCGGCCCAGCGTGGTGACTATGGGCCAAAAACCCCCATGGGAGTGCACAGCCTTGTAGCGTGCCTTGGGGGAGGTCTACGTCTAGCAGTGGACTTGCAATAGGCTGATGACGATTATGCAATTAGATTAAAATTAGAAGATGTGCAAAAAAATATTATGAATTGTATCTTTGCACTGTTTACCTGGCTGTACTTGGCTATTTACCTGTTTACTAGTATTTATCTAACAATACTGTAAAGAAAAACATTGGTAATTAGCTTTTTAGTCCATATAATTTTAACTAGACACGTATATTTTTATATTTCTTCCAGAAAATCGTCATTGTTAGAAAACTGGTGATCCTCGTTATTGGTGACATCGTAAAGCTTTATAGGTATCATAACCACGTTTTGCTAACGTCAGTATTAAATAATTAAGTGACATCACGTACAAGATGGTCACCGTCCTGGTATAATTAGCATTTGAGTAAAGTCAGCCAAACTAAACATTAGTTTTTCATCAGGCGTTAGATTTTCATCAATTTGAAAGCTTAAATTTCTATCGGGGATTGCACACTACACTGACCTTCAAAACCGACAAATCTCATAACTGCGACCACAGAACCCAGTTACAGTATATTAGAAAAAAAAAATACATAAAGTAGAACAAAAACTCTATGAATATGTATCAAATCGTAAAAAATAAAACTTTTTTAAAAGTTACCTTATCTTGAAAAGGAAAAAATAAACGAAGAGTGACTCCCCTATAATGAAAATATCTATCGGCCTTCACCACGTTGTTCCATGTCAAAGGAACGTTCAAAAGACACCGCTTACTATAAAAGAGCATTCTAAGGATATTTGCGAGGCCTCTTTATAAGTCAAGCCGCGAATTCTGACCCTCGTTAGGAACAAAGCACCCTTTCTTTCACTCTTTGCTTTGGTTAGAAGACACCTCTAATTCCGCTAAGCCTTTGTGCCGGCCTCTGATTACCGATCGGCATATCAATTGAGACAGGACTTTCCGGAAAATTGATTTTGCTTACTACTACGCTTTGTCAAAATATTCTTTTTGGATAAATACGGTAAAGATAAGAAGTAATATCGTCTAACTTCTGCATTGATGGTTACTTAAGCCACTCTTAGATTAGATTTTACGTTTCAAGGCATTGCTCTTCTAGTTAGTACAAATATTATCTTTTCGTGCATGTGCTAGATTTCAATGAATTAGGTATCTGAAATAGCTTACCATGAACCTTTGAGAAAAATAATATATCAATAAGCCGCTATAAGCATGGAACAACCTCTCCCTTTCATGATGCAAAAATACTATTTTAAGAGTTCATAGTAGTAACCCCTGGGTGGTTTACTTCAATTTAACTAAGTATAGAAAATTATATTTTGATAGATCGAAGATTAGCTACAAGAAAAATGCGCATATAAAGAATATTATGTAATTTACAAAGAAGTTTAAAGAGTATGATATCGAAAAAAAATAAGAAAAAGTTTTGTAATGCTGACAAACTCAAGACCATAATTATAAATATGTCCATCGGATATAAATCTTTCTTCTCAGAAGTTATTCAGAAAGGTTTTGGACAACAAAACCATCTAGTATTATTATGTATATAAAATATTAAAAAATCACAAGTACTTCGTGTAATTTGCATAAATTTTAATATACTTATACATAGGTACATGCAGTCTTCCGTAACCGAGTGAGTGACAGACAATTCATCAAACACTGGGCGTAGATATTTCTAGACAGTATAGGGGAGTACTAAGAAAAGTGTTCCTGCAATTTCCACGATTGCGGGCGCTAGATACAATCACATCAAAATAAACACAGAAAATTGCAATAGACTTGAGAGTTAATTTAAAACGATTACAAAAACGATGTTGAAGAAAAATGTAAAGAAACCATTATTTTCACGAAACCACAGAGTAAATGTTTGATTTTTCGATGGAACCAACAAATAATGTTGTCGAGAATAAGGACGCAGGTGGATTCAGTTCGGCGCCGTCATTATGACGGATGACTCAATTACGCTATGACAGGCGAAATTTGCACCGCTCCTATGCCTTACAAAATAAAGAACAAATTGCCGTGGCTAACCACGAGTTTTTTTCTCGGGATCCTATTCTTCATTATTGATTCTGATACGCGACGTTTTTGTCACCAGTTTAAATCTTTGTGATAAATTACCCCGTGTATATAATAACCATCACTTATTTTGCAAATATTTACGTTACAGCCATTTTTTGGAACAAATTAAGTATGTATGCGATTTATTTCCGAATTAGTCATTTTCCGAAAATGTCACATACTAGTTTCGTCACGTTCCATATTTGATGTTATACAGTCGAAACTATATAAATAAAACAATATAACGCTTGCTTGTAGCAACTATATAAAACTTTATTTATTTTAATAACTGAGTTTAATATTTTTTACAATAAAACCTAAATAAAATAAAGTGCACAACGAATATGGAATGTAAATGAAATTGTATTAGGCGTTACAATTCGGAAGTTCAAACATTCACTATGGGTGCGCCCACCACCGGGCCCTACACCCTCCACTGACCCTCGGACTGCTCTGCGACAACAGGCACTTGCACTAACTACAATCGCCATGAGAAACCAGACCCGAGCACCTAGCATGCAAGACGATACATTGCACCATTCCGAAATCAAAAACTAGATAAATAATTATGTTTCGCCAACAACCGTGGCATCCTCAGGATTATAGAAATTAGTAAATTATAAAACTTTATTTAATTTACTTTTCTATAATCCTGAGGACACGGTTGTTGGCGAAACATATGTAGATTATTTATCTAATAAAACCTAAATAAGTGCAAAAAAGTCAGCACAACGCAACGAATATGGAATGTTATTTACATGGAAAATGTCAAATTCGAAACAAATGTAATACCTATGTAACAAACAACCATGGAAGTTTACTTCGGAAATAGGGTTCTCTACCGTCATAAAACAAGGAATAAATATATCTTACAGAAAATTTATTCAAAGCGACTAAAAGGTCTGATCATCAAGTAGTAAATTTCACGTGGCCGGCTCGCGGTTTGCACGATAAAAAGAATAAGTTAAAATGAGAAAAGTTCTACTCAGTTATGAAAACGGTGAGATCACCGTTATCTTTAGCGAGCATACTACTTCTGAGTTATCTCTAGTGTCCTTAAGAATTATAATAGCTCTTTGAATTAGTAAATTAAAATTCGCCGTTTGTTAACTGAGTGCCGTGGGAGAGGCGCTCTGCAAGACGCTTTGTGGATTATAAAATCCTGCCTGTGGTTGTATTTACTGCTTTATCATAAGTTATAATATTCTCTATTAGTGTACAAAATAGAGTTAATTTATGATAATACTTTATTAAAAGCGAATTCTATAGCTTCTGCATTTGATAAGTTTAACTATTACAATGACGTAATATTTTTAGAATATATCTTAATAATATTAAATGATGGTTTACCTACTATATATATTTGTTTGGTTCTTAGATTTGCAGCATGATTGTCGTACCTATATGACCACGATATCAAAATATTTAAAATGATATCTTGTTAGTTGTTGTTTTTTCTAATTATTTATAGACATCTACGGTAAAATTTCGCTTTAGGGCGAAATTTAGCTCAAGTGTCTCGTCTTCATCGCTATACATTCTACAAGTCATCGTACGTAATTTCGCTCGATTTGAGAAAAAAAAAATTGGCAGCTACCTACAAATGAGTTTTGTGTATTTAGGAGTTTGACACCTTTATCAAAACTTATTTGACGTTAGGTATCAAACATAAGTAGGTACAGTAATATAAAATCTGTATAAAATATATGAACTGTAAAAATATGTCCCTAAAATACCTCACAAGCCCCAATCCCGGATCAAAGATATTCAGTAAGTAATGTTCAACACATTGGCCAAACTTTTCTACTTGAATAAAATCCAACCCTTAATACCCTTGTAAGCCTCTTACAACATATCTATATATCTTTTAAAGACAGGCAAAAAGCTACATCCATCGTTATGATTTGACCAACCCCTGGTAGGTATTAGATCCTGTTACAAGGGTCACTAAGGGCGGGCCCACATTAGCCCTGTGCCCTCAGAGGAAATGGTGGAGATCTCCTCTAATGGAGCCATTGATTTTCGGGAATCAAAACTGGGACCCTCATTCAGCCTGACAGGCTACACGGTGCAGATAAAAAGGTCGAAACTTATTCGAAGTGATTTGGGTGTCTCAAGTTTCCAAAAAAGATCTCTTTAATCGTACTTTTGTGTGTTTGTAACTACTTTACTTGAAAGGTAAGTTTGTTCGTATTTTTATGGTTATGTTTAAAGTTATTTTTAGTTTTTTTACTGTTCAGTTAATGGGATAACGTTTAGGTAACTACAAAATATCTTACGATGGATTTTTTGTTTGTTTGAGCACAATTTTATCCTAACATAATTATTATTAGCCCTATTCTATTCTGTTCTTTATTGTATACAGACATTTTATATGGAAAAACATTTTACATTGACAATGTACAAAGCCCTACTGGGACTTTTCAATCAAGTTTTCATTAAAAAATACGGAAGAATTTTAATCCTATCCCAACTAATATTTTTAATGCGAAAGTTTGTTTGTTTGTACGTATATTTCCTTATTTGTTACTTCTTCACGCTTTATACCTATATACTCAACCAATCTTTGTAGATATGACATGTAGCTGAGAAAACTGAGAAGGATATAAGTAGGCTATATTCTACAGCGCATATGGTCGAAGTCAGTGGCAACAGCTAGTTTAATATAAATAAGTTAATGCCAATGTCTGTAACTTTACTGTCCATTTCTTTGTAGGTTTACGAGTAACGGATGCTCTATAATGGATTACTAATTACTGAACAGGAAGCTAGATTAGCCACTCAATAATTGATGAATACAGCCAGAGTGCGTGTTTGCAGCTCAACCCAATCCCGACTCAGTGCTGAGTCAACTGTGCTAATGGACACCTTCAACATTCATCTCAGAGCGGTCACTTAATGAACCTCCATTATGTACCTGCGTAACCTGACTACTAGATGGGGTTAATAGTAGTAAATGTCATGCCGTCGTGTCCGTGAAGTGATATTTTCTGATAGATCCTAACTAATATTATAATGCGAAAGTAGGTTTGTTTATTTGTTTGTTACCTCTTCACGCTTTATATACTCAACCAATCTTCTTAAAATTTTGCATACATAGTTCGAAGTACGGAGAAGGAAATAGGCATCCCGAAAAATAAACTACTCTGCAATTTTTTAAACTTGTTTGGAATTTTCGTACTATAAAAATCAATAGATGGCGCTGAGTACAGCGGAATTTAAGTACAATTCTGTAGTCCACGCGGACGAAGTTGTGGGAAACGGCTAGTATTTACCGCGTGGACTATAGAATTTATTAAAATCACCCAGCACCATCTTTTGATTTTTTGTACTACTAAAATTTCAAACCTGTCGAAATTTTCCGGGGAAAAAATGATTTTCTGAAAGAAAAAGTACTATATCCTTTCTCAGGCTCTAGACTACATATGTATTAAATTTTATTTAAATCGGTTCAACAGTTTTAGAGTGAAGAGGTAACAAACAAACATACTTTCACCTTTATAATATTATAGTTAGGAAGAATATATATACTAGCTGTTGCCTGCGACTTCGTCTGTGTGGACTACAGAGTGTAGCCTAGTACTCCCAACGTATGCAAAATTTCTAGTTGAGTAACTAAACTAGCGGGTGGGGCTGTGTCGGGGCACAGAGTGTTAGCGAATCGCCTGACAAACACACGAAAGAATCACGCTATTCGGAGTCACGAGTTACTAATAGAAATCGCAAAGTTATCGCAGTAGCTTGACCCCGACACGAACTAAAATGTCATCGATTTTCTGACTATATAAGATCTAGACTAATAGAGGTACGATGAATAAGGGTAATGTTTCGGCGCAAACACAAAAAATAAAAATACAAATTTACTTTCGCATTTATAATATTAGTTAGGATATGGTTACGAAATATAACTTATCTACCAGAAAAGATCACTTCACGGACACATGCAAGTCACTAAGAAATTAATTTTGAATTCAACAAAAAATTACACCCACTCACTTCCGGCTTTTCCCGCCGAATCCCCTAAACGCCGTGTATCACAATAAAATTCAAATTCATGTAAAACATTACTTGGTCTCGCAGGACACAGATTAGGTATTAGTTACTACGTCGCAGGAGCTGTAAAAAATAGACATAGAGAATATGTAGGTACCTACTTTGATTTCTCTCTACTACTGATTTTTACAAAAGACAATGGCTGTATGGACATAGATTCCCTTGATTTTCCTTCGAGATCCGAGTTCTGAAAAACTAAAAATAAACTTATGCATTTACCTATGTGGTAAGTAGAATATAATACGACAACAACATGGTCACCCTAATGGCGGATTATTAAGCAAAAAACTAAAAGTAATTTGTTTTATTAGATAACGAGCATGTACAATGTTGATTTGTATATCAGTATTTAGTATAAATTTTTAAATGAAATTGTATTAGGCGTACAATACGGAAGTACAAACATTCACTATGGGTGCGACGAAACGGTTGTTGGCAAAACATATGTAGATTATTAATCTAGTTTTTGATTTCGGAATAGTGCAATGTATTGTCTTGCATGCTAGGTGCTCGGGTCTGGTTTCTCGTGGCGATTGTAGTTAGTGCAAGTGCCTGTTTTCGCAGTTATGAGTTATCAGATCCGAGGGTCAGTGGAGGGTGTAGGGCCCGGTGGTGGGCGCACCCATAGTGAATATAAATTTCTACTAAATATTGGCGTCATAATTTTTTGATTCCGTTAAGATCTCAGGCAGGTACATACATTATTAGTTGTGGAGACCGTCAGTATTGAGGAGCCACAAATAAATCTCATTTTTACAAAATGCACTCAATTTTACAAGTTGTCATTAGACCACACTTACTACTAAATGTTAGTGTAGTAAAATATTAAATTCACTAATTGCTTATATGGAAACCGACGCTCTCTGTGTATGGACTAAGATCCAGTAGTAAAGTATTGTAGCTTCCAGAATAAGATTTTTTGTAGACATTATTCACAATTATTACAAAATTTTCAAAAAGCTACATTATGTACTTTCCGAGATTCAAGTGGCTCCTCAATCCTGATGTATGGATTGAGATCCACCTTTACATTGAAATAACTTTGGATATATTATACTACTAATTCCAGGATTTCTGCTACAAAATTATTTCGTTAGCTACATGATGGGGTAAGTTTTTTCTTGTCAATCAGAAGTGGCTCCTCAATCCTTATTTACATGAAACATTAGCTATGAAACAGGTTGCTGAAAGTATTCTACGCTAAAAGCTTCCAAAATGTCGATCAACATTTATAGACATTTAATTTAAAAAATGTCATTGACTCTAAAAATACCGACTTCTCATTCGCTTTTATTCCCTGTAGTAATATAAATTAAATCAATTACTCTGAACTTTGATTTAAATTGAATACTTTTAATTACCTCCATTTAGATCATTAGCTCGTAATTTAATCAGTTTTGAATTCCAACTAATAGATATTAATAGTTATTTACACATTGTTTGTTTAACCGATTTTACTTTTAACTTATTTTATCATTTTATGTTCTTTAAGGTATTGTATTGATGTAATATAGTCTATTGAAGTAAGTTGAGCTTATGAAAATATTATTCAGATATCAAATGAAGAGACAATAAATTGAATTTATTGAATAAATTTGATAAATCAGATTGTAGATATAGTAATAAATTTGTTTACAATAAAAATAAAAAAACGGAAAAAAGAATAGGTAGCACATTCTGCAAACAAGACTGTAAAATACAATTTCCCGTGCTACTGTGGGAGTAATTAGAGCTACATATTTTACTCTGCGTTTCTTCCTTTGTATCAATCTACTCTGGCGTTATAATGATGGGTATCTTTTCATCTCGCGGAAAAAGAACTTTTCCCATTTAAACTTATTCATTTTTTTATTGTGGATACAGACGAGCTATTGGTCGACGACTTCGGTAGCTATTTTTATTAAAAAAAGTTTTAATTTATATTTATACTTAATTTATATCTACCTTATTTATAAATAAGGCCGATTTACATAGTAGAAATTAAATGTGTTCAAATTCTAATATTTCTTAGTTTTAATGAAAAGATTTATAACAAATAAATACATCTCATTCTACGTCGCTCGTCTTTAACTCACGTCTCAATCTGATCGCTTTATTGTTTTTCGTCTCTTCTCACTACTTCCATGCATAATCTTTCGTAGAATATTGCTAACTCTGCACTATTATTAATGAAATCAGGCTAGATTTCTTATAATTAATCTTTAAATTAATGTTTATTGGGTAATATTACATAGTAGTAGTTTAGGTATCATACATACATATATACATACATATAATCACGCCTTTATTCCTTACAGGGTAGGCAGAGCACCAAGGGCCGATAGGACCACATGGTGCCACTTCTGACCAATTTTGAAGGTATAGTTGAAATGTAAAAGTTTGGTTAGTAGTGACAGGTGGTCAGCCCACCGCCTACAAAACATCAAAACCCTTTTGTCCCTCTACTGACTTGTACAGTATGCACGGGAAGAGAAGCAGCTGTAGTATTATACTTTTTTTTTCACTCCCAGAGCAGCATAGAAGATAATTTAGGTATATAATGTTGATTATTTGTAAGAAGTAAGTTAAATATCAAACAACTACATTTAATTAATTAGATAATAAGAAGCAATAAGAACGATAAGAAGAACTTCCAATGTATAACAATAATATAAGATACCCTTGAACCCGCAGACAAACTGTTTTAACAGTTTTGTGGGACTTCAACTTAGAATAAGTTTTACACTGTATTTATAATAATAATAATAAATAAATAATAATAAAATAAATAATCTAAAAAAAACAATAGGTATTACTGGTTGTTAAAAATAATAGTGTACAGTAGCATAAAAATTATTTCTACTTTTAGAACTATATTGAATATTCATGAAGCCTAGTTGACTGCAACGAAAACTTTATTTAAGCAAAATTCCTTATAGTTAATCCCCGCTCTAGTTCTTCAAAGTATAATTAATTAAAAGTGTCTATGCTCTTTTGTGAACTTTTGATATATTTTGCATAGAAAGTATGAATCCTGAAGCAAAACTGCAGTTTAGTTATAATAATTTCGTGACATTCGCTGTAGATTTGCATTATAAGTATGAAAATAGGTAAATTAATTATCTTTTCAAATATATTTTGGACTAGGTAAGTGTTACTTAGAAAGAAAGGAAATATTTATTTCTTGCCACAGATATAAAAACTTAATTAATAGTAAGTAGATACTACGGGATAAAATAAAAAATATACATTTACATAGAAAATATTACGACAATTAAAAAAATACACTAACATAATATACGCATTCACTTACTATAATGTCCAAAGAGATAACATACATTCCAAATTAGTACATATGGCTATGTTAAGAAATATTTAGCTGCCAAAGCTTAGTCCCTAAAAAGGAAGCCAATTTCTGGGTTTTCAAGCAGAACCACAAGTTAGATATATGTATATGATATAAATCAGTCAGTCAGTGTCAGAGATGATACACACTTTTATAACAACCCTGATATAAATAGAAAGGGCCTCACTAATAAAAAGCTTAAACTAGGTACCTACTCGTATCCCCCCCGATGGTTGCCCGCCTTGTCGGGGTGGGGGGGCTTAGTAACCGTGGACTGGTCACCCACGGTGAAGCTAAGAGGCAACCAGGACCGGCCTGTTTGGGCCGCCGGCTGGCCCGAGGAGGGCGCTCCCAGCGGGCTGAACAAGTCCGTTGCGTACGCGGGTGGAGGTGGGACCGCAGAAGAAGAGGAGTGCCAGTATTATGGTGCGCCGTTCTCCCTATCTTTTGCGGCCGTGGAGGGATCGCAGGGGGAGAGGCGTGTTGGAATTACGGTGCGCCACTCTCCCTACCCCCTGCGAGCTGGCTGGGCCGTTCCATCGAAACGGCACTGGTGGGGCCGCAGAGGAAGAGGCATGCGCCGCTTGCCCTATCCTCTGCGGCCGAGGTGTGGTCGGTGGCAGAACCACAGACCTGATCTGCCACCGGGCCGAGGCCTCCCAGTAGTAGTCGGTAGGCTACAGAGCCGTTGCCGCCACGCGGACGAAAGCGTTCCCGTAATCCCCTCACAAGGCGGCGAGGAGGAAGATGGGGGGATTTTAGTGGGTATACCGTGGGTCTCATTAGCCTATACGGGAGTCCCACATAACCACTCGGGTACCCCCTGCGCCCGGGTGGTATGCGTAATGCATTTCCCCCCCCCCGAAAAATAAGGTATCTACTCGTATAAGCTATACACAGTTGAATTTGACAGATACTCATATTCCATTCCATCTGCGATTTCTTAGTAGCACCCAAAGTATTAAAGAAGGCAAACAAAATAACATTATAATTGCGCAATTTTCTTGCGCAGTAGTTACAACAATAGCTCTTATCGCCCGTCTGCGCGAACATTGAAACTTATTCGGTTTTTATCTCTGGCAACTCAGAGTTAAAAATAAAATTATTTAACGGTTACTCGTTTATGCGGGAATATTTTTGACGATTTTTCGCTAGCGAAGATAATGGAGGTTTCATGTACTGAGTTTAGATTTTAATCGTTTTATCAGAAACGCTATATTAGATTTCATTTGAATTATTCATAATTCATTTTATTTTAAAATAAGTAGTGCAGTAAAAGTCTAGCTTTTGTCAAATAATAAAATGACTCTGAATATTTGCAACAGTTGAATTTAATGTTTATCGTTTCAATATGAATGATGTTGGATTGGTTATTTTTTAAAAGCCATAATCTAAAAGCCTTATTAAACGAACTATAATTTTTTACCGAAAAAATGGAAAATAATCGGAAAATTTTGGAATTTTCTTACGATTTTTTTTTGTGGTTTTTGTCTCAGAATCATGGTCTAAATATCAATATTTGCCTGGCTGTCACTTACACCCTATATTTAATGTCTGCTCGTCAACTAAAAAAGATTATACCTATAAATATACCTAGTATTTTTTTAGAAAATTTCTTTTTCTAATGATATCAGGGTGTACCTATATCGCTAAAAGCTTCTGTTTATTCTTTTACTATTTTACCAAAGATCTTCTAAAGTAAATCTTTGTTATTTTCACATTACTAACAAATACATTTTTCTCGAAACAATCTACTTCTTATCTCTCTACCTTAGCAATCATAAATATTCCATTTCAAAGCGTTAATTTAAAATATTAATTTCCTGAAATCTGGTACAATAGATTGGTTTCCTTATGAATAATTATTTTCCTTTTTCAATCCAAGAGAATCTTTGCTTCTAGGAAAAGCTCATTATGAGTTTTTTTCATGACTATTGTTATGATAGGTAGAGCTTACAGCTTCGTTTTGCCATATATAGGTAAACTATAAAATATATATAGAGGTAAACTATAAAAGCCAAGATAAAATTCAGAATTTTATTCCTGGAAAATATCTATGTTTCAAGCTATTATCACAGAACGGGGGCAGTAAAGTAGAAGGTATTATTTAAGGGCTTAGCTAAAATAGGTCAAAATATAGTTTCACAGACGTACCTATTTAAATAAAATAAAGTTAAATATCCCTCCCTGGGAGAGGTCTACCTCTACGTCTAGCAGTGAACTGTATTAGGCTGAATGATGTGATGTTTAAATTAAAATAATAACGCCTTTCTTCAACCTACGAGTACTAACCTTACTCACATTAGTAGCTCAGTATGCTCGATAAAAAAAGGAGTTACAGTTTATAGTCAGCACCACATCTGAATATATAGCGTACCTTATAATATTAATTGTTATTATTATATAGTCAATTGATTAAGGGCTATATTATTATAAAAGTAGTTATCATGACTCCTGCAATACTCGTATTGTTCTGAGAGGTTCAGATGGTTGTATAAATAATAGGGTAGAAACTAAATGGTGTCACTTTATTCTTGACTGTTGAGCTTGTAAGACGTTACTCTGTCTAATTGCAGTTTGAAATAAACTACCGCCTTTTGTATTAAAAAATGTTAATCGTATTGTTAAATTTGTTACTGAAATAGCAAGTAAGATAAACAATGTAAATTAAGTGATATGGTGCTGCTTTTCTCGAATATAATACCGCCAAAGGCAGCCTAACTGTGAAATAGTTGTGGTAATAAAGGCTTGTATTTTATTATATGTAAACTTATACATAGAGTACAAATAAAAACGTATAAATAGTTAAGGCAATGATGGCGATCCAGCCAGACCTCCCTGGGGGAATCTAACAGCACGCAAACTGAGACACCGCATAAGGAAAACAGGATAACGTTACTAATTTGCTAGGTCGCTTCATGTCTAGTATAATCAAAATATTTTAAAATAAAACGTAATAAAGAGACCTTTCCTTACATGTGGATTATTGTAAATATAATAATAAAGATATAATGACTTTCGGAGTGCCATCATTATACATAATGCATGGTTGGTCGAAGTAGAGTTGTTCCTGCTCATGACGGTAATTCCTTGAAGTCATAATCATCATGAATAACCTGATTCAAGGATCAGCTGAGGGTCTGGTGGTGAAGGGTTGGAAAATGTAATAAGCCTATTTGCATTTAGTTTCATAAATGAATAAGAGTATCAAAATATCCACTGGGTTACGTGTATTTATATTCTGCAAACTCAATACTTAAGCTTACCTATCTGTTTGAAATGGAAAATTAAATAGTCATATCTGTAAAGAAGCATTTCAATTAGTTCTCAAAGCATGCATTTTAAACGTTCTAAGTTGCATAACCTTTAACATGAAGTAAGTGCAGCAGATCTAATAGCTCCTGGCGCCTTCAATAATATTATGCATGAAGGTCTACTTCAGAGCTGAATTCTATTTACAGAGCTACACATTCAGTTTCAACTAGAACTGACAGAGTAAAATTTCACGCTCTACTTTTGATTATTTATGTATACTTACATAGCTGCCAAGTTTTATAAAAATCTAGTAGTACTTATGTGAAAGATTAACAAATCTCCAAATATATTTTCACAATTTTAACACTCACAATATTAGAACATAAAGTAAAAAAAAACTCGATTTTGAGTTCTCATCACAGACAAAAATCTGATATAAAGCCGTAATGTGAAAGCCGCCCTTAACGAACCAGCAGAAAGTTAGCGAGATTTGATTCATGCCCGGATATTGAGGAGTGGCAGGGTGTGAAAGAATCGTGAACCAATCAGCGCAGACTCCTAGGGCTTCCAGCTCAGCACGTAACAAGTGGAATTGCTTCGCATACCATCGCAACTGACTAGGAAATTGACATGTAATTTTGTTGTCGGCATTTACCCTACGGTGCGTTTTGGAGGGTCGCGTCGGTTAAAAATCTAGTCTATAAGGAGACTGTGCATAGAACTTGGGCAAAACGCTAGTTTTTGCGAAGTTGTATCCGAACTTAAGGGAATAATACTTAATATCGACTTCTTAATAGGGAAATTAAGTAAATACAAATCATTTGATATACCTAATCAATTTAGTACTTTAACTACTTGTTCCCTTCCACTATACCATAAGGCTGGAGGCTGACAGGTGAAAAGTGTAAAGAATATCCTGTCAGGGTTATCTGTATAATTATTTCTATTGAAACTCTTTTCGGGTGACGGGTATGGTCAACCATATACAGTTATAGGCAGTAACTATTGTATAGTTGAAGGAATAGTATAAATCTTCCATTAAATGGAAATATATTCTAAAAGTGTAGAATTTCTAAATAAAGGACCGAAACTTAAAAAGCAAACTGGCGCGGACACAAAGTTAATTTCAGCTTACTTCAGTTCATCTTAGCGCTGGAGCTTCGCGGATGTTGAGCTTTAATTCGAGATATTTTAATACAGAATGAGTACCTGTTGTTAAGCTTAATAAAAGTGTTCTTTGTGAAGAAAATTAGTTGCAATCCAAATCAAAAATATTAATCATTTCATTTTGTTTGAAACATAAGCCTCGAGCACACCGGATGCGTATGCGTATACGTAAGCGTAGACGTACACCTATAGAACTGTCACCGCTTGACGTTTACGCTTACGTCTATGCATACGCATACGGTCTGCCCGTGCCTATACAGTTCCATACATTACAACTCAGAGGTACGTGTACGTCTACGCTTACATATACGCATACGCATCCGGTGTGCTTGAGGCTTGGGAATACTTAAAGATGTCACATGGTGCAGTGTGACATCTTTAATTAAATATGAGTACACATAGGCTTTTTTAGAAATAAGAAAAATATTATCACTTTTAAGGAAACAAATAATAAATAAGAAGAAAATGCGATACTTAAAATATAAATAAAAACAACGTAAACGAAGCGCGACTGTAATCATCCACTTAACTTCTCAAAGACAAGACGACGCTGAAAGGAATCGATTAGTCTCCCAACTTCCCACTTCGAAGTCTAACAAGAAAACTATTAGCAATTATCAGTTGTCGGCGCTTCAATCAATTTACAAGTCGAAAACCAATAAGTGAGTAAGTACGTGATTCGTAATTATTACGGTAAATAAGTCTAGCTTTACTAGACTGGAGGGAGAGCTGAGTGGCGAAATAATGTATCTACCACTTTAAAAGTTAAGTAGTACTCGTACATACATACGGTCTCATTAGGTAGGTACATTAAGGATTGATTTTAAGTACTAAATTTGATCCTGTAACAATTTTTCTTTATGTTTGAGTAGATGACAACAATGTTCTTATATAAGTAGTACATACATATGGTCACATAGAGTAAGTTGGTTCTTTCGGCATTCATTTCAACTACTAAATTAGTATAGGTACAGTTGCTAATTAATGATTTTTTTAAATTCGTTATTTAAACCATAAATGGTATAACTAGAGCGTATGCTTGAAGTAATAGACAACAACGTTTTTACTGATCCAATCAGTTATAAATAAACTATTCCCACAATGATTTACAATTAAAGGGCACACGTTCGACCTCAATTTTACCTGAAAAGTGTACAAACAAAAAAGTGCACCGCTGTGGACAATGGACATAGTAGGCTACAGTGGGACTAATTAATACAATTTGCAGCTAGCCTGTGGTTAGTACCACCTCTACAAAATTTGTGAAATAAATGTAAATAGTTACTATATATTGTGTTGCATGACTGTTTTTACTGACCTATATTAATGTGATTTAAGGAGGCCTTGAGACGGAAGCGCCTCGCAGCAATGGTCAGCAGAGTGCGTGGCAGAACCAATACGTAGCATTCCAAACATGATAGCAAATATGGTGGACTGTTCTTATCTGAATAATATTGCGAAAGTATATGTTTAGGAAAAGTAATGTTACTCGGGTAAGAGCATGTCGAAAACAACTATATAAATTGTGTCTTACCAACATAGATTTTAAGTGGTGTTTTTATGTAATTACTAACAAATGCATTGTAATTTTCCGAAAATAAATGAAATTATAATTGTTATTATTAAGTTTAACTAAGAAACTGTCGTATCATTTTATATTTATTTATAAAACCAACAGGGTTAGGTTCTAATAATTTAGGTTTTGGATTCTGTAATACAGTCGTATTATTTTCTATTTTAACTTTATTCACTAAATAAAAACAAACAGCATTACAAAATGCTTGAGTATTCTACTTTATAAAGAGTAAAATCCACTGCATTAAAGTCCATCAACGTTTATATAGTCCAATAAAATCTTCAAATTCCACAAATTAATGACCCTATAAGTAATAACAAAACTGAAATTAACAAGATTTACCTTTGGATCTCGTAATTAAAATATATTTTATTACTTTCTAGCCTTAATATTCTTAATGAAAATGAAGAAATTTGGATAACTTTATAGGGCAAATTGCTTTACCTTTCTGAACATTTTTGCTGATAATGAAGTCGCCGCAAAGGGGACAAATTCGAGGGACAATGGGCTATATTAATATCTGAAGCCCTTTCATAATCTGTCCCCTTGGACGGAATTAGTGAATCGTGTCTGTCACTTTGTTTGTTAATAATTGAATTAATTAATTACTAAGACGTTGAACGTGAAATTGGATTTTGAAGGACAAAAACAGGTTAGCTTTGTAAGCTCTGTACATTAATCTCAATGTTTTTCAGTAAAGCGCAAAGTTAAAAATAAAAATACACGTACCTACAAATGGCTAGGAGAGGCTTAGGTCAGGCTGGACCCTTCTATACCTATAGATAAGAATAATATTTAAAAAAATATATACCCATAATACGTGCTTGTTTAGGTTACCATAAAATCAGTCTTAAAATTTTAATATGGTGTAGGTCCAAATGGAACAAAAATATCTAAGAAGGATACAAAACATTAAATTAATAATTATTCTACATTTATTTTATAAGAGCAATTAAGAATAAAAAGGCAACTAAAAGTTCCACTTAAGAAAGCAAATAGGGGCCCTAATTAGATAAAGAGCGCGGGACAAGCAAAATTATCGCATAAGACGTACCTTTGTACTTGCAACTCCTAAAGAGTAAATATAAACCCGCATCTGTTCGTAATACACCTTGCATTAATATTCTTACAAGGAATTAGTTATTTTACTGGAATATTTATTAAGCAAGTGGAATGATTAGATAGAAATACTGTAAGAAAGAATTATCATCAGCTACATATTATCTAACTGAATCTGATAGACCTGTGGCGATGTCCAATTCAGATTTCTTTTAATCAGCCACTTTAGAAAAACATAGTATTTGCTTAGGGACATGATGCCGAGGTTAAAGTGGAAACTGGTTGGTCAGCCCTTTCCTCATCAGATTATATATGCTGGAAGCTATTTTACGCCTCTCTAACTCATATCTAAACGTTACCCTTCTTGCGTTATCATAGTCTTCCTGCCATTATTCTATTATTTGTGGGGTCAGCGCAATAAGGTTTCTTTCGAAACTCACGTTGCCATGGATTTGGCGTTTGTTTTACGGCTGGCTGTCCTCCTGCCAACCATCCTCCTTCTGGTGAAGGTTAAACAGATACTGGCGCATCCAGCTACCCTATATACCACTGCTTCAGTAGTCTGTTCTCAATGTGCAGTCCTAATTACCGCAGATCATCCTCTTAGCGGCGTCCTGGAAATTAATACGTACACAGCGAAGGGGAGTAAGACTTAAACTGATGCGGTGTGCTGTCAAAGGAAAGCATTATTAATATTAAACTGTAGAAGCTTTTTAACTAATTTATTATTTATTTGCGTTTTAATTTTCAGTTTAGTTAGCTGGAGATGATTCTATTCTGGACCAATTAAATAAATAATGTTAAGAAGTTATATGGAAAATATGTTATGTTATATGGGAAAGATATTATCCCAAAGTAAAAAGGCTATGTGTTCTTTCAGACATATAATTATTATGCATGCATGATTCAATAACATATATAACCTATTTTCTATTAACAAATATAGAAGATTGTTGTCCATTTAAATAGGATCGTATGCATAGCCATTATGTTATTTTTATTTGGATTTTTCGTTTATTTATTATATCTAATTAGTTGATACACAGAATAATGTCCTTTTTTTTGGTAGGTATTAATTAAAATAATGGTTACACTATTATATCACAGCAATGCTTTCAATTTGACTGAACATCATTTATTTAGGATTAGTCTTTATTAATACATAAACGCTTTCACGTTTTATTGTGGATTATTCAAATCGTTTACTACAGTAGAGTGACTAGTTAATTTATGGAAATCTTTGTATAGATATAGTCATTTGAAAGGCGATATAAATAATTCTTAGTAGAGTAAACACTTGAGCAAACGTCTCAGATACACACCCGAATGGTTTGCTAAACGTTAGGATAAATATCTTGAATGTTGTAATGACTCGGTTTAGATTTGTGAAATAGGTATCTTAGCCAATTTACTGAGCTTTGATTTCCATGATTTGATGTAACGGATAGGCTTAAAATACTACTAATATTATAAAATTTGAACACATTTTGATGAGTATTTCCAGGTATATTGCTTATATGTCAGAATAACAGATAGGCTATAAAGTTCACGTGGGAGGAAGTCGCTTATAAAGTTGATTTTATTATAAAGGCTGGAGTTCCGTCTTACTCTAAGTGCAACTGAATAATGACTGGTGTGCGTTTATACGAGTATAAGGCTATGTAGCCTAGCGATGATAGCCCAGTGGTTAAGACGTGCACCTTCCAAGTGGGGGGCGTGAGTTCGATCCCAGTCACGGGCCTGTACCAATAAATTTATTTCATGTACAGATTTTAATGTTGCAAAATTGTCACTAAGCTCGTGCCTCAGAAAGCACGTAAAACCGTTGGTCCTGCGCCTGATCTCTCTCCGGTCGTGTCGGCTTTCCGTCCCATCGGACTATGAGAGTAACGGAATAGAGAGTGCATCTGTGTTTGCGTATACACTTGTACACTATAATATCTCCTGCGCACCTGGCCAATCTCCGTAGAGATTGATTGCCTTGGCCGAAATAGGGTCGGAGATCATCATAAGGCTAGGTAGCTGGCTGATCATCCCCCTTCCGCGCGAATCATAGCGTAACTCGCTAGATGACGTGCGTTAGGCCAAGGAATGACAGCGTGGCATAGCACGGTCGATAGACAGAGACAGTTTGAGGTTATATTTCTAATGTCACAAGGCTGGTAAAAGAACTGACAAGTAGGATATAAAGAACCGAATAGCATTAATCCTTTTAAAAGTGTCACTTTTGCTGAAGTCACAGCATGAGTGGATGAGAGAGATTATCATGATAGCCATGCAAAGGATGCTGGGTTAAGCCCCTGTGATATAAAGCAAATTCAAAGATGAGAGGAAAACGTCAGCCAGATATTGATACAGACTGCATTGCATGGGTTATATCAACGGTGCCACATTTATTTTCGAATCCCCTCTACAGTTTCACCCGTTAGTAATAGATAGGTGATAATAAAACAATTGGAGAAAAACTAAATGTGAAAATACACCAGTTAGATCCAGAGGTCCTAAACTACGCCACAATAACTCAACCTAGCCATTGTTCTCCCCACAGGTGTACCGTAAATTTCTACATAAGGGTAGTGTGGCAGCAAGTGGTTTATAAGCTCAATACATCCTCGCTTATCGCCGCAGTGTACGAGAACCTTTATTTATGGGTCTCCGCAGACTGTTTATTTGGACAGATGTAATGTAAAAATGGTTTGCGTTACGTGTAAATTTATGGAGTAACTAGTGGACGCCCGCGACTTTGTCCGCGTGGACTGCAGAAAAAACAAAATGTCGAAATTATCCAGGATTAAAATATTTTTCTGGGATAAAAAGTAGCCTATGTGTTAATCCAGGGTGTCAGCTAACTCCATACCAAATTTTATTAAAATCGCTCCAGCTGTTATAACGTGAAAGAGTAACAAACATCCATCCAGCTGAAAAGGGACCCGTTTGGCGGTTGCTCGTACACGGGACGTGACTGACGGGCTCCAAATAGGGCACACAGTTCTTCTTACTGTTCTTCTTTATATGTCTACTAGAAGTACTACTAGTCTACCTACTTCTTTTGATCTGTAACTATTTCTACCCTATTTCTATTGTCTTGTTCTATGTTGTTTCTGTCCGTGTATGTGTAATTCTCAAATAAAAAACTAATCTATTCTATTCCATTCTATTCTATCCATTCATACTCACAAAATTTCGCGTTTATAATATTAGTAGGATAGTAGGATTGTAATTTATTAAATTGTTTTAAGTAATGTGAGATTCCTCGTATTCAATATCCACAAGTAAATTAAATCAATTCTATTGTTCCAGCCTGTTACCCTATTTTGCCCCCTTATGGGTACAAATTGGAAAAATAAGTTTAATCTGTTCCTAAACCAAACAAGGTTACCGATTAGAAAAATCCCGTGAAACTTATTCTTATTTTCTGTAACGCACATTGGATACTCAGAAAATAAGTAATAGAACAGTTCATCATCACAACGAAAGGAAATGTACAAAGGGTGAGATCTCAAAAAGACTTCCTACTACAGAACCGAAGGTAATCTTTTCCATACAATACAAAGAAATCTGACCGTATATACAATTTCTAATAAATATTATCCACAAACCTAACCAAACCGTACTGAAGGATTATAATTACTAATAACTACATGATTCACTAAACATTATACGAGCGTTAGTAAAAGCCATTAAGAGAAACTCCATCAAAGGTCCCCAATATTCGGTCAACAAATCGTCGAGACTTAGCGTGTTCGGTTTTGATAGATGGCGTAACTACCATGTGTACCGGGCCTTATTATGAAAGCGTCTGACTTTCGAATAAAATATATTTATTTAAAAAAATATATGAAAAAATAAATACGAGTAAGAAGCTTTTAAATAGAAAATCGTATTTTCTTAAATATTACATGTAACTTATATAAGTAATTTCAAACGAAATTAATTAGTCTAATTACTCATAGATTAGCCAAGCTAAATAATTTATTTCTTCAGAATGTATTTGTAGATAAAAAATTATAATTACCTGAAAAGTATTAACCTAATGGAATATGATGTAAAATGCTAACATATAATTTTTTAATATATTTGTCAATCTCACTCATGGATTTTCATTACTTTATTCTTAGATTTAACAGTCACTTAGCTCATTGAAATATACTTGATACCTATTTTTATGCTGCTCTGGGAGTGAAAAAAAAAATTTAATATACTACAGCTGCTTTTCTTCCCGGGCATATTGTACAAGTCAGTAGAGGTACAAGAGGGTTTGGTGTTTTGTAGGCGATGGGCTGACCAACTGTCACTACTAACCGAACTTGTACATCTCAACTATACCCTCAAAATTGATCAGAAGTGGCACCGTGTTGTTCTATCGGCCTTTAGTGCTCTGCCTACCCCGTAAGGGATAAAGGCGTGATTATATGTATGGTGTAGAGACGTGATAGAAAAGTACTTAAACTTTTCTGTAAGGTTAAAGTATGCTTGGATTAAGATGTCAATTTTTTATTAATAACATGGTATGGATGTAACAATATAATACTGTTTCATATTATAAAACAGTACAGCCGCCTTAGAAAATGTAACATTTCGTCTTGACCAAATCGATAAGGCTCGTCACCGACACGTTTGCCATATCAGGAATATTTTCGCGCATTCGTTAAATCACGTAATAAATTCCAACCGCTATAGTTAGGACTGTTGCGACAACGAATGTCAATGCCAAACGATGTCACACTATCAAGAATAATTTAATGTCGTATTCGCTTCACAAACGCTTGACTTCCAGAATAGCGGCCCGAATACACACGGTTGCGTGACGAAGTGGGATACACTGCGCCCACTTAGCCAATTATCGAAGACGGTGACGTGCGAGTCCAACTATGATGGTTTAATTTAAGACTGGTGGCATGAGCGTAACTTAGTTACTTAAGTAGATTGATCACGTAGAAGAAATTCGGTGAGCTGTGTGACCGAAAACCGTATTCCAATTTTTCTGTCAAATGAATTCAGAGGATTTATGTGCTGAAATGTATTAAATCTACTTGTTATATCAAGTGTATTTCATTACATAGGATCCGCCCCGGCTTTGCGTAATGCCTTTTCACGTGGACAAAGTCGTGGGCATTTTTTTTAAAATTTTGCTCTTCATATAAACCATCTTCGTACATCAAGGAATATTCTAAAAAAATAATTAGTGAAATCGATTCAGCAGTTCTCGAGATTCACGCTTAGCAACACAATTAGCGATTCATTTTATAGAAGACTAGCTTGTCCGCGTGAGAGGGTATTGCACACATGCGAAGCCGGGTCAGTCCCTAGTTATACATGTAAGCTTTCCTCTTGAATCGCTATATCTATTAAACAAAACTGCATCGAAATCCGTTGCGTAGTTTTAAATATCTAAGAATACATATAGACAGACAGACAGCGGGATGTGAGTTTGTTTTATATATGTAGTGATGTCTAGTGATTCGAACTATAATAATACAAGCAATAATATACACAATTTTGTACGAATAGATGATCCGAGAACAGTTACTTCTCCTATTACTTTGTCCTGAATGACTGATTAACCGACGGATCAACACAACCTGACGATGGATGAACTTAGAGGATGTATTCTTTGTATAAGTAATAGGAAAAACGGGAATTTTTCAGGTTATGCTTATGTGGATAAAGTCGTAGGCGGACGCTATCAATGTAGTAGGTACAGGCATAGATACAACATAACCAATAGTACGAGTATGGGTGAGTTTAAAAACAATGAAACGCTAACAATACAGTTAATATTGTAATCGAAAATTTGATCAAAGGAGTGGCTTCGAAATAGTTTGCACGATTTCAGTTGGTTTTGGACCCTGGAATGCAGTGGTCGATGGCGCAAGTTTACTAGAGTCAGAGATTTAAATTAAATTAGGTACTTGTGGTATGTTTTTCATGATATACAAGTACATATGATTAGTCGCGATTGTTCTTCTGTATCCTGTGAAGTTATTGGAACTCACGACCTCTCGCATACCGTGCATCGCTCTAACTAACTGAGCTACCGGGCCATTAATTTGCATGACGAATTTGACCATCTCTCTAAACTTTTTTATTAACTTGAAATAAAGCTACCCATGTAGATATGGGTTTATAATTCCTACGTATAAAAACAATAAACCTTTCTCAAAATAAAAGATTTACTATAAAAATGGTGTAGATTTGTGTCTACAAATAATATTTCTCAAAATGTGTACTTATAAGCTGTCCGTTCCGACATTTCCGACCGATTACTTCGCAGATGAAATGGATTACTGCACGTGGGCAGATTTCTTGTACAAACGTAGATCAAGTTTCTCCTTCCTGGGAAAACGTTTGATCCCAGTTATATTTTTAAGCAACGTGTATTTGTATGATACATCTCTTAGGATTATTTTTCCGGTATTTATTATATAAAGTCAACGTTAGGACGGAATTGAAACAATGTCATTACCTACATAATTGTACAGGCACCTATAAACTGTTTTGGTATTCAGCTTCACTAGAATAAAGTAAGCATGAGTCGACCAATAGGCTTAGGCCGCACTTCGGCTAAACCGACGCGGTTTTTAACCGCCTGATTTTATGAGTAAATGAAAGCAATGGAAGCGGCCGCACTGATGGTTTTATCCCGCGACTGATTTTAAAACCGCGTTTTGTTACGGCTAGCGGGTAAAAACCGCGCAAAAATTTTAGGCTCCGGAAAAAACCATAGTGCGGCTTTAGCGTTAAACAACTTGTTTCTAAATTTCTCCCTTTGTTTAGAATTTACACTACAAACATATATCCAGGACCTTTCCATTATGACTCTTAACATCAGTAGAGAACGATACATATATGTGTATAGTAAGGTAGGAACCCACAGATAGTAGCCATTCTAGTCATACACTGAGCAACCAGCGTCCTAGTTCCAAGGAACTATTTGGTGAAAAAGACTCTCTGAAACTGCTCTCCGTTGTAACTTGCGCCGCGCTAATCGAGCCGATCAAACTTTATCCTGGAATGCTATGCAGTGGTTTGATGGTTTCCAAATTATTAAACTGTTCCCAGTTAACGTTTTATTGTTCGAGGACGTTAATTGTTTCTCATCAAAGACTGGATGAGGTTACGTTCGCTTTGAAATCGTTTTAAAATTCAATTTCGTTTCAAAATATTCAACTTTACTGTAGTACAAAACTGAGGGCTTTACTGCGCTAAATCCGAATTAAGTTAACAATCTTAGGAGCTTTAGGGATATGATGTCTTTGGGGCTTCTTCAGACAGCCATTGAAGTTTGGATTATAGGTAACTGCTTTGAAATCTAAATAAAATAAGATAAATGTGATGAGTTTAATTAGGATTCAAACATCGATGTAATTTTCTTAAAAATTAAAGTCTATGGTATTTTGTTGCCATTTTTTTGTTTTAGGGCCGATTTTCTCAATAGTTAGATATCTAAAGTATAACTTGATCTTGTCTCTATCTTGTTCAAGTTTAAAAGAAATACTACATCCAGATAGGCTTTCTGACCGTTGAAAAAAGTGGCCTTGACGGCTCGTAATCCACTAAAATCATTTTTGCAGTTATTAAAGTGGCTTCACCAAGAAGAGGAATCCGTGATTTGGTACGTATCTACTAGTTTGTAAATGTATAGGTAGATTGTTTTGGCAAGACTAAGCAAAAGGTAGCTCGAGGTCACAGTGTGGTCACAGCTTAGTGAGGCTCAGTCCGTTAAGAAGCTTGCGAATCGTTGCGGTTGAACAATTTTAGTAAAAGGATTTATTCCGTCAATTCCAAGGAAAGTTGTTTAATTTAAAACAAAATTATATTTCGCGAGTGTGGCGTAAACGCTCCGGCCGTGGGTTTAATCCGCGCGTGCAGCTAAAACTCATTTATTGTTGGAAGTTGCTTAATTTCTGCCAAGTATTTAAATGTATTTCACTTTTATGTATATTTGTGTAATTGGTTTAATTAGAGCTACCAATTAGAATAACTCATTCGATTAGAAATATTTGATACTATCCTAATTCCATAACAAATCGTGTGTGAATTTGCAACTATTTCTGTTTAACACAGGAATGCAATATGCGATATTGTCTTTAAAACCTCCATCTAGGGTTCATAGTAATACCTTTTATTTTATACACCCTTAATTACTTACTATGTTAAGGCCGCACCAACCAAAAGGCGTAATTAAGGATAGCGTCGCGTAGTGTAGTAAGGAATCAGGCTCTACCTATCACACAGAGCGAGTACCTACGAGGCGCTCTGACGCAGCATTATGAATTGAACGCTAGAGCCCTGGCGGGCGTTTACAACGTTTTCTCTTTGCTGACACCTATCGATTCTAAAATTGACCTTATAATTTATGTATAGAAAAATATTTGTACATTTTTCGTAATAAGACGATTAGCCAGACCGAGAAATATTAACTTATTTTCTTGCAAAACATTCCCAACATTTATTTAAATTCTAGCTTATTTAATTACTTACTTTTAACGTACTTTTATTTTATTTATAGCGTGTTAATAGAAAGCATAATTCTTTCATTTAAATTAAGTAACCTATTTATGCTTTTGAAACGTTAAAAAAACCCCCAACGCCATTTTACTTTTTAGCATGGCTCGAGATAAACAAAACCTCTCCGGAATGTAAACAGTTAAATTAGGATACGGACGAAGCACGTAATATGATATACAGGGCGGCTAATTTAATATCAGCTCTAAATTTAATGCGGTCCCCGGCGATGTAGTTTTTTCTGATAACTGGAGAGTCACAGAGTGTGTAATGCAGATAACTCATGTGGTTAATGCTAATAAAATTTCTGTAGGGTACATGTCGCAAGTATATTGAATTAAAAGTTGTAATATAAAACGGCTAGGCACGTTGAATAATATGAAAGAAAACATTTCTTCCATAACCTAATTTATTAATCAGACATATTACTAGAAACCGTAGTATCATCCTCCAAGACCCATACTATTTAAAATGTCCAGCCATTTTAATACGATTTGTTTATCAATATGCCTTCAAGATTCATAGTTAAATATTATTATTATATGGGTTTGGACTATCATCATCTTCCTGCTTACATTCATCACCATCTTTCTGTCAAGGATTTTGCATTTGCTTTTTTATGGCCGGCTGCCTGCTTGACCCTCATTGGGTATAGTTACGAGTATTATTCATCATCGTTTAAAGAAAGAAATCCATAAGAAATCCACCGTTGAACAGAGGCCACCCTCAATTAATAGATGTAATTTACGTTGAATAAAAATTTAAACGTCGATTTTTCCGAACCTTGGATAACAAAGCTAATTTTCGTTAACAGTGAGACAGATTAGGATACAAATAAGTACCCAATCTACTGAAAATATCTTTAATTATGTAGTATTGAAATGGTAGTATCGAAGTGTCGAATCTATTACTTTTAATCTTTGCTCTCAACATTAACTTTTTGTTTGACCTGAAACCTTTTTTGTGGGCAGAATAATGTAACGTGCGGTCAGTTTTTGTATATTATCTCAACTCAAAGGGGTATAGGTTTGAGTAGCATTTGGCATTTAGTATGAAATGCTTTTTCACGGGAAACTGAACTTTTTCTAGACTAGTGAAATTTAAATCATATAATTTTTGTACCTAGATCAGTTTAATTTAATCAAACTTTATAAGATTGAAGCTTAGAAATACATAATGTAAACTTTCAGTAAAAATATTTCGAAAAAAATTTAAATTCACACTTCTATAATACTTTTAGAACAATATAAACTTATCAATGGACACTTCTTAAAGTTAATATCAGAACACTCTTAAAGTTAATATCAGTAACCTCAACCAGTCAAATCGGATCCGGTAACATTCAAACAAAGGAAGCGAATGTCGTAATTTGTTCCTCAAATGAAATCCAGCCAAAGACAAAGAAGATGGATTAACGTGAAAACGTCCAAGTAATTGTGAAAAATGCGAATCGTTTCGCCTTAAAGGATTCTTAACCGGCAACGTGGCGGGAACTCTCGGCAAATTGAATTTTAAAACAAGAAAAGTGAACGTTTATGATAGATGCCACAACCAGCGACGCTAACGTTAAACGAGCGATAAACTTTAATAGAAACAGTTTTTACACCGCCCCATAATCATGGTGAAGTACCACAAACTTAATCAAAGACCTTGCATCGTGCCAAATAATAGGCTGACAATAAAATTACACAGTGCATGTAACGAGTTAACTATGTGACTTTAGTTTCAGGCTGAAGCTAACAAATATTTCAGTTTATCTAGTAGGTAGGTATGCCAGAGAAAATCATTAACCTTACAATTATAGGTAAATATAAATTTATAAAAGCGTTTTTTCTATATATGCTAATGCACCTGCTCTTGATGTAGTAAAGGCCGTCGATCAACCGCTCTGACAAGTTCTTGGCAATACACTGCATTTTAATGCACCAAGAACTTCGACCTCGATTCATCAATCTCCATCCGATTTCATTTCGAACTTCTTAACTAACGATCCGACCTCGCATTGGCCGGTCTGCCAAATCCAGCCCGATAATGTCCCCACAAGAATAAATTATGAGGTCGGTCCATTCTACGACTAGGCTAACTTTAATTAAGCCGAATTTCAACTAAAGCCGGCGTCCCTTTCAGCGAAGTATACGCGAAATGATGCCGAACCATGTACTAGGAGCCTTTTCTAAAATTCCTGGGGTTCTCGAATCGTGAAACAATTTCGCAAAATGCTCTAGCGTTTTGCAAAATGGCTTCATTTTTCCACGTAGTGTTGGTGCGGAATTCCAGTCCAGTTTTTACCGTTCGCATGCAAAAATGCTTTATGTACAATTTGTGTGGAAATAAACAAGCCAACAACAGAATTGATTATTTTGTATGAACAAACTGTTGCAGGATATTTGTATACTCAAGCGAAATATAGGTACGAGTATATAAATCAATCCATATAAAGAAACAGGTCAGGCGAGCATTAGGTATTCAACTGTGATAACAAATGTTTAGGCACAGAAAACAATAAACCTGCAGTAGGACAGGAACAAATTGTTCAATAAAATTCTATTCAACCAAAAAACTACTTCCGTTTTATTTGAAAATACCCTTATCATCATCATCATCAGCCTATTGCAGTACACTGATGGACAAATGCCTCCCCCAAGGCACGGCACAAGACTGCCATGGGGGTATTTGCCCATAGTCACCACGCTGGGCAGGCGGGTTGGTGACCGCAGTCTGATTTTTGGACTATGTTGTCAACACGGGAGGCGCTGCTGCCCACCTTCCGGGAACCCTTAATCGCCTCGTACGATACCCACGGGCAGACATGGGGTGGTACGAATTCTACTCTGCCGACACCACGCGGCCAACTCAACTCAACTATTGGAAGAAAAATCTTATGTCAACGTAAATCTTGTATATACTCGTACATCGACGCCATCGGTTTATATCCAACTTTTGCTATCTATACCAAGAGATTTTCTGGAAAAAACCTCTGTTAGGAATAAGCGCGCCTCTGTACATTATCAATATAAACTATTTTCTTGTATAAAAAGTTACTGTACAAAAAGAATACTCGTAAATAGTAAAAAATAGAGTACTATCATCTTTCATTCGAGTGCCCTCCAGTTACTACTAAGAATACAAGCGGTGTATGGAAGAACTCGTAACTTCTCTATTTTATCTACATATATACCTATACTACAATTACTAGGTATACATTCAAACTATAAGTATATTTATTGTGGCTTTTTTCACAAATAAAGAGATTTCTATTACACAAAATAATAAGTTTCAAAAGGTATGCTTGCTATAAAATCACTAAAAATCTACTTAATCCAACAAAAAAAATATTCCCAGAAATATATACGGATATTATGACACTAATAAAATATTATTTTCATAGAAGGATCACGGAAGACACTCGTGCGGCCGTCTAAGAGGCTAGACCCCGGCAGAATTTAAGCTACACACTTACCACTTTAAGCGTAAAGTCGTAAAACCGACTTGTAGCTGTACACGTCGAACATTTGGATGCTTAGCGACTGCAAACTGTGGTTGGTACTTGCTGCACATTTGGCACCCTCCCAGTCGAGATTCCCTACGTTCTGGAGACAAATCTTTGAGAAAACAGATTTGCGCCACCATTGCACGCGACGCTAGTGGAAAATATTGTTTGCTATTGTTGTTTACTTCATTTTTATTGGCCGGATGTGGGTGAATTATCTTAGCTGCCGTGACAAATTACTAATTTAATTTATAGCCAGATATTGTTATTACGAATCGTTAAACGGAGAAGCGTCTTCCTTTTTTTTCAACTATATCCCAGCTACATATTTTTCCTAATAAAAAAAAATCTGAGTATACTAGGCATTGAGCTAATTGTGCTACAATGTGCTGTAAGCTTAGATAAGCTAAGTATCTCTACTGCTGTATTGGCTACGACATGTTACTGTGAAGTAAATTGTGTATGCCACCCGCAAGTAAATAAAGATACATGGCTGAACTCTTATAAAGAGGTAGCCAGAACAGAGGATCGCTGCAGGAACTGCTTAGCGTACCAAAATATTATCATAAAGAAATGAATTATAAAATAATTCAGTCTGCAAAGTTGGTATTTCACGGTTGAATTCTTATTGGCCTTTTAAGAATAACTTATCCAACTCAGTTCCAAATTGATATAAATCAAAACACTTGGTAATTTTCAAGACAACTTAACAATACCAACTTCGAACCGATAGAACTCAAGACGAAAACAATGGCACATGGAGAAAATTCAAAAAGGATATGCGATGTTTAATGTTGACTTGACTTACTTTAAGTTTAGGTTTTAGTGTGACGGTCAGAATTGACCACACTACCCATATCAACTACGCAGAGCTGTATGAGCCTAGCACTGGCTGGGAGCGAAACTTGGCCGCCCTAAGCAGACCTCGCTTGCAAAGCACGTAGGTAAGACCTTGAGCGAATTAAAGCGGGAAGATTAAGATCGATCGGTTGGTGACAATCTGCTCCATTTAGGGGATTCAGATACATAAGTGAGTAATAGTTTCTACCCTTATGCCTACATACACAGACCACTGTTTGGGTGAAATGCGCTTACGCCGCCGCCGGTCTCCCGCGCAACCTCAGCAGCACTATCTTCCATGAACAAACATTAGCATTTGTCTTTCTTCCTAAGAGAGCAAAGTTTCTGATAGATTCCTAAAAGCATAAATAGCTTCTATGATTGATTTGTTTTTCGCATTGGTTTCTTCAAACTAACCATAGTATGAAAGCCCTTGAACCAATTAGAAGGGAACCCCCGGTTTTGGTATTTCTATTAATGTGGTCGCATTGGCTTACAAAATGAAAGTTTGTTTGTTTTATTTGCTTATCATTCGTAAGTTATAACGATAATCATATATTGGGTACATACCCATATGTGTATATTAAGTAACTAAGCCAAAATTATACAGGTATTGAAACTTAAAGAGCTAAAACTACCAAAAGTCGTGGAAAAAAGATACGGTAGTTTTATTTAAAAAACGGAATTTTAATACGAATAAATTCTATAGTAGCATACCCGTCCTATATAACCGGGGCCATAGAAAGTAGGTAGGTCCAATCAACAATCATTTCGAACATGATTACCTACTTCCGATACATTAGTCATTACAAGCAATATACAAGTATCACGCTGTTTACAAATAAAGAAACTTTGACTTTGTTCTACAATAATGTTTTACTTTCCAACCCAAAAAAATACGAAGTTAACAAAATAAGTAATTAAGTTTTTAAATAGTTAAGAAACGTATTCTCCTTAGTAGTATGCTATTTTTAATTGTTAATTTATTTTATAAGTTAATAAGAACTTTATCACCTGAAACACAGGCTCAGCCTAGTTCAGGAATCATATTATTATTTACCTATCCATAGAGTAAGACATTGTACATAAAATGTGTGTCCATTGAATAAATAAATATTATTATTATTATTATAAAAGCATCTATTGCAGCTACAGCAACCAGAGCACCGCAAACACCGCACAAGCATGACGCGGTACAAAAAGCTATCAAAGCTAATTGTGTGCCAACGAAAAGAAATTTTCGATGGAAAGCCCCAGCTCGCCGATAAGAGCCCATTATCGAAACTTGGAGTGTTTCGACCTGAAACTTTGTGCATACGCGCCCTTACATTAACAAGTTCGAAACGAATTCCACTTTATTTTATTTTTGCGTGCAGTGATTTTGTACCCTACTTTACATCACTGTTGTTAGTATTAAAGTAAATTTATTGGGTTATTACTTTTGTATTTAAATGGGATATAGAGTTGTATCCAAAAGCGATTGCATTGTTGCTCCTAGGGCCAATTTTTACAATATAGCCTCTCTGAAGGATAATATTGATGCTATCTTTCTCTAAAACTTGGTCAAGATAGAGATAGCATTAACTTTATTCTTCATATCAGCCCTTAATAAAAGTAAGATATCTAGGTGATTAATAAAAAAAGAAACAAGTGTATTTATATAATATTAAGGGTACCTAGAGAAGTCTTCTTCTTATCATCATCAAAAGACGTATTTTAAGACGTATCTCTTTCTATCGTATACGGATATATAAACACAGGATATTTCGGAGACACAAGATTGTAAAGCAACCTTTTCACAATCTCTAAACAAAACAACTAAGGCGCAAATACAACAATTCCCAGAACCAATGAGTACATTGTGAACAGTTATGAAACAGAAATTGTTTATAAGAGGATGGTTGTGAAGAGAAGTAATAAAATGTGGAACGTGACGCCTGTCCAATATGAATCACGCTGACAGTTGTACAGAGTGCTTGCGTTTGTTTTGTTATTACTTACTTCCTACTTGTGTTCCCGAGATTTCATACTGCTATACCTTTAGAACTTTTTGAAAAATGTCATACATACATTATATAAAATCACACCTCTTATCTGAAGGGGAAAGCCGAGAACACGAACCTCTGTTTGCTACGGTCCTGACATACCTCTAGGTTTTCATCTGCTTTCATGATAATCTTCATGCACCCCATGAGAAATAAATACGTTTTAATTTACATAAACCGCTTTACCCTTAACTAAACCGTTTAATATAACATAATTCAAAGCTTTGGATGTGCATTTGACGTATTTTGGTTCATAGAAATACTGTTGCAAATATCCATCGATTTAAGCTGTTGCCTCCGAGAAGTGAACGCTTTCAGTCGATTGCGTTGCAACGCCCGACGCGCCATGTGTCGAACTTTTGACTTTCCAATTTTATTTACTCAAGGTGCTAGGAAATAAAGATTGTGTAATCAAATGGCTGTATTTCATAGACTTACATAGAATAATAAAAAAGGATTTTAGAGTGAATTGTGAAAAAGAAACATTAATTATTGAGATTATGAGTTGCGCTTAGGGGACTGGTCAGTAAAATACCTCATACCACTTCTGCCATAATTATAATACATACATACACTGTACACACCGTTATGTACCCAAAATAGGGTAACCATAACCTGTAGGATCACGAAGGAGATGTAGCCACGGCTATCATAGCCATTCTGGTAACTAATCGTATAACTTCTCACCTAGTTACCTAAATTAGAAATAGTAGTAGTCTAATAACCATACTGGAGCCGCCCCTTACCTAACCAACAATAATAATAAAAAGTAACACTGTAGTTTCGATGCCTATCGCAATAATTTATAGTGACTCCTACAAGTTAACGACATCATAAATAATGGTATTTTAGGGGACTCCCACTGCCAGGCCGGAATTTTTACACAATATAGAATACCCCTTCATAAACATTGCATAAAGTTTTTGTGTGATTACGCAAACGGTTTTACGACTATATTTGGTTGGGAGAGTCAGCTAGTTATGCATAATGTACCTTTATACCGGGTGTAACATAAGGAGTAATGCTATAGCTATATCCCATTAGAGAACCTATATACAATTTTTTGGACTGAATATCACTTGTTTTTTTTTCAGATACTCGTAATATAGAGAATTCCTAAACAACTAATAAGTAATGCAACAGATAAAAGAAAATAAACATTTGATTTCGAACCAAAATTTTTGTGAGTAGTTTCTTAATAGTGGGCTATTTTATGGCATTTAGCTTAAAATACCTCTTTTATTACAGAAGGTAATAAGATTAAATGGAAATGTAAGCCGATAGCTTATAAATGTATCGCTGAAGCTTGATGTGAGATAAGACCGCTCCGGGGCCCCGGTGAGATTTCAGCGCGGGCTGAAAACTGAATGCAACGGCAAGACTCGGCATATTACATCTAACGTAACGAGAAGCCAGATCCAAGCACCTAGCATGCAACCATAAATACATAGCTGCTAATCCGAAAACCAATAAATTGTTAATCGACATATGTTTTCGCCAACACCCGTGGCATCATCAGGATTAGTTTTTCATGTTAGTTCTAACACGGGTGTTGGCGAAACATATGTCGATTAACAATTTTAATTGGTTTTCGGATTAGCAGCTATGTATTTATGGTTGCATGCTAGGTGCTTGGATCTGGCTTCTCGTTGCGACTATAGTGTCTTGTGTTCGTGACCATCAGTCGCCAGATCCGGAGGGTGTAGGGCCCGGTGGTGGGCGAGCCCTCAATGGAAATTTGAACTTCCGAATAGTGACGCCTGATACAATTAAATATTTAACACAGGAGTAAGCACAACGCTTTGTAGTGCATCACATTAAAAAAATGAAAAGCCAGATCAGCAATAATGTAAGTTCATAGTTATGAAAAAAGCTTAATAACTGAGACCTTAGACTCCGTATAATTCTTATTTAATAGTTACCTAAATATAGTATATACCTTTGGAGATCAAATAAATAATCTTTGCTGCAAAATATCAAGTTATAAATTTAATCAACACTCTCAAGCCCAAGCAGTGCTTAGTTAGGACTTAATAAACGTAATCTTAGACCAAATCTGTTAACTTACTCACGCTAAGGTCATCAACTTTGTTGCATATAGGATTAAGATAGACTTACTAACTTGTTTTGTACCGTATATTTAAGACTCATTTCATTTGCATTTCTGTCCTTAATTTTGTTTTTTCGAGAACGATTGCTTAGGACGCATCCACAATATCAAACCTTTTGATATATTTCATTACCTCTCAATGGGATAGATAACAATGGATACATTCATATCTTCAAACTTTCAGTATACCTATACTAATTTTTTTAGAAATTCTATTAAAAACAAGCTTATTAATGATTATTCTAAATGTATTGTACAATAAAATATGTGATGACTATTTTTTTTCATTCATATGATGTAAAAAACTATATATTTAGGTACACCGTATACCCAATTTGAACCTCAATTTAGATGCATGTCGGCCTAACCAGGTAGTTAGGTACCGAGTTTTTAATATCCCGACCTCGTTTCTAGTCTCGCGTGATAAACAAACGTTAAGTTGTACCCTTGTTTTAATTTAACATATCGTCCATATGTCGGCGTTTTGCCGTTCACACGGGTATTTAGTTTATGAGATACGCTAATTTTGGTTAGCTGGTGTTTACTTTTTGGTATTCTAGGCTCTATTTTACTTCTTTCTTGGATATATTCAAATTCAATTCAAATTGTGTGTGCATGAGTGTGTGTTTTTTTACAATGGTATAGTCTCTTCTTTTAAGGTAAAAAGTTAAGTTATATATGTTAATAGAGTTTGAAACTGAACAATTTTTAAAATGTACACAGTTTTCTTTGATATTAAAGTTTAATAAGGAGGTACTCGTATTCTAAAATCTAACTGTAATAAGCTGCAGTGAACATTGGTAAAGTTAGTAAAATATTACAAACGATTGATAAGAGTAAAAGACTATTTCAACTAGGTTAGGTATATTATTTACTAACATAAGTAAAAGATACTCTTACGGTTAGGGTAACGGAATATAAATTATAAATAAATATTCACACACTTCATAACACATTGACCTGGTCCAACATTAAGATCCCTAAGGTCTTGTGTCGTGGGTACTAAGCAACGGTATATAAATACACAGTTAAGTATAGAAACATCAATGACTCGGAAACAAACATCGATATTCATCATATCAATGTTTGCACTTACCGGAATCGAACCCAGGACCTATGGCGTCGCAGCCAGAGCCACTACCAACTACACCCATCGGTCGTCAATTGTGTAAACCAACGTGATTGTATTGTGCTAGATTAATCCTTAAACTGTATGACAACGATAAATTAACAATATACTACATAAAATTGGCCTAGTGGTGCCGGTAGAGTAGAATTTGTACCACCCCATGTCTGCTCGTGGGTATCGTACAAGGCGATTAAGGGTTTCCGGGAGGTGGGCAGCAGCGCCTTCCGTGTTGACAACATAGTCCAAAATACAAACTGCGGTCACCAACCCGCCTGCCCAGGGTGATGACTATGGGCAAGTACCTCCCATGGCAGTCTTGTGGCGTGCCCTGGGGGAGGCCTAGCCTCCAGCAGTGGACTGCAATAGGCTGATGATAATGATGATGACATAAAAATTTTGTCGTTTCGTCATATGAATGCAACTGCACTTAAATTAACTTTACTAGGAATACTCGTAAATTACTTCCGATTCACCACTTTACGTGACAACACTACCACTACGAAATCAAATACGTTTGTACATCATTTAATTAGAGAAAAGTAAGAGAAATTAGACACTCCTTTGGAACTGTATTATTATTTTAACTTTGTACTAATCCCATTCCACCTGATTCAACATCTGAAGCAACAAGAAGGATTGAATTAAAATTAATTTAACTTACATTGTCCGAGTTAGGAGTTTCACGGAGTTATCTCAACAATAAGGTGTGTGGGATGAACTCAGTTTTCTCAATTTATAACCTGGAACAAAGGATGTTTTCTATATAAAACATTGTAGGTTTCGATAAACAATTGCTATATTTTCATTACTATTTCAAAAGGTTGATTGAGATCCAATATAATTAATTTGTCCAATATTTTACGAATTTGCCTGGAAAATGTTCTCGAATTGTAAAACGTACAGAAAAACGGTCCAACATTGTGACCACGTGATTACAGAACTAGCTGCCAAACTGGAATATGGTATTTTTCAAAGCATAAGGTACATGGGGGTAATATGGTCAGTCGGTTAATATGGTCACTTTCTTATATCTCAGAAAGTACAAGAGGCATGCAATAGATGGCATTACTAGTAGATAGTCTATGGCTTCGCCTATCAACATGACAAGTCCCATCCGTGTTGTTTTACCGACGCCATCTTGACAGCTAAAAAAGTTTGCACCGGCGGAGATTTGCAGTTTGCTTATTATTTTTGTTAAAAAGTGAAAAATCGTGAAAAATACAATTTCAGTGGCTGTGATTTATAATCTTAGTAAGTACAAAGGTTATTTATTATATTTTAAAGTGGTATTATGTCCGTAACATCTCTCAGCAGAAATGTTTTTCTATTTTCAAATTTGTCGACAAGTACCTACTTGTAGAATATGGTCATGGAGTGACCATATTTGCAGTATGGAAAATATTGATTATGTTTTTCTTCTTACTTTATGCTTTTTGGCTTGCTTCAGGCTATGGGTCGCTACGTAAAGAAGAATTTAAGAGGGAATTGGCGTTTAGAAGATATGAAAGCTGCATTGCACGCTGTGGCTCATGGGAAAAAAATTAATACAGCTTCAAAAGAGTTCCGTGTTCCGCGGCGAACCCTTAAACGATACATAGCAAATAAACAGTCTCGCTTAGGCCGCAGGACGCTTCTTACTCCATCACAGGAAAATGATTTGAGTTCACGTATAAAGAGACTAGCCAATGTTGGCTACCCTGTGACACCAAAGTTTCTGAGGATGTCGGTATATCGCTTTTGTGAACTAAGCAAAGTAAAAATACCTGCACTAACAGAAGGCAAAGGCATGATTGGGCGTGATTGGCTTAAGGGATATATGAAACGCCATCCAGACATTTCTCTGCGGAAGAGCCAAAAGCTTAATCCCGCACGGGCTCAGAAACTTAACGAATTTGTGGTAAAAGATTATTTTAAAAAACTGCAAGAAATCATGACAAGCTTGGATGTTGTAGATAAACCAGCTCAAATTTACAATATTGATGAAAAAGGCTGCCAGTTAATGCTCCACAAAAGTCCTCAAGTTTTGGCTCAAAAAGGAGTAAAAAGAGTGCACATACGTGCCTCCGAACATGCTGAAAATGTAACTGTTGTTTCCTGCGGTAATGCTCTAGGTAACGCAATACCACCAATGATCCTGTTTAAGGGGAAAAGGAAGAAGCCTGAATGGCAAGACAATTTGCCTCCAGGGACTTTGGTGGAAATGACTCCAAAAGGAAGCATGAACACAGAGACTTTCATAAAATGGATAGAGCATTTTGCCAAGTTCAAATCTCCTGGTGCATGCTTACTTATCTTTGATGGAGCATCTAGCCACTTAGATTACGACATCGTGGATGTAGCAGAGAAACATGGCATTACTCTATTCTGCCTTCCAGCAACACAACACACGAGTTACAACCGATGGACAAGGCTGTATTCAGAGCATTTGAACACTACTGGGATCAAGAACTTCTAAAATTTTGGTACCAGAATAAAGATAAAACACTGTCAAAACAAAGGTTTGGATTGATTTTTACTCCTGTGTGGGATAAAGCGCTTACTCCATCCAATATAAAATCAGGTTTTGAAGCCACTGGAATTTATCCTTTAAACCCAGATAGAATACCAGAATGTGCTTATGCTCCTAGCATTCCAACGTCCTTGCCACCTAATACACGCGAGCAACACGAGCCAGATGTAGAAGAAAGAAATTGCATTAATGCTGCAATCATCGATGCAGCTTCCGATCTGGACGATGGAGAATTTGACTCTGAAGATGATGTCCCTTTGTCTTTGTTAAAAAAATCTCCAGTTGTTAAAAAACTTCAACAGCTCTCGTCGCAGATCATCATGAGGCGCAGCCTTCGACTTCTTCGTGCTTTGTTCAGCCCAGACCTTCGGCACCGGCAGGTAATACAAACGACATAGGAGACCTCCCAGATCATCGTGATATACAGCTTTCATCTTCTTCGTCCTTTGTACAGCCTAGATCTTCAACATCAACAAAGGACGCAGGAGAGCTATCCTTTACAGAAATGATGAAGACTCCAGAGAAGGTTCTCTCTAATACCATTCCACGACGTAAAGCAATCAACAGCCTAGCACAACCATTGAATAAATTTATGTTTTCAAAAAAAGATTGTGCAGCAGTAAGTGCCCAGACAACTGTTGAACCTCACCGTAAGAAGAAAAATGCAAAGAAGAGTACACAAATACGAGTATCTGAGTCTTGGTATTGCTTTATTTGTAAGGAAGACAGAGTAGCTGACATGAGACTTTGTACTTCTTGCAGGTCCTATGTACATGAAGAGTGTGTGGGTCTCACGTCATCAGATAAAGAAACATATTTGTGTCCAAATTGTGAAGATTAAAATTTAAAAACCCATACTGTTAATATGGACACTTCGTGACCATATTTCCTGCACGTGCCGGAAATATGGTCATTTTCCCTTTTTTTTTTAAAGTTGATTTTTACCTAAGTTCCTAATTGTTTTCAAAGAATATGTACCTTGTTTTGAATAACATATTAAATAAACTTTATGACTGTGTGTTTTTGTTTCATTCCTCCTCTTAGTTTTCGGGCAATATAAACTAAAAGCTTAAGGTGACCATATTACCCCCATGTACCTTAATTGCCAAAATATAAGCGAATGGTTTTCGGTGGGGTGAGTATTACATTTACAGCATGTACTAGCACTTATTTAATACTTTTATCTTATGTAAAAATACTAATATAGATTCATTGTATAATACGTGTATTTTCAGCTGCCTTTATACGAGAAGAAGACCGTATAAAATAATTTAAGCAAAGTGTAGCGCTCCACTTAATATCATCTTTAGACTTAATTGCTTAGTCTCAAGTGTGTATGTAAGTTTAATTAAACTATTCTGTCTTTGCTTTACAAGCGAGGTCCCGAGATTTAATTTCGCTTCGTGTTTTCATTCGTTTAACTATTTTGTATCTCGTTTTAAGGCTCGACGTATAATGAAAAGAGTAATGTATGCTTAAAAGGATTTCAGTTTTGATTAGGAATAGTGCTGTGAATGACATCACTATTAGCAGAGGTCATGAGCCTGTCCTATATAAACTTAAGCCTTGTGGTACATAATGCGATATTTAATATATGAAAATAACCATATGTCTAGACTAAGTATTCAATCTAGCGCTGTTTTAAATGTAAATGTAGGCATTGTCTCCACTTTCCACCCTTCCAAGACTAACCAATATTGAATCTAAGTATAGGGTCTTACAAAGGTACTTAACCATTGATTCGGGATAAATTTACTACAGCTAAGAGCCTATATGCCTGCCTAATCATATCACTATATTTATAACACTTTTTAGATGTCCTTTCCTGTAGGATTACAGTGAAAATTATACATGTTAAGATAAATCCTTTTTCCTCACTACAATAATATCAGCTTAATTGAGACATATAAGAAGAGATCTCTGGCTCTCTTTCAAAGTGCATTAGCCTCATTTCTTTGGGACCACAACACCGCTGTGTATGGAATAATAGAATTTTATTATAGAACTTGTTTTTGACGGGAAATGTACTGCTTGTTTGTTCCTTTGTACCCCCTGTTCTGTGGTTTGGAGCCAGGAGACTAGCGACTTTTATATCAAACCGTATTTTAAAAGGGCTATATGTATTATTTTTTGTTTATTATTTTTATACTTATACACGGATAGAGCGGATAGCAGTTTGAAATAAAAAAAAATCTTTACTTAAGGGACTCCTTTATACATATACAGTACCTAAGCTCATGTAAACGTTTCTTGCTTGTATCTTTGCTGTCGTAAACTTCGCTGAAATAGAAAACTGACTGTTTTTGTTTTTTTTAAAGGTTTTTATTTTCATAGCAGTCTCTTTTGTATCCATAGAATGATAAATCTCCATCTGCTTTATTTATTTTCAATTGATTCATTAAGTTATATTATTAACATTTGCAGGGTCAGCTAGCAGGGTGTAGTTTCCTATTTACTGGCCCACAAATAAAAATATAATGTGGGTACTAGCGGCAATCCCCGCCATTATATGTGTGCGTCTTTGTATTTATCTACTTTCTTTTGTTTGCTTATTCTGATATTATTTATTTTATTTTTATTATCTGTATCATCCTACGCTGCGAATAAACAGTTTATTGTTTTTTATGTGTATGTCGTGGCCATATGGTGGATTTGATAATTTCATGAAATGGTCGAGTATTTTCATGAAATGTTCAACTGTCTTTTAGCCACGTCATGATACAGATAAATAATGAAAATCGTTTCGCGATATGGGCAATTAAATGCGCGACAATTTCATGAAGTGGTCAAGATTATTGATCATATCGTAAAATAGTTACATGAATCACCGGTAGAGGCGCTGCAAGCGCTTTGTTTATGTGTGAAGAGAATATGGCGGATTTTTCTTTTTTGGTCATAAAACAAATTAAGGAGAGTAGGGTGACTATGCAGAAGAAGTCCACGCATAGGGTGTTATAACGTATGTTAGACTTAATGGTGGTTTATAATAACATTGTTAAACAAGAATCTTAGATTACGATAATTTTCTACGAAAATTCTACGTTAGGTTAGACTATGACAAATAATGCACGAGCCGAGCGAGCGGAGCGATGTGCCAGAAGCGAATCGCTTTTGTAAAGCCTTTTATGTTTTTTAAATATTATAGATTGTGATATTTATAGCAAAAAAATCATACCGTTACCATGAATAAGCTCTTACCACATTCTGGATTTTATGGACACCCTATTAATACGATTCGGCAAAACCAGGATAACAAAATCGTGAAAAGTAGACGTTTTAATTATCTGGTCAAATTGAATTCTGGCCACTTCATGAAATGCGACCATTTTATGAAATGATCAATTCTACGATATGGCCACGTCATATATATTATAATCATTCGAGTACAAAAAATATCTTAGGTACTGGCAATGGATATCGTAATGATATCGACAGTGGAAAGGCAAAAACGCCACTATGGTCGAGGATATACGGAGTTTTAATCAAGATACGTACTACGAATTTGATAACTATATTAAGGCAGCTCAAAGTTTCAAATAATAGCCAAAAGGTGGAAAGGCGCATTAAATTCCAAAATTTCTCTCTTGATGACACTAACGAAACTTTAGACATTGCGTCTTTTGGTAAACACATGGAAAAAGAATTGGTTCTTCAGTAGTAAATAAAGTAATTGCATCGGTAATTTATTCATTTTCCAAAGGATGTTGAACAAGGTATTTACTTTTCTTCTATTCCTTCACTTCTTTTGGTCTGCTGGAAGAAATCTCTTGAAGAGATAAGCACGCCATTGTACATTTCTCCTGTACCTATGTAATTTATGTGTATGTTTTTAATTTGTGTGCAATAAAGAATAAAAAAGAAAGAATTTAGAAACTTAATTTTAGAAATAATTGTTTTGTGATAACGTTCGTTGAACACCTTCCGCTGCGAAACTATAATATTTTCGCAACGGAGTTTACGTCACGGGAATTACGTAACTTATTCGCGATCGCATTGTTTTGGCTTTGGCTTTGCAAATTTCGTTATTAACCCTACGGGCTGTATTTGTAAAGTCTTATTACATTATACATTGTGATTCTTATAGTGAAAAGGTATAACAATGACTTTTTTACCGGATACAATTCAATAAATAAAAGTAATACTTTACAACACATTCATCTAGTCCCACACTAAGATTCCTAAGATCTTGTATCGCAGGTATTAGCAACGTGGTGTAAATACATAGATAAATAATTATAGAAATATCCATGACTCGGAAACTTATCAACGTTTGCACCTACGGCGACTTGCACCCGGACCCAATGGCGTAGCAGGTAGGGCCACTGCCATCCTACGCCAATTAAAGATAAAGATAGTCTTTAGTAACAATTAATTAGAAATGTACATAATATTTATATTAGACACCGGTTTCTAAATTGTCTTGCTTTTCAGCATAGGCCTCCCCAAGTGTTCGCCACGTAGCTCTATCCCTTGCTTTCCTAATCCTTGTTCCTGCTACCTTTTTGATATCATCTGCCCACCTGCGATACTGTCTACCTTTTTTCCTCTAATTATATCTATCTGGTAGTCAATAAATCACGAAATTTGAAAACTCCCTTACCTGCAACATCATAGCCAAAATATAAAAGGTACTATGAAGTGCCGTATATTTCCGTGTTCAGACACAACTTTCCATCCAGTGTCTATAGCGCCGCAAACAGATGCAAGTTTAATGTCTTCGTTTCACAATAGAATTTCCTGTTTGTACTTACTCGGATTAAGGTTGCGCAACGTTTTGATACCTCATGTGTGCACAAAGGCTCGAGCACACCGGATGCGTATGCGTGCACGTAAGCGTAGACGTACACGTACCTCTGAGTTTAATGTATAGAACTGTCACTGCTTGACGTCTATGCTTACGTCTACGCATACGCAACCGGTCTGCCCGTGCCTATACAGTTCCATACATTATAACTCAGAGGTACGTACACGTCTACGCTTACGTGCACGCACACGCATCCGGTGTGCTCGAGCATTGCGCAACGTTTTGATTCCTCATGTGTGCATAAATCCATTCAGACTAACTGATTTACTATGAATTAGACGTTCACGGTAGTGTTTTGATGCCTTATGATATTTTGAATTAATAAATAAAGATATTCAAATACCTAACCTCACGACTATGTCCCATAGGGGTAGCCAGAGCAAGGCAGAGACTATAATGTAAATGAAGATTTTTCTTGAATAATGCATAGTTATTCTCTTCTATAAATAATGCTTTAAGATCAGTGTGTTGTTTGTTGCCTATTGTTCGATCCGTAGTTAAACTTAGCATAAGTTATGTCTGTCACTATGGATTTAGCTTGACTACTAATAATTTATAGGATTGTATTAAAGAGCTTTCTATTATTTTAATTCAAAACTCTGCTTCTTTTAAAAATATCTTACTTAAATAAACGCGAAAGTTTGTAAGTATGGATGGATGTTTGTTTGTTACTTTCACGTTAAAACGGCTGGGGCGATTTTAATAAAATTTGATATGGAGTTAGCTAATACCCTGGATTAAAACATAGGCTACTTTTTATCACGTGAAAATATTATCCCGGATAATTTCGACATTTTGTTTTTCTGTAGTCCACGCGGACGAAGTCGCGGGCGTCCACTAGTGCCAAATATCTTAGAAATGATACTATTTTATAGCAAAGAATGTGTGTTCAATATTGTAATGAAAAATAAGTAAGTAAACAACTGGTCGACTGATCTACCGTATACACGCCCTAAGTAGTTTTTTAGTCATAGAAATTTCTACCCTTTTGAAAATACTTAATGTTCTTTTTCTTTAAAATAAATATATTTTATAGTAAGCAAATAAGTAAGTTTCTACATACACTAGTAAATTTAATTAGTGAGCTCTACCATTACCGTGGTAATATTTTTATTAAATTAAGCTGCGCAGACTCTGCAGTATGAAACTCATATGGCGTCCATTAATATATCTTCGTTTAAGTGCCTTAAGTGCCGGCTAGAAAAACTCACACTGAGCGGTATCGTTGAAACATAATTATATTTTTTTTACTAAAAACTTTGTTTTTGTTACAAAAAATGTAGGTTTTTCTATGTGGAATAATTTGAGTTTCCTACTTGTTTGGTTCTACAAATAGAAAACTTAAGTTTTTTAATGGTCTATTAAAGCAAAATTAAAAAGTTCTGGAAATACCCGAAAATACACGTGTAAGCGAGTACGATTACACACGTGTACGATAATGAGCTTGTCAGAAAAATGATGTTATGTCTATACACTATACTCGTATAAATACGAAAATGTTATTAAATTACAAAACTATAACGCTAAATAAAAGTATGTAACATACTAAGTAAGATAATATAATTCGTGTGCCAGGGTATATACTGGGTGTAAAAAGACAACTTTGTTCTTTTAATACCTCGTATTCTTTGTAACATCACGATCATTTTTTTTCTATGGAAGCACCCCTGGGAAACCACGGGTTTCCAAGATATTGAGGTCCAAAGTTACATTAATATTATCTTTTTTTTTTACATAAATCCATCGGTTAACAAACATTTTTTTTAAAGATACCATGTCAAAATGTCATAATGTTAGTTTTGTAGGTACATTTGTACTTTGCGCATCAAACGAATACATTGCTTGCAATAAAATGACAGTATTTTTTCATAATTTTTTTGTCGTTTCCCAGGGTTGGTTCCATAGAAAAAAATGATCGTAACCTTACAAAGAATACGAGGTATTAAAAAAACAACGTTGTCTTTTTACACCCTGTATACTCAATTTAAAATATATAGGAACATATTGTCATTGTCATATCAAATCTTTCTCATGGTCTCCTTCATAAATACGTCAGATGTGCTTACGGACTTTAGCTACGAGTACGGTACATATACCTGTATTATTATCCACATTATAAAAATGGAATAGCTAACCTCCCATTCCACATTCGATTTCGGCTCTGCAGTTCGATTCGGTGAAATCACATAATGGCGCCGTTAAAAAATGGGGTCCATTATTCTGACCCTCCTCACATACTAAATCAGGCGTTAAGTTTTGCACGGCAATGGCAATTAAGCTTCGACGAATGAACGCGGAGAGTGTATCATTTGTTATATGCCGGGAGATTTGTGACTTGCCTCTAAAATAGTAGATTCGGACTTGAAGTTGGTACGTAAATAGAAATTTATTTACTGTGGTTTTCATGCTAAAGCGATTTCTACGTATAGCTATGATATAAACTCTTTGGTTTTCATAACAAATAAGTACACCTATAAACATATTCTCATAGTTTGCAACACATTAACCTAGTTTTACACTAAGATACCTAAGGTTTTTTTTTTATCACAGGTAGGTAATAAACAATGGTAAATATAATACATAGATAATTATAGAAATATCTATTCATAGACTTGGTATCAAACATATATGAATATTGCTAGGTGCAAATATTGATATAATATATTTGCACCTACCGGGTTTCAAACCCAGGACCAACTTCGCCAATTGGTCGTCGTCAAAGGAACACAAAAAGGAACATATTTCGAATAGGTCAAGAGAGGCACGGGGAAAAATGTATAAAGTTGTCATTGTGTATTGTAAAACATAGCAGTAATGCAGTAAGATTTTAACAATGACACCCCATCCAACGAGTAATTTGTATAACAGACCGTAAAACTGTTTTGAACATCCCGATCAACAAGAAGTATTAAAAGTAAACACTTCGGAAAGCGTGTGCCTCAAAGAATTGTAATAAGTCGAAATTTATTAAATTTCGTATAAGCTACGTGACCGGCCCGAGGCCGCGGGGTTTCAACCCCATTAACCTTGTCTCGCCATGATTTAAGGGCGAAATACGAATTTTCCCGCATTTCTGCCTTACACCTTTTTATTTGGAACAGATTTTTTGCCGGATTTAATAAACTGACACTCGGTAATGAAGGGAATTGTTGCTGAATACAGCGCTTTAAAATTTATTCGGTCGCTTTTCAGCTTTGTTGCCATGAATCGAGTGGGGTAAGAAATATGCAGAGATGTTTCACGAGTTACGTATATATACTTAAGTTACGTATATTACGTAAGTACTTTTGTGATAAAGACGTTGTGCATTAATATTGAATTGTTATCTTTCAAGGGAATTTTGGTAAAGCTAGTAATAATATCGCGGCTAGGGATTTTGGTTATAAGAAAAACCTATTTTCGTTTTTTTTTTTGCATAATAACTACTCATACTATAAAGAAAATTAACCTTAACATCCCAGTAACATTAAGCTATTTTGTCACATTATTTAATAAAAACAGAGTAAGATAATATATATGGTTTTAAAATTACCCCTCAGAAACATGTTAGGTCCCTTGCAAACTTCCACATTTAAATATGAATAAAATTCTTATCAAGATGCACTTTAACAAAAATACTAACATCACAAGTCACTATAAGTAAGTTCATAACCCAATTACATAATATTCAGTAAATACATAGACTTATTTACCTTCATTTTCATCTATTGCGGGTCATCTCCGGGAATGTGTATCAACGGCCCCGGTTTCCCCCAGAGGTAAAAGTTAATGGCCCAACTTACCGCGAATCATACCTCGGGCGAGGCATATTTTTCCCGTATCTTAACAACGCAGATAATTCTTTCAATAATCCGGCGCTTCTTTTTAATGTCAAAGGAGTTCCGTGGGGTTGGCTTTATTGTGCCAGTTAGAGGGTTTTGTATTTTTTGAATGTTTTTTTTTTGTTGAGAATATAGGTCGCTAGGTATAATCATGAGTAGAATCTTTGAAATCACTGGACTCGAATTTATAATATTTATGACAAAAGGTCAGCTTAACAATCTTATGTATAGGTATGCATTCATGTTTTGACTAAAGACCAAGAAAAACGCCTCAAAGATGAACCGTTTATATGCGTAATTTGTTTAGGGTAGTTTTTTCTAATGGTCAGATAACCAATTTGAACACAGTTGATGCTGTAATGATCTTGATCATATTAAGAGCCCCGCCCACAGAAGCGTCTTCTAAGCGTCTTTTGAACGTCGGCGTCGGGCGAGCGTCAGCGCGGCGTCGACGCAGCATCGACGCGACGTCGGCGTTGAGTGGAAGCCGAACGCTGTAATTACGCTACGTGAGCGTCGCGTCGACGCAACGCCAGCGCCGCGTTTTTGCCATATAATTATAAAAAACGACGCGACGTTTGCGTTACGTAATTACAGCGTTCCGTGCGTTCGGCTTCCACTCAGCGCCAACGTCGCGTCGACGCCGACGCTCAAAAGACGCTCAGAAGACGCTAGTGTGGGGGTCTCTTAGAGAAAGACAGCAGCAACTTTACGTAACAGTTATTAAAATAAAGGTTTTTAAGCAATGATTTTATTTAATAATTCATGACGACCATAAAATTAACTAAACGATCCGACATAACGATGCAACTTTAACTTTAGAGCCTTGATAAAACCGTTTGTATATTACGCGCAAAATATATGTACCTATATTAAGTATGTATTTATAAAATAAACATTGTGGGGAAGACTCGTATACCAAAACAGAATAAAACCTTTCCGTTCCGGAAAGAGTTTCCTGTAGGGATGTAGAATAAATCGGGAGTAGTTCCTGATATAATGTAGCTACTCTTCAGCCTACATATATAGCTATAGTTATATAATGTTCCCCGCGACACGACAAACATTTAATAAAATATTTTAGTACGGTCAACAGCAGGAAGATAACCATTCTGCAACCCGATCTTCAAAATTAGCGGTTATGCGACATAAAGGTGGCACAAAGTCCCGAGTAGATAGTCTTGACTTTAGTTGGTACTTCCAACGTAGTGTTAAGTTATTTTTTGCTTTTTATAAGGTTAAGCAAAAGATTTTAAACAGGGAATTGAATTCTTTAAAATGTTAATAATCCTGACGTATTTTTTAGCTGGGCTCGGGTTTGCATCAGGTTATCTAGACCTTCAATGTTTATTACGTTATTTAGAAAGTGCTTTCATGCTGAAGGAGCAACTTTTCATTCTTTCATTTAAGACGGTATTTTATTTTTCTCGTAAAAAGTTTAGATGGTCGCTATATGATCTCGACCAAAGGAAGCTGTTTAACAAACTGGCATCTGGGAGAATTGCAGAGATTAAGAAACAATTTTTTAAACTTTCATATCATTTCTACGTCATTTTCAGCAAAAATTCTTTCATACATATTTTTTGGATACTTGAACCGTTTACGCAGCGCATTCCAACGGAAGTCTCCAAAGTTGCCCATTTTCCCGTTTTTTCCAGCATTTTCCTCGTCAATTCTTTGTCCCAGTCGCACTGTGATGAATATAGCCTAACGAGCCTTCCTCGATAAATGGTTTACTAAAATAACGTACAAAAAGTTACGTCTCCTATGTTTAGCTTAATTCAGACCCAGTAGTTCCGGAAGACATTAGCGCGTTCAATCAAATGTCAATCCCACATAAAGCAAACTCTTCAGCTTTATAATATTAGTATAGATACCTATACGTATACCCGATGTATTTGAAGACCTGAAATTTCCACCAAACATAGCTGGGGAAGAACACTCTCGACTGATATACCTTTCAAAACAGAATAAAACCGCATTTCCGGATCATCCGTTTGGAAGAGTTTCCTACGATGCCACAGACAGACACATAAATACACACAGAACGTACGATATAATGTAGCTACTCTGTTCTACACGGGGTATATAGCTATAGTTATACACCACACACACATGTCTACAACACAGAGAGAGAGACTTAGTATTCTACGTCAAATCATATAAAACCCCGTCGTTATTTAAGCGTTGGGGGTCCTTAAAAATAAGAGTGAAGAAGTATGCAAATAAATGTAGGAACATTTCAATCGATTGTTCGCCCATCACCGGGCATTTCATTTCATTTCTACTACATCTTTTTACATTACAACTACTACTACAACCTTATTGCTACGAGTACTACGCCGCGCCGTAGCACTTTATTTGTGACTACGAATTCGTAGTTTTGACTACGAACGAATGTTAACTTTGTGGTTTTTGTGAGTTAATATATCATTGACGGTTGATTGGTGTAGTTGGTAGTGGCCTTGCTCACTGCGCCATAGGTCCTGGGTTCGAATCCCGGTAGGTGTAAATATTGATATGATGAATATTGACGTTTGTTTCCGAGTCATGGATGTTTCTATACTTATCTATGTATTAATATACCGTTGCTTAGTACCCACGACACAAGACTTTAGGAGATCTTAATGTGGGACTAAGTTAATGTGTTGTGAAGTGTGTGAATATTTATTTATTATTCTTAATCTAAATTTAGAAAACACGTTAAATTAACAGACATCCGAGGACTAAACGCTTAAATATTACCCTTCATTTTAGCCTTGCCGTAGTCTCAGTGACTGAAGTGGGTTATTAAATTTTCAACAAATATTTATTTACGTCAGCGACTTTTTTGCCAAGCTATAATTTTGAAAAACGTGTTGATTATTAATTAAACGTGATTCTGCAACGTGATCTCTATTTTCACTAACTAAAAAATTATATATTAGATGAATTATACACCATACAAGTCATATAACTTTTTGAGTTCCGAAAACTAGCTTAGTAAACGGATTCGCCAGCCCAACAAGTTCTTAATAAACCCAATTTGCACATAGCAAGTGCATTTCTCACCTGTCTGTCAGTGCAGTCCGTCTCACGCGATACTGATTGTTTTATAATTGCTCGCCCAATCTCTTGCGGTAGGTTCGTGTGCTTGCCGAGACCGCACTGTTAAACGTCTGACGTTTCGTTGGAACTTTAAAACTTAGTACATGCCAAATATTTGATTTCGACACCCCATTTTAGGCCTAAGAGTGTACAATAAATTTGAATTACAAAAAAAAAACATTAAATATATGTATTTTATTTTTGGCAGTTCTCATTACCCAATGAAAGTTGGAGATATTCGTATTTTAAATAAATATAAAAAACACTAAAATTATGAAAATAACGTGAGCCCCGACATTATCAGTGTTGTCCTTACAATTAGATCGGAGACAAGTTAATCTATTCGATTTATGATAACTCTGGGTATGCAAACAAATCGCAGTTCAACCTAATTTAAACATTAATGTTTCTCTTACGTTGTGCAGGTACTTCGTAATTTCATTCAAAAACGGTATTAAATATTTTCTCAAAAATAAAGTTCATCCGGATCAAATTAGTTCTGCCGAATGAAATTATAAAAATATCGACTGTTCGATTGTATCGCTAATAAATGGCAATATTGCTTAAATTTCAAAAGAGAGCATTAAGTACTTATGTCATTACGTTTCGTCCGTCATTTACGCATCGTTCATTTCATATTCGTAAGTTTCTTGTAAAATACAAAAATATTTTGTATACAAACCCCAAGTTTTTTGTTAAGCTCTTCTTCCACAATTGTTTTATGACGTTACGTAGTATTGTTTGCGTATAATTTAATGTGTGTACACCGAGGGCCTAATTTACTATGGTCGCTGGGCCTTAAGTAAAAAAATGTTGTATAAAAAATCATGTACCTAATTTTGAAGAAATAAGTGCTCGCTCATTTTTGTCGTACTCGTATCTTATGACGACAGGAGACCATAGGATCTTATTAGATCTATTTGTAAAGTGTTATCTATATCTATCTATTCTGCATTGTAAAGTATGTTCATCAGTGAACTTCCTATGAGTGAAATGATGATTGAAGTACATTGCAGCTTATTAATCGCTTAGCTTTTAAAATTTACAATGCTACGAGTACATTAGGTGGACATTTTTTCTGTAAAAACTTACAATCTTTCTTCTTCATTATATTCTATCGCAAACCTCCTCCAAAGCATTATTTATATTTCCACTTTTCACGCAAACATTAAAAGTATCTCTAAAAATATTTTCACCTTGAACGATGGAGGTAAATCTTTTTCTTGTGTCAAAAATATCAGTTATCCGACTACACGTCCAAAGTCCCGTTCAGTTTAAAATCTTTCTGAAATTTAAGCGAAGATTTTTGCCGCTTTGCCCAATGAAACGGAAGCTAGCGATTGACGTGCATCTACGTATATTGCTTTCAAGCTATTTTGGACGTTTTACCATTTTACGCGAAATAAAATAACATTCTTGTCTGACAAATTTTGTAGAGACTGTGCGGCTTCAGAAGGAGAATAGAGTGAAATTAATAAGTTATTCTGCTAACTTTGCGGTCCATAAATTTTACGTCTAATTTATAGACGGACTTATTAATCAAAATGTGTCTTTTAGTTTAAAAAATAGCCTTGACTGAAGTTACATTTATTTATACTCGTGCATCTATATCTATAAGTACATTATAATAAAATTGTAACGGATCGATTTCTGTACATGGAAAATATATTGAAAAAATTATAATGGGCGGCCTTTACGAGCGCAAGAGAACCCAAAACAATGTTTTTCCATTTTGTCTGTTTGTATATCTGTATGTTTGTGCACGCTAATGTCAGAAATGGCTAAACAAATTTCGATGCAGTTTTCAGGAATATATTATATTATTATATACAGGTCCCACTTAACATATAGCCTACTTTTTATCCCGGGAAAATGTTTTCATCCCGGATAATATCGACATTTTGTTCACGCGGTCGGAGTCGCGGGCGTCCACTGTAATGTATATAACTCGTATGTAAAATGTTATAGATGATGATCACATTTTATATGACACTTTAATCTTTAATATTGGACGATATTGAATACAGAGAGATCGAATAAATGTATGAATCTTCACTTGTGACAAAAACATTATTGTATGATTCGCTATCCCCAAAATAATCATCTTCCCAAAACTGCAGAATAGTGAGCATTTCTGGAAATATATTGCTGAACGAGGATCCGTAGTTCTAAGAACTTGCCGTAGCAGGCGGCGCCGTCGGGTCAAAGCAGTTTAATCGTTCGGAACACTTTACGATCTGCGCTCGCTCGCTCCGAATATATTCGGTTTAGCCCCCATGTTCTGCAAAATTTTCTAGCTAAAATGCAGCCGTTAACGAACCATTAACTGAATATGGTGCAACTTGACTAGTCGCCGAGTTTTCCAATAGATAGCTTATTTGAAGAATAAAGATGGTGTCATTCTCTAAAACTCGATCCATATAGAGACAGCATCAATTTTATCCTTCAGATAGGGTAACTTACAACTGAAAAACTTTACCCTAATGTATATAAATATAATTTAGCAGCTGATGCGAGAATGTCTGAACAAAAAAATATCTGTGGCGTGCTCAAATGTGTCTATAAGTTCGGTTGCGTTTCAGCAGGAAATTTTAAGAGAATGGGCGGCTGAGGTCCGCTTCGAGTATACCCAGTTCAGCTTACAAGCTCTTAGGCGAGCTGAATGTACCAGAATAAGGATATATTTATGTAGATATCATATAGGGTGCTTGTAAAGCGGTTTCTCGGGGGCTACAATTTTGTGTTGTAATCGTTTTTTCGGCGATAATCTTTTCTTGATAATAAATATTTAATTCTTTTCACCGATATGGAACCGAGTAGATACTGAAAATAAACTTTTTGATCTTGCAACAGATATTTACACGCATTTTTCACCTTATGCCAACTATTTGTTATAACTCTAAGAACCTTTGATAATTTGATAACGACACAAGACCATCTTTTCATTTCCAGATTTTTAATGCCAACTATTTGTTATAACTCTAAGAACCTTTGCTAATTTGATAACGACACAAGACCTTAGAGATCTTAATGTGGGACTAAGTTAATGGGTTGGGAAGTGTGTGAATATTTATATTTATAATTTCTTAATGGGCAGATTTTTCAATAACCAGAAAGACAATAAATATATAAACATTTGCGTATTTTATGTTTCTATTACGTAGTTCTTTTTTTATTTCTAGCGTCCACTGTTTTCATTTCATCTTTTACTTTAAATTTTACGTTTCATAAAACCAACGGCCGTGTGCCCCGACACAGCCCCACCCGTTTTTCTCTTAAACTTGATCAAGATAGAGACAGCATCATTTATCTTTCATACAGACCTAACGGACGATTGTAAAAATCAGCCCTAAATGAATATCACGAACCCTTTGTGATACGTCATGAGTCATCATCATCTTCCTGCCCTGTACCCATTTATTTGGGGTTGGCGCTATTGCTTGCTCTTTTCTTCCATTCATCTCTATTATCCGTCATCTCATTACTCACTCCCAGTACATGCATATCCTCCCTCACACAGTCCATCCAACACTTCTTTGGTCTACCTCTTCCATTATATCCATCCACACTCATGCACAACGCTCTTTGTAAAATATGCTTTAGTAACTGTCATATTTTTTAAATTACCCGTATTTTAACGATCGCATTTCTTATTCACATTCACAATGTAGTACGTTAAAGTGCATGCCCAAACAGTATTACGTATACACTATAAATTCAAGAACATAGTACAATTAAACAGGTAGTTTATCGAAATGAAACAGGAAATATACTATTTTTAAATAATATAAGCTTTCTATAAATGAAAATTATTACTTGTTTTTAAAAATTATCTGCTGAAACTTAGAGATCTGTGATATAACTGGTGATAAAATAGATTTAAAATACCTATATGTTTAATGGTCCAGGGTTATTAGAATATTCTAAACAAATTCTTTAGTTATGATATTATACAGGGTGTTTTTTTGTGGCCACCGTTAACGAAGGGTACGTACTCTATACATCAAATAAAGTAAGTTTATACCAAAAAAAATGCTGGGGATTTTTTTGATTTTTTTTAAATTACTTGATCGGGCGAAATTTATAGTGTCTTGTGTTTATGTTGTACTTTTTTATAGACAGATATTAACTATTTTTCGTGAAAAAATCTTGCTACACGCGTCTATGTGCATTTATGCAGAAAAACGCAGTCTATTTACTCAACTTTGGACCCTAATATTTTGGAAACCAGACACTTCCCAGGTATGCTTCCATGGAGAAATATGATCGTGATGACGAGGAGATTCCGTAGTTTTCGGGAACGTTGACGACCAAAAATCACTCTGTATATTATAAATATTATTAAGAAATTTAAAAAAAATTCACCCGAGTGAGAAATGTTAAATAATATAAAATTATTAATAAAGAAATGGAAAAAATTCCTCACCCGGGTGGGAATCGAACCCACGACCACTGCATTCCGTGCCAGCGCTCTTACCACTGAGCCACCGGGTCAATTACTACAGTTAAATAATAGTTTAACCCCGAGATGTAAAGTGATATTCTTCTGAACTTTGAGTTTAAGTTCGTTGTTTTCTCGGACTAAGCTAGCTAAATAAAAGCTTCGGTCACTCGTAGTCTAAAAATCGTTGGTGCAAATATTGATATGGAATATCGATGTTTGTTTCCGAGACATGGATTTTTCTATACTTGTCTACGTATTTGTATACCGTTTCTTAGTACCTATAACACTAGGCCTTATGGATCTTAGTGTGGAACTAGGTTAATGTGGTGTAAAGTGTGTGAATAAAAAAAAACTACTTTTATTATTGCACTATGACAAGGGTCAGGTTTTATCGCCGCATTTACTTATTTTACGTCTCATAAAGTTTTGGATTGTTACCGATAATATTGTTTCGCATGTCGAATGCCGTTTGCTGATCAAACCTTCGCTTTAAACGCTTGTTTGGGTTTATGCGGTTAGCTTTTGACTTTATGTTTTGTTATAGTTACCTGAATAATAAGAAATCTTTACCATATTAACACCTTAAACTCCACCAGTACAAAATCATAGGTAACATGACGGGACTAGATAATGATTTTTCGCGCTTATGGCCATGAGAAGTCCACTGCTGAATATAGCCCTCCTTCCATGACCTCTACTGCGGCTGGCTGTAAGCTATTTGCATCTAGCAGATATCCGCGATCCTGACTAGATCGCCTGTCCATCACGCTGGTGTCCTTCCGGCTCTGCATTTGCCGGTACCTGGTCTAAACCCTGCCCACTGGCTACTTTAGCTTGCTAGTCTATTGGGCCATGTTGGTGACGAATGTTCGTCTACGGATCTCCTGAGTCCTGATTCCATCGCAAAACCCCGAAGCAAAGCTCCCTTACTATCATCTAGTACATTACTAGTACATTAAACTCACTCAATGATTTTAATTAACCTTTCGCAACATTTCATTATAGTAGATCAAAAGCGAGGTACGCCTTCGCAAAGCCTAATTTAATGTCTATTAATCGTAACATTAAACTCCGCGCTACATTCTGAGATAGCTCTATATTCTCTACACGGAGTAGAGAATCGCGTGACGGTGAAGGCTCTACAATCAACGTGATTCAGTGCACGTGGGGTGTGGTACAAACATTTTGTATTTCTACATTTATTTATGCTAGGGTAAGTTGGTGATGGATTTTTGTCGACTATACGAGTGATTATATATACGTTTTGTAGGATATATCTAATCTTTTAACCTATTAAGCATAAATAATCAAGTGATAATAATATACTACAATTTGTAATCCTAAAATTAAAGCTAAGCATAAATAAATACTAGGTATACACGGTGTTTTTTCGTTGCCACCCTTAACGTAGGGTGTGTACTCTATACATCAAATAAAGTAAGTTTATGCCAAAAAAAATGCTGGGAAACCTACGTGGGAAACGATGTAATTTTTTTTATTTTTTATTAAATTACTTGATCGGGCGAAATTTATAGTGTCCAGTGTTTATGCTAGTTTTTTCATAGCTACACGCGTCAATGTGCATTTATGCAGAAAAACGCAGTCTATTTACTCAACTTTGGACCCTAATGTTTTGGAAACCAGACACTTCCCAGGTATGCTTCCATGGAGAATAATGATCGTGATGATGAAGAGATTCCGTAGTTTTCGGGAACGTTGATAACCAAAAATCATTCTGTATAGAACAAAAAATATGGAAAGTATGGCCCGTGAGGCAGAATGCCCAAAACGCTGGCGGTATGGATTGATTCTAAATTCCGAATTTTTTTACCTTAACTCAATAAACCTAAACAAAATTTCGTAAAGCCTAACGAAAACGCTCACGTTTACACCTTGGGCTGTAAACACACGGGTGTGTTTTATGCAAAGCAACGGGCTAATTGTGCCGCTAGGAGAGCTGCGGCGATGGAGGCACGCCTTTTAGCTCGCCGTCTTTACTGCCTCGTGATGTATGACTCGGCCTACCTGATCGGCCTTACTAAATCTCGGTACTAAACTGTTTGAATATAGAGACAACTCTGGGGGGTTAGCATGAATTCTTAGAACAGGAATATTTGAAATGTGAAAGCGAACACTGCTATAATGTAGAGCAGGGGTTCCCAAACTTTGTTTACTCATAGCCCCCTTTTAAAATTTAACTGGTTCTGGTGGACCCCCTACAGCCCTACACCACATACAAATTAATTGTAAACCCCCATTTTTTATGCTAACGTAGACCCCTATCGAGTCTCCTGTGGACCCCTGGGGGTCCACCTGGACCACTTTGGGAACCACTGATGTAGAGCGTTAATACCAAACCAATATCATAAATTTATGAGCAATTGAGCACGCATTAAACTACAGGTTAACTATGCTTTGGTGTCAGCGTGAATTGAATCTAAATTGATTGTCTAAACAATCGGGCTATTAAAATTGTTTTAACATTTATGCATAAAATAGTATTATGAAGGCCTAAAAGCCCAAACAGAGTATTCAATTTAAATCATAAATGATTATACTGAAATTGTTTGATTTGAAGTAAAGTTCGAATGTTATTAATTCCGTGGCTTTTGCGGTTTGTGACATTAAATTGAGTTATTTTTCTTAAAATGGTAATCTGTTATCCTATACGTATAAATAATATTACAAGAAATAGGTAACTAAGCAAATTAACAACAGAAATTAAACTTTGCAAACTTTAGTACAAAACAACCAATATTTATTTTCCATTCATGGGTTATCAAAACCCCATCAACTCCCCAAAAATAGTCCACAAAACTACACGTTAAAATAATATTGTTGGCAACAAGGAAAACGGTTCCGAATTCAATTTCATGGCAGCCCAACAAGGGTCCATTAACAGAGAAGAAAAACCGTCGATAACAGATGTTAATTAATCGTATAAATCTATGGAACCTGTGACTGGAGGTAAGGGGGGAGTAATGGAATGAAATGGCTAAACGAGCAATTAAATGGCACTGGAAGACATTATTACGTCGGTCACTTCTCGAGTTGCGTGGGTGCGGCTGTACATTATAATTCTTTAATGGTTATTTGCGGACAAACGTGGAAGTAGGTTTTATTTCACTATGTGTTACTTAAGGTACGTGTTTTACTATTTGTACCTCATAGTAAATTGTTAGGAAATGATTAAAAGGATGAGTAATAAATAATAGTAATAAATAATAATTAATAAACCTAAAAATAATAATAAATAAACCTTTCAATAGTTTTCAAATCAATGACTCTTCCTTAATCTTATCCTCTACCAAGAGGATTAATATTATTTACACGCACAACTCAGTTATGTATTCTGTGACCTCAAATTTTCTCTTATAACCGCATTAATTAAAATTAATAAGACTTTAAATGGACATGAATATTATATGATTCCCAAATGGAACTTGACAGAAATTATTATAACCACAGCCTGCATTACCTAATTAAAATATCCAAATAGTCCTTGTTGCGGTAAGCCCGAGCGACATTGCTTGTTTTTGAACCATTTTCCGGTAGATACAGAGCAATTTAATTAATTAATTTTTATGTCGCTTGACATCGCCGCAGGTTATATAATTAAATTTCCACGTTTTTGCACACATATTAATTGCGAACGGTTAAAGTTTGACGGCGAGATGCATTAGCTTAATTCGATGTCTGATACGGTTCTGATTTTATTAATGTCTATTAACTCTCGCGGGACCAAAGATGTATAGATAATCTAGAAAGTACGAAAAAGTGACATGTATATTTTGTATTGTGTAATATGGGTGTTTACAGAAGCGAAAAATTGTTTACCACGATATACTAGGATTTTAATATTTCTAGAACATTAATTGCCTCGGAAAGCACGTAAAACCGTTGGTCCTGCGCCTGATCTCTCTCCGGTCGTGTCGGCTTTCCGTCCCATCGGACTATGAGAGTAACGGAATAGAGAGTGCATCTGTGTTTGCGCACACACTTGTGCACTATAATATCTCCTGCGTACCTGACCAATCACCGTAGAGATTGGTCGCCTTGGCCGAAATACGGTCGGAGTTTTTTTTTTTCACACGCTTCACAACACATTGACCTAGTCCCACACTAAGATCCCTAAGGTCTTGTGTCGTGGGTACTTAGCAACGGCATATAAATACATAGATAAGTATATATACATCCATGACTCGGAAACAAACATCGATATTCATTATCATCATCATTTCTAGAAAAAATCATTTCATCTGAATTTTCATACAAACAATACTGGGTGATGTTTAGTTGGGTATGTTAGTACATTAATGTGAGCAAAAATGCTAGCAACATTTTTATTTGTAATATATCTATGTAATATTAATAATTTGGGAAGTGTCTGGTTCCCAAGATCCAAAGGATCAAGGGTCCAAAGTTGAGTAAATAGACTACGTTTTTCTGCCTAAATGCACATAGACGCGCGTAGCAAGAATATCTGTGAATGAAAAAACTAGCATAAACACTGGACACTATAAATTTCGCCCGATCAAGTATAAAAAAAAAAACAAAAAAATTTACATTGTTTCCCAGCATTTTTTTGGCATAAACTTACTTTATTTGATGTACAGAGTACGTACCCTTCGTTAAGGGTGGCAACGAAAAAACATCCTGTATATAGGTAGATTATTTCGTTCGATTTATCTTGTAGTATTAAAAACATGTGCATTATTGATGCGATTCCAGTACCCGTATCCACGTTAGCCCACGGGAGGGCGCGCATTACGACCCGAGTTGCACTGCGCCGCGCCCCCTGTCGCAGAAATTGAACGCTTCTGTTTTTTATTGGTCTAGCTTCAAAATTTTACAGGTATTTTTGTTTGTTGTTGGTAATGGAGATCATTGTTTTGAGTTTTGTATAGCAGTATTTTAGTAGTCCTGTTGACCGAACTACTGCAACTTTGCAAAAGTTCGGTTGACTTTGATCACCGGACAGCATAATTACTATAATTGTTATAATTTAATTATTAACTTTTTAGACCCGAATGTTTTTTTTTTTTGCATCAGAATTTTTTAAAATTCTTAATCTCCTAAAATATTATGAAACGTAGTCAGGTTTTTCTGATTTTCATAGGGTACTTTATTTTGTTTTGTTTTGTTTTATTTTATTTTGTTATGTGGCATAATGCTACCAACCGGTCGCAGTGGAGGTCATTTGGGACTGTAAGTTCTATAAGCGAAGTGCGACATCACGATTCCACGATGGAAACAAGAACAAGCTTGCTTTAAAAGTTTATGGTAAACCCTTAGTTCAACGAATAATAGGCAATGATAACCTCATTTTACTTAAAGAAAAAAAAACCGACCTTGAAAATTTTGATCAGTGTCATTTTAACGACTAATCTAATGCTGAATGATACGATGATAAGAGACGAATTTAATGATACCTCTCAAGCACAAATGAGGCAAGCAGTTTAGGTTCTAGAGCGTACCAAAGAAATATAGATACATACACTCGAAAAACATAACCCTCCTTCTAGCGCGGTCGGTTAAAAAGTACTAAAATTACGACTTACTTGACCAGGGGGGCAATTCTTGAAAATTTTTGAGCCGAAACGCAACCACTAACGAACCGTTAACGAAAGGCGCTGCGTAGCGATATATACTTACCGCTTGGGTAATAAGGTATATTTTAGCACGCATCGGTCGCGAGTATGACAGAATAAAAACAAATATCTGTCTCGTGCTGAAATGTGTCTAATTACGTCACCGTACAGTAATTATTGCTTTATTCTGAGCGTCTACAACGGTTCCGTTTGGGTTTCCTTCCAACTCGAGACTTTTCGAGAATTGCCCCCCCCAGGTAATAATGTTTACAGACATTCTAGAACCAGTATAATCAGGACCAGCATAATTATAACATTACTAGCACTTGTCGTGTACTTTTTTCTAGCCATACTCGTAAGGTTTCTTTGGTCAAATGAAGTAATTTCGCGTGACCGTAATAGAGTTTCAACCGAGTTAATGCACGCTCGTGGAAGGTGAAAAACGCTGAAAGTGGTAAAATGCACACTGACCTTTTTAAACACAAACACACATATAGACACATGTTATATGCAGTAGGTATTAGAAGGACTTTCTGTAATATTATAGTAAATGTTAAATCCTAGATTTGTTTTAGCTACCGTAGTGGATCTTTTTTGTAACATTAACCGCCAATTTCTATAACTGATCTTGAGAGATTTTTTGCATATCTCAGATTTAACCTTCAATTGTTTTCATACAAAGTTTCAAATTAGGAATAAAAGAATCCGAGATTCTTTTTGATCTCTCGTATAGAAATTGGCCGTTAATAGACACGGCCAGTGCTAATGCGGAGTTTCACTAGAATACATCAGCTGCATCTCCTTCCGTGCATGTCGTCGACTAAGGAACTTGGCGCATTCTCTCAGGTCAGTCATCATTTAAATCTGTCTGCGCTGTGCTAAGCGTGGCTGTAAGATCTCCTCGATGATCCTGTAGTTTTGGCTATGCCATTTTGGGAAGACAACGGTGTATACGTATGTATGAAAAAGACGACAACCTAGAGTACCTAGGCGTAACTTCAATTTATTTAGAATATTAAGGACACGATGCACGTGATGCGAACCCTCGTATTCTAAGTGATGACTTTACGTAACCATACCATAACTTAGGTGACACATAATAGTAGGTACCTCGTCTCCAGTGAAATGAGTGTTATTACCCGACTGCGCGACGCAAAGGAGTGGTATTGTGTTATGTTTGTATGTTCCTTTGTTTGTACCAAACGCCTCGGCCGATTTTTATGATACATACGTCAATCGATTCCTCTTATTACCCGACTGCGCGACGCAAAGGAGTGGTATTGTGTTTAACACATATGTATGTATGTATGTATGTCTGTTCCTTTGTGACCTCCTGTAGCCTAAACGGCTTGATGGATTTTGATGTATGAGGTATCGTTAGATTTGTCTTGATTACGGGAGTGTCATAGGATGTCCCACGGGATAAAGACATAATAATATTTTTTCTAAATTTCCCTTTAAACAACAAAAATATGTATGCGGTATCATTAGATTCATTTCAATCACGGGAGTAATTAATATAGGATACGTTTTTTCTCAAAATTCCCACGGGAACATGTTAATTCTGCGTCAACGCAAAGCAACTCATAGCAAGCAAAAAGATAGGGCGTGGCCTGGCATGCGGCGCGCGGCGCGGTGCGGAGGGGGATATGCTGACGGGCTGTAACGGTACACAAACTGCAAGGTACCACCTTGGATCGGGCTGTCGTGGACCTATCAAACGTGTTTGCAAAGGGCCAGGCTTATGTAGCCCTAAGCCGTGTTAAAACACTTGCTGGGTTAGCAATAAAAACACTTCTGTTCGACGAATGTGAACTTAAACGTTTGCGGGATCTTCAGCAGTAATGACTCACCTAATCACTACAAACAGTCCAGATTGGCTGCGGAGTAACATCACTCGTAATCGCCAAATGTCGTCGAAATAATTTAAAATGGTACTTACATATACATAGTCTTCTACATCTACAACATTTTCGAGCTAAAAAGGTACCCGACTGCACACTGTGCCACACAATAATATTGATCAATCAAATGCTAAAAACTAATTATGTATACCGTTTAAACAATACCTATATTAAAATACACTACAATATGTGTTGTAATCGATAGTAAATAAACAGAAACTTATTTTGAATACAAATTTACTGAATATAATTTATAAATGTTGATGGAAAGATCGCAGACCACTTGACCGCCACCAACGAAAATTCTGCTAAATGGTGCACAACGAAATGACTATAAATAACGCCTCGGCTTTCCATCAACCGATTTTTATGATTCATTGTTTACGTACAATCATTTGATTGATTGTGTGGCTTGTTTTACTCCAGTCTTAATTTTTAGTTGAGTATTACGAGTATTGAACTTTTGATCGTCGTTAAGGGGTGATTGAGGCAAGTGAGGCTAATCCGTAGTAGCATTACATCTTTAAAATATTTCTAGGTACCTACGCAATTTCTCCATGGAACATTTTAACACCCACGCGTTCCCCTAGAAGAGATAAAAATAAATCATATTGCTGTCCCTATCAATTTGAGTGCGTGCGAGAAACGCTTGAGTGTCGTAAATTTTGATGAATCACTTCACATATCTGTAGCGCGGATTGAGTCGCTTAAGGACCCCTACGAACGAATGCGATAGGGTCCCGAAGTGATGAGTTTCGTGATCTGCCTAAGCAAATTACGTAGCTTGTTCAGTATAATTAGGTTATTTTTTAAGGTTACGTTAAAAATAATTGTCAGTTTTATTTAGGACAGATTCATCTATAAGTAGATAGTTGACACGTTTTAACTGATGAATAAGATGCGGTCTGTCTCTAAAACTAAGATAAAATAATCATGAACTCCATCTTTCAAGTAGACCTTTTTGACCATTGGTAAAATTGGCCCTTAGTATTTGTTTCTCACAATCAAAAATTATCACAATTTCACGCAGTAGAATCCATATCTAATAATACCGCATTAACTAACAATAAACTTGCTATATGTACTCGTACATTATATTATATAACGTTTGTGTGTGGGCTTCTTGAAATATATACTAGTTATAACTTAAATTATGTACAATTAGTCACTTGCATAAATAAAAATAATTTAATAAGATATTAACAAATAACTTAGGCAAAGCACGTACTTCTAACTTAACTCATTTAGGTGTAGATGCAGTTTAGCTTCTTACTTCAGTTATACTAACTAAGTATATCAATAGTTTTAAAATATGCATAAATTCGGGACGTAAAATATAAGCCGCGAATTTCAAGCTAATGGAGAGCGAGTGGTAGAAATTAAGTGACGAATTTAAATGCAGCAAATGAAAAGTTTCAAAAATATAATTTTAAGGTACATTAAGCCACGAGCACCATATACGTATACATATATGGACTTCATATTTTGGACTGTTACGGTGTTATTACAAAAGAGTGCCTAGAGTTAGACGCGATTTAAATATGACATTTGACAGCAAAATGTATGGCATATCTGCCAAATTTAGGACATGTTTAGCTTAACAAATGTTTAAATTCTTTTATAATAACATGGTTATAGTCTAATGTAGGATGTACAGTTCCCTTATTTGCTTGATACGTTCCCGCAGTCAATCTGGCCGCGTGGTGCCGGCAGAGTTGTATTCGTACCACCCCATGTCTGCCCGTGGGTATCGTATAAGGTGATTAAGGGTTTCCGGGAGATGGGCAGCAGCGCCTCCCGTGTTAACAACATAGTCCAAAATACAAACTGCGGTCACCAACCCGCCTGCCCAGCGTGGTGACTATGGGCAAATACCCTCCATGGCAGTCTTGTGGCGTGCCCTGGGGTAGGCCTACGTCCAGCAGTGGACTGCAATTTTATAGGCTGATGATGATGATGATATAATAAATAATAATATTAGACTGTTTCGGTACATAAATGTAGTCTGAATTGTTCTAATAGTGAAAATTATTATTAAACATTGTTTACAATAATATTGGTATGAGACACACTCAATTGTGATAGAACTATGGGTAAATGAGATGATTTAGTTAGACTCGTGACATTTAAGCTCAGTAGTTCGTGTCGTTGACTATTTACTCTAATTGTTAGGAGCTGAGATAACGTTGTTTATAATTACAGTTAAAAATTATTGCAAAAGCATTACCTTTATAAAGTAAAAAGAAATTCAATCTACTGCGCTTCAAGAGCCAGAGTTGAAAAACCCCAGTCTCATATTATCAAATTACTGAGGCAACAAAATTTTTATAAGTTTGTTTGACGAGGGGTTTCACCTAGATTATCAGCAGAAAAATCGTAAAAACGTGGAAAAAGAAGAGACACAATTTACCTCAGAGAAGTGATAAAACATGTCCCCTCAGATATCCGAGTCATTTGCGCTACATTACGGTCCATGTATTTTAACGTTCTTTGTCAAGTATGTACAGCCGGCAACCTGTAAATATATACTCAAGCATTCAATCTCTGTTACTCCTAAATCACATTTGGAGTGCAGTAACTAATTTAATGCTGCTGACTGTACGATAGCCCATCCGAAATGTGCCTCTCCTGTGGTAAATTGAATTTATATTTTATAGCGTATGAAAAAACCTGATACATGGACCGTAAAAAGGTATGAAAATGCTTAAATGACTGAAAAACATGACCTTGTTTATGATTTGCTTTTATACTAAAAAAACAATGTAGTCCATATTTTGTAGGTTCGCAGTAAACTTGGTCTGAGCTCGTAAAAGAACACATTTCAGCTTCGCAAGTTCGTTGTTGCACCTACAAACGAAAAGTAAAGAGGTTATTTACCACCATGTACGACAGTTAGCGTCGTAGTCAAACCATGCAGGAGCCCTATGTAGTTGCAACTAGAATAACATAAAATACACATAATTTATCTTATTTTACATTTAATTTATCTTATTTAACATTGACGATAATGCATTCTTCTTAGAATCAAGAATCTGATATGCAGATCGCGTAATACGGTCCAAATTGTAAAATAGAATGATGGCTTCTTAATAATTTTAAAAGTGAAAAACTGGTGAGTGTGAATCGTTACTTTTTCACATTTTGTATAGAGAATTTAGTTAAGATAGTAAACGCTTTTAGCAAGACAGTAGCCGTCAATTGCAACTAAAAGCAAGACCCACAAACGTAGTTATTAGATGAGAGCACAAAGCGCGCTTCCCTTTGCAGTCGCCTTTATGCAGCTACGTTGCTTATTTAATAGTTTCTTAATTACTCCTAATCTTGCAGCGGATCCTTGTAATTCCACCTATTTAGTCTCGCAGGCGGAGCGAATTCAAATTCACAGAAAATTAGACACGATAGTCGGAGGAAAAAGAAATGCACTTTAGTGTTAAAATATAGCCCGCGTTTAAAACTCTGAGTGGGAAAGCTTTTCCGGATGAAGAGTTTATTTTTAAATGACGTACAATTTCATGACGTGTTTTAATTTTTTCTTCTATTACTACTGCACAGTTCATCCATTCGTAGCGGATATAAGACTGATGTTTGGCTTGATTATAGAAAATTATTAATTTTGAATATTTTTTAGTTGCATGAGTATTTATTCCTTACAAAAAAAATCTGTCGGATCCGTCCCATAGAATTTCTGGATAAGTTATTTTCTGGTTATGATTTTTAAAGTTGGAATAAAAAAATAACTCTATAATACTACTCATCTACGATGTCTATATTAAACTTCTACTGAAAGAGTAGATTAACCGTATCCATCTAGTAAGTTTTAAAAGCAGGATGAATGATTTGCATCTACTTACCTATACCCCCATAACATGATCTTCTATATTCTAATGCTTTATTGTACACAGTAAAGTTTTCACAAATAAAGTTTATGACAAAGAAAATGTACAAAGGCGTGCTTATCTCTAAGAGAGATTTCTTCCAGCAAACCGATCTTCTTGTGTTAATTATAAAAAAAAACGCATACATACTACGTACATCTATTCAGGATAAATATCAACGACGCACTACATAATTAATTACAGCCATAGATAAATTAATACAAACTCTACTGGCACCAAGAGATACGGCCATGAATCCTAAACGTCACGCGTTGCATATAAAGCGGGATATTTAGAAAGCTCTATCCTAATCCTTTCGTACAATTTAGAAATTTAAATGAAGGGACTGGACCGCAGGTTTAATATTTCACGTTGCCAGTGTGTGTAAGTGAATTAATTATGGAAATTAGTTTGCGCCACATTGAAAATTAGCGGATATTACACGGGTAATGATGCGGCAACAGAACACAGTGCTCGCTAGTTTACAGCATTAGATTTTGTAATGCACTCGCTTGTCCTGTTTAGTGTCTAATTCTATTTAATTACCGAATGAACATATTTTGTTTCCAATTTCAGTAATCATACATATTTAGTTTTGTAAAAAAATATATATATAAATATCTACTAGTGGACGCCGTCTGACATTTAGAATGGATCATAGAATATCACCTAGCGCTAGGAAACATGCTTTACGACCTCTTCACATACCTACTAAATGCACATATTTTTTCATAAAGAACGGTCTATCCGTAACGGAGGAGTACAAACACAAATACCGTAACAGGATATTTTATATACAGACAAGGTATTTTAAGCAAAATACTATGAATAGAGAACTGTTAGAACTGTATATTAATAAAAAATGATTTAAAAGACTCACAGTAGGTAGCTTTCTATTTTGTCAGAACATCGGTCAGTTCTAAAAGTTAGAAGATGCCTCTTCCATAAACGATCACATATGTAAGCAGTTGAACAAGTGGGCCTAAAAATACTAAATAATCTACCAATGTCTCAAATATATCTAACGGATACCTATGGTATACGGTACTGCGGCTACGAAGTGGTCTGAGTGACTTTATATTTAGCTTTGTCTCCGAGCTTTGTTTCAGAATGTTAGCTTGGTTTCGACTTTACGCTCAAAGTGTTCCTTAATCATAATAGATTGACTGGCTGACTAGAAATTTAGTCCTAAGTTTTTAAAAAAAAATATATCCCTATATTCGTAGACACAGTGTGCCTGTATATAAAACTCAAAACCTTTAAAAAATAAAGATGAATGTTGCAAAAAGTCCGTTGTTTATGCTCCTATGGGAAATAAAAGTGAGTTTATGAGCGCCACTATCTGGGTCATGCTGATGTACTAGTGTTTCGTCCAATAATACAACTGCACTCAGTCACCACCAGTCGACGCATTTTTTACATCGTTCTACTTTCTGCGGTGCTTTGTCGCGTCTGATGCAGTGGATTACAGCTTTATCTTTGTTAATGTAAAGGACTTTATTTGTCAGTAGTAATATTTTAAACTGCATCTCTTTCCAAGCATGTCGTAAGAGTTGTTTAAGGGATTTACGAGAGTACATATTCAGGCGATGATCTAGCAACAGAGCTCCGCTATGAGAAAGGTGGCTGTGGGCTCCTCTTCTCTCTTGGTCCTGCAGCTCTATCCTATTTTGGGAACACAGTCATGTTAAATGTAGGTACCAATTTTTTTTAAAAGTCTTAGCGGAGAGATCTCTATCGGCTAGTCATGCGTCTTCCAGTGGGATGATATAGGTTCTATCTAGTGATATAAGTTTCGAAAGCTAAATTTTTTATATGGAGACTATTGGATATAATATTCCCGATTTATGATATACTCAAACAGCGATTCAAACATCATATAAAAAGTATATCAAAATAAAATTATAACTAAAACAATGGCACCTAATCAAAATATGCTGCGCTGATGTACTCAATTGTGCAGATAATTGCATTGATTCGAAATAAATTTAGCTAGAAACGGATTATGGAATGGTCTGACATAATTCAATTTAGCAAAATAATTGAGTCCAGTTAAATAAAGGTTGCCTCAGATTGAAATCGAACGGGTCAAATATTTGTACTTATACCTACATATTGAAATTTCTTTAAGTAATTTCGTAAAGTTGTATATAATTTAGTAGAAAAATATAAAATCACAGCTCAGTACAGATAATTTCTTATAATTGGATTGATTGGATAATTACCTAAATAAATGACTCTTTTAATCTACAATTAAGTACATTGACGTGTTACGTGCGTAACATAAACTTAGTGATACTCGTGCCTGACTGAGATTAAAATTTCATTAAATTCCAAGCTGATTCCCCTTTTTGATTAATTTGACTGGACTAATTGGCTGGAACAAGCGAGATCATTTTCACGTCAAAATAACCAGATTTAATACCTACTTCTCAATTTCACGTGAAGAAAGTTACAAACAAGAGAATGTTTCCCTCTATACAAACATTTATTGTCTTCTCAAAGACGTTGTAAAACGCTAACGAGATATCCGTAACAATTAAACTCAAGAGTCGTCAAAAAGTTTTAATGACTACACCACTTTGTAAAAAAAACGGTGACGTGTAAGACGGGCTCACGAAGCCATGGTTCTCTACCCTCAAAACATTATCATCAACAATCTAAAAAAAAAAAAAAAACTATAAAGATATCCTTTACAATCTGCAGATGTACTTAAAATAACGTTTCAACTATAATAAAATTATGTGTTTAACTCTGTCTCCACTACTCCAAATAAAAAGTCTGCTATAAGAATACAAATACGAGTAAGTGGATAAAGATCCTATGAGTACCTACTAATGGGACAAAAGTTGTAAAAATAAATGGTTCCAACGTTCAAAGAAACAGAATCCTAAAAACCAAAAAGAAAACCGATTGGAAACAAGCCTAAGAAGCTCGTAGGTAGCTGGCCTCGCTCTGTTTTTTCTCAAATTGCCTTCCTTTTTTAAAAACAGCTTTTCCACGGGACGAAGTTTTTTTTACGTTCTACAATTATACCAAGTTTAAAAAGTTGCGTTAATTTGATGCTCGCAACTCGGTTCCTTGATTTTGTCAGGTCGCTATATCTAAGTAAGTCAACGCCCGCCACTTTTAATATAATATTATTATCTTGGCAATAATTTTATTTATTTCTCCATCTATCCATCTATCCAATCATCTAACTCACTTTAACTGAATAGCTTAATACCTGAATTTTTTCATCGCAGACTTTACAAAAGTTTTTGCGCTCATCATGGTCATGATGTCTGAATCAGATGAATCAGCTCTTGTTGTGCTCCAACCAAACGGTACGGGCGTTAAAATGTCTATTAAAACTCTGACACCCTACTTTTTCGTCGGATGCCTTGATCTGGTATCCTGCCGGACCGAGGTCTCATCTATTGTCAAAAAGATCTTTGGTTTCCAGTCTTTTATGCTCATTAAATCTAGTGTGTATGTCCAATTAATAAAAATGAATCGCTTAATAATAAATAGCATCGCAACATATCTCGTCATTATCCCAAGATTTAAACATTTAAACCGTTCAGCGATATATTATGGAGACCTTTTGTTAATTTACGTAATTGTCGTATAAAAGGCATTGTATCCACACTCTGGCTAATAGGCTCTATATTTAACTCGCAATTAATGCCCCAAAGGGCGATATTTCATGCGACCGCTTTGCATAATTCCAAAAATGTGTAAGCTGACCGAACTCCGGTCGTTACGCAACTTGCCCGGTTAGTGTTCAAAACTGCGAAATCCAATATTTACGGCGGTGATATTGCTCTTTTGAGGTTATTTATGGTGTTGTTGTGTTTATTTTTCGAGTCCGAATGGATGGGTCAGTTTAAACTTACGAGTGTTCTGGCAAGTTTTGTCGAATGCTGTATCGATATGAGTCTACGATACTCGTATGAGTTTGTTCGTAGATAATATAATGCGTGGTGTTTGTGCTATTTTGTTTGCACCGCCACTTCCGGCATATTCCATGGCGAATTTTCGTAAATTTTAAATGAAAAATCATAGATAGATAAATACTAAATATAGCGTAGGTTTTCATAAAGTGGATCAAAATATTATGTTATTTTAATTTATTACATTTTTCATTTAATAAATTAAGATCACAATGAACTCTTACTTCACTTTACTTATCTATACAGAAATGCCTATGGCTATCGTTATTTCTAAACCACATTGTTAAAAGACTCTTCTACCATATCTTTAATTCCAAAGAGAAACTTTCCGAAATTCCACAAAGATATCACTTTTAACGTTAGGAATTTTTAAGAAACTCCCGGGGAACACTTTCAACAAATTTCTCAAAAACCTCCACAAGTTGCTCCAATTTACATAACATGCGTAATTCAAACCCAACTTTGTTTTTATTTCAAAGACTAAAGTTTGGAGCGCTCTTCGGAAGTTTTAGGCGTCTTCCAAACACTAAGTAGTAGGTGTCGGTAGTTGAATTTGAAGATTGCATTTCATCATCTTGAGCGTAAAGCTACGTTATCGATGCGCTATTACACAGACTTTTCTGGGTGCGTCTATGTTGCTCACACTTCCTTTGTCATACAGGAAATGAGATAAAGATTGTTTTATAACATCTATTGAATTGTATCAGGCGTTACTATTTGGAAGATCAAATTTACAACTGGTTTTAGCATGTGCATCTGGATTGAGAACTGGCTCTCAGTTCAGATATTCATTAACTGAGAGCCCAAGCAAAACCGCTATAAATCTATATTGTTAGCATTTTGAAGATTTGGGTATATCTTAATTTCTTTAAGAAATTCTTAACTAAATCCTCAAATAAACATTATTATCCCAGAAATCATACTTTTTGAGATTTTGACAATACGTCTTTATGCAGGCGTCTGGATTGAGGGCCCAAGTTATCTAACTATAAAAGTTTTGTTTTAAATTTAAGAAATTGAAGAATCTTTGCTTTAGGTTTTACTAATTTTTAACTAAATCCCATGTAAGGTTCATTTCGTTTCGCAATTATTTGAAAAATGGGCTCTCCATCCAAATGCACATGTTTTAGCCCATCGCCGGACCTAGACCTTAGACGTTTCATGATTTTCATCATAGACAACTACAGCCGCGATGAGAAACTAGATCTAAGCATAAAAAAAAATACGAACAATCAACATGGCTACTCTTTCAAAACTACTCATTATAATGTCAGTAAGTAACTTATTAATAAAATAATCTACATTGTTTGGCCACTATACTGAGGATTAGCCTCGAGCACACCGGATGCGTATGCGTACACGTAAGCGTAGACGTACACGTACCTCTGAGTTGTAATGTATGGAACTGTATAGGCACGGGCAGACCGGATACGTATGCGTAGAACGTAAGCATAGACGTCAAGCGGTGACAGTTCCATACATTAAACTCAGAGGTACGTGTACGTCTACGCTTACGTGCACGCGTACCCATCCGGTGTGCTTGGGGCTTTATTGTCCAAGACTCATTATGTTATAATATTTTTATTAATGTTATCATTACGCAGGCTATGAAACAGTGCAATCAAAAAATATGATCCTACGCAAATGTTAGCACTAAATTGAATATCACACCTTTCCTTTCAATTTGCTTTCATTATTTTATGCGGCAAAACTGTAGTTTGATAACTGGTATCGTCTGTTTCTATCTCGTCGAAGGAACCGGTGAAGCATCACAAATGCGGCCGGTCAAGCGGCGATGCACTCACCAAAAGTCCGGAGATAACCTGGCTGGTACTTGGCCATCAAGGATGTTAAACATGAGCATAACTATGAACTCTTATATATAAAACTTGTCACCATCATTTTTTTCATTGTAAAAACGAGAAGCCGTTATAATTAAGATCTCGATTTTACAATAAAAATAGTCCTCCTATAAGGCAATTATTCCACCAGTGATGTGCCCTACGTACGGATGTGATATCCACCAATCATATTCTTTGGTCCATGATATCAAAAGAAATGATGAAAGTTATTTTATTTATATTTGTATCGAAAGATCATAACATAAAAGAAACATTTTCGAAACTAAAACTTCGCTAGCGTGAAAACTTTCAGAGATAAATTTTAAAATCACAATATTAGACTTGCCCAACGCTTTATTCAAACGGCTACAGTACTGTATTATGACGTCACGTCTAAGTAACTTGTATGCTTGTTAATGAACTTTTGTTCGACAGTGTTAGTATTAAAGGTTACGTTTGTAAATATGGTCACATAACAAAAGTAGCTGTAAATTATGCAGGTGGTCATGTATGTTGTATTTTTAAATTAATTTCACACTTTAAAAATGGGCGTGCCCACTCAACTTTGAAGGCTTATAGCTACCACTTTGGACACTAAATCAAATTGTAATTTTACAGATAGGTATGATTTTTATGATTAATTCTGATAAGCATAAATAATGTCATTAAAATTCAACCAGTCATCGTCCTAAATGATAGAAATCAAACGCATCCATAGCAACCTAGCATAGCACATCTCTGGTGGAAAGGCTGCCTAAGATTAAGGTTTATGGTTAGATTACTTTAGTAGTATGTAGACGTCTTGCTGTCACAATGGAAACAATCGATTTATTTAAGCTTCGAGCACACCGGATGCGTATGCGTACACGTAAGCGTGGACGTACACGTACCTCTGAGTTATAATGTATGGAACTGTATAGGCACGGGCAGACCGGATGCGTATGCGTAGACGTAAGCGTAGACGTCAAGCGGTGTGTCCTGTCTTATACAGTTCCATACATTACAACTCAAAGGTACGGGTACGTCTACGCTTACGTGTACGCATTCGAATCCCGGTGTGCTCGAGGCTTTAGTCCATGTTTATCTCACTATATAGTCTGATATCTCTAGATTAGTATCCTATCAGCAGTAATAGCACTACCTATGGAGAGATCCTAGGTTTGAATTTAAAACTTTTCTGGACCTTCACTATCATTTTAATATTGTGCCATCTACTAAATATAGGACCAACATATTATGTATTTTAGTATATAGGTATTATACTGTGTACCTAACCCAGTAAGTGCTGTCTAATGACTATTCGAGAAGGTAATGTAGTACTATTTACTGGGGCGGGTCACTATCGACTGTTCACACTACGTTTAACTAATAGCGGTCTTCAGTCAAGGACTCGTTTGCGCTGACCTTTTGTGGACTCAATCTAACTCAATATCGACCGAATGGCTGTAATGAAATACCAAATGTAAGTGAAAAATAAATAAATTTTAAGTAAAACCCTCTGATATCACAACTTATCATACCTATTTGCAATATAAAATAGTACTCGTATTTCTATAAAAGGTCAAAGTTATTTTTCTGTTTTTATTGTTTTGCTATTGTATAAACATGGCTTGGCCTTTATTCAAAGTAACTTCGCTTTGCAACGAAGGTTATAATCGTAACATTTCTCCTCTATCTTCCAGAAGCCCTTTGATCAAGTCCAGTTGCTATTGGGGGTTTAAATTGACGAACTTCAGATTTTTCTATGGAATCTAATAGAACAAGTAAATTAATCATCTATTGGAAATTCGGACCAAATCCATGTTCATGTTTCGCACGTTTGTTATATGCCGTGACCTGTTAACCATTATTGCATGAAAGGCTACTAAAATGAACATGTCAGTGCAAAACGATTTTAAAGCGGCGTCGCTTATCAAATTCGCAGTTCAAAACCAGAAATCACCAGAAAATTCTCAAATGAACATTGGCAGGTTCCAATCAACAGCTACAGGATGATTTCAATTACTAGAGCCAGTGAAGCGCGGCCAGGCTCGGGACAGCGAATAGTACTGTCTACGGATCTCTACTGGCAGAGATTCGCAATTTGAAATACAATTATAATATTCCACAAGATTTGAAAGACGCATACAATACTTTGAGGTTAAGCGATGATACAGCTTTTGGGTTTGACAACGCGTGAAGCGCGTACCCCTTAACCTATTTTATGTATTAGAGTTTATAGGATAAGGTGGAAAGTGGTTGTTTATTCTGCTAAACAGTTTGTGGATGCCTAGTCTATAGGTAATATTGTCGAAAGATACTGCACTGAACTCTAACTAAAGGAATAAATACATCTACAGGAAGATAATGAAACTTTGAATAAGAGAATCTAAAGGATAGAATTGTATCAGGCGCAGCATGCAATATGTATAGGTACTTACTTGTTTATATAGCAGTATCTTTAGAAACCTCCGGATTATTGACCAAGCTTAGTGACTATATATCTGATTGGTCTAAACTTGTAATAAAATTTATGCATTATCAAATTACCTCAACTGAACATGAGGAAGCGGACCAATAAAAATAAAAGGACGTTATGCGGAACACAACATCGAAGTGATCCCTCGGCGTTTGGTCCCGCGTAAATCTGCGCGGCCGCGCTCGGTGGAAATATAAAACACGCTGTAATGGCCACTAAAACTTTTCTAATGACCACAATGTCCCGAAACTGTCTCCTGAGAGGGAACTTTACGTAAAATATTTATGATTTTCGCTATTCTAGACGTGTTTTTGTTTTCGGTCGCCGGCATCGTGCGTTAGTTGCGAATTAGTTGGATTGTGTTTTGTTCCGGGCAAATATGCAGCTTAGTTTGTTTTATTGCAGTTTGATTGGCTGTATAAAGCTATTACAATTTAAGGTCGTGATTTTGACCTATGGGATTTGAAGATGATGTTCTTACTTATGCTTACAAAGCAAATTGTGTTCGCGCTCAAAATAAAAGACCGAGCACAACAATAACTATCCGTTTTGCAATTATGACATGAAAAAACTTTAATCTCAATGCACCATCACAAACTTAACTAGGTATTTACAGTTTACGTTAGAAATAAATAAAATAACTACTAAGGTTAACAAGATATAAATCACGATAATCCTACTATACAAAACTTTATTGCAGAAATGAAAAAGTTATTCTCTCAAGATAACGTTTTTGAAATAATTTAGGGCGTAAAACAACTAAAACTCAGATTTACTTTAAAATAAACCTTTCTAGTACCTACATAAAAATCTTTTAAAATACATAAAAACCCCCGATCCTCGGGCAAAGCTTTGCGCGTAAATATTTTAAGCTAATAAACATCCAAATTCACCGTGAAGTTTTATTAAGGTTGTTAAGCGAAACGTATTTCCATCGCCAAAAAGCGGTTCGCATAAATCCGCCACAAATCAGTTAATTCTGGAAAACGTTCGGTATAATTTCCAACTGCAAGACCCGGGCTCGACCTCAATACTAATACTAAATTTAGGTCCGTTAACACATGCGACTGTGTGTGTGTTGGTACATTAGATATAAGGGGCACTCTAGGCTGTCTGACTATAGTAGGGCTCACGTTATAATGGCCGGCGAAGTATTTTTGGATCCAACATGAAGATGTATTCAAAATGACATACCTATAGATGCTAGTAGCACCAGTGTATATTTTTTGCTAAAATTGGTGTTGAATATTTCATGGTCAGCACCTCCCGTACTGATAACATAGTCCGAAAATCACACTGCGGTCAAAAACCTGCCTGCTCAGCGTGGTGACTATGGGTAAAACCCCCCTGTGACAGTAGCCTTGTGGCGTGCCCTGGGGGAGAACGTCCAGCAGTGAACTGCAATAGGCTGAAGAAGAAGATGTTCCTACCGTGAACTACCCTTTTTGGAGTGACTTCATTTAGAATTTACGCCATATACATTATATTTTTATAAACTTAAAGCATATACAAGTATAGATGTTATGACTAAAGCAAGTGGTGTTAGGTTTTCTAGAATATTATAGAGTTCAATACATTATTTGAAGGTAGCGGAATTTAAAGACTACTTTAAACTATTCAAGAAAATTGAATTAGGTACTTATTAGAAAATATACCATAAATATTGAGTGCCTGCCTATGCTGCTATAGAATGGCCAGCGGCCGTCTAGGACGATATCGAACCTGTAATCTTTTGAATACTCCTTTAATATTTCTGCAATTTAAAGTAGTAATACAATGTTTTTAGTCCATGTATAGTATAATAGTAATCCCATCTTTACATAGCATACTGATAGATTTTGGATTCAAAAGATACACGTAGTAGATACAGCTATAGTAAAGACATAGGCTACACGATAAAAAACAACTGATATAATGCGTCGAACGAAGTCATGGGATATACTCGTAGTTTATAGAAAATGCACCAGTATTTGCTCGTCTTAAGAAGTTAAAATATGATTTCTTGTATATCGGACCCGGGGGGCGCATAACGGAAACTTTAAGAACCCCGCTTTATTTGCCGACGAGCGATTCGCGAGGCGATCTTTTGTAATATTAAAAAAAAGAAAAATATTTTGTTCATATTTATGTCCATACTTTTTAGGAAGATTAGAATTTTATTGCAGTAACTTCATTGTAAAATTGTGAGGTAGTCAGGACTGCATTAAAGAATTAGATGTAACTAGGGCAAAGACATTGCTCCGGAATTATTTACCAGCAACTTTGCTTCTACATCTTTATGTGGTTTCCCTACAGGTAAGATAGTTTCCACTGTAAGGATCTCTGCGTTAGAAATCTTCTGCGCTGGAAATTTATATAAATAGTTGCAATGTCTTATTTATAATTCAGCATTTCTTAGTGCTTACCTTTTAAACAGTTAAATCAAAAACCTGCTGCTAGTAGCACTTCATAGTTTTAATTCAAAATTTTAATTAGTTTGTTGAAAAACTTTCATTCCCCCGGTGTCAGAGTTGAGGATAGTTACGGAATATGAATAACTTAAACCTCAAGCTTGCATCATAGATGGTAAGGTAAGTATCATAAACCTAGTTAATAAACTATATAAATGTGAGCATTAAAAATATATATTTAAATTTGGTAATATTAGAGTGTTAAATACTAAACTGTTAAGTGTTAAATATTAAACTGTGTATGTCTGTACATGGAAGATATATGAGAAAAAATATTAAAGGAGACCCTTTATCAACGCAATAGTACCAAAAAAAATATGATTTTTTAAAATTTTGTCTGTTTGTCTTTTTATCTGTGCGTTTGTGCACGCTAATCTGCACGCTGTAGTGCACGCGGATGCAGTCGCGGGCGTCCACTAGTCGATGGTAAAGTTAATACGGAAATCAGAAATATTACGCATAGAAAAAAGCAACAGCTAATTAGTTCTATTGGTATTATAAAAATGACAAATTATTTTATTTTCATAACTTTGAAGTCTAATAATTTGATCATTTCCTTGTAATTTGATTCATTTTGGAAACTCTAACAAATATTACCAATAACCTGATATCTCAGAAAAAAACATAATTATATGTAGGTAGTATATTTATCGCAAAAACTCCTATTCTAGAAGTGTGGCGATAACGTCAACTTAAAGTGGCCGTTAGTAGAGCTGTTTACAGCTGCCCCCGGGCACTGGTTCGATTCTCGAAGAGTCCTATACTTCTCAATTATGATGTCCCACAGATTCTCATGAAACTAAATAAACTGGTGAAACAAGGTTAGAGTTACTAGTATACTAGCGCTTTTGATAGAGGACTTCATAACTGATAGAAAACTAAGTGAATTTTTTTATTATTTAAAGATAAAATTATGTTGTATAGATCTAACTATAGCATCGTTTATTTATTATTAGCAAATTAACAATCAATATGTTAATTACTAGTTGTACTAAATTCTGATAAATTTTTAACAAGCTTTCAAGTTAGACCGATGTATTCACACTAACCAAGCTCGCCTCTCCTTTCTGAAGTCACTTGAATTAATTATACAACTCCATCAACACCGTGCAACTATGTACAGTCCTAAGAGAGTCGGTGTATACGCTTGGGCATGCGCTGTCGTTTACATAGGTGTATTTGTATAGGCAAGGGATTGAATGCTCGGTAAATTTTCGATAAATTTGTATTGTGAGATGAAGCAAACTACGATACACGTGAAATATATTGATTGAATACTAAACAGCCGCAACTTCATCTGCGTGTATTTTGTCTTTTTGTGTTATTCAGATGAATAGCCTTAACTGCCAGTTTCATTTCATCTGCGTGTATTTTGTCTGTGTGTTATTCAGATGAATAGCCTTAGCTGCCAGTTTCATCAAAAATTTACGTGGAAAAATAACTCTTATCTCTTCTAATCATTTGGCTCCTCTATAATCTTACATATAATAAATATCATAATTATGAACTGAATATTGTAACGAAACAAAGAAAATAAAGATTTTATTTTGTATTTTCTGCTTATATTTATTCATTTTCATAAAGCGGAAACACTTGATACGACAGTGACTCTCCACGCAGCAGGATTCCTGGATATGACGAACAGCTCCCTTCCGTTGTTGCATATTTAATTTAACAATGTAAGGAAAGCAACAGGAAAATTTTACTGCAGATTTAGGGTAGGCATGTTGATACGAGTAATATTGATCATACTCTTTCGGTGAAGTTTAGTGACTTGTGTTGGATTGTAGTTCCGTAAAAAGCATTGACTTACGTATATAATGTGAATTTTTAGTTCTGTACACACTAGTTATTATCCTAGATCTGTGTGTCCGATAATTTGTTTTCCGCTTTGAGCCGATTTTTCCAACCGTCAGCCTATCCGAAGGTTAAATATGATGCACCATCATGTCGATGCTGTCATATCAGCTGCCCTTTGAAAAATCTGCCCTTAATTTTGTAACAGAAAGAGCAACGGGTATATTATTACTAGTTGGGCGGTAACTTGAATTTAAAACGTGTGAATATGAACCATATACTTACATTTTCGGTTTCGAAACTGTACACCAAATTCAATTTCAAATCCGGAAGACACGTCGACAGGAGTGACAATCACTTTACCAGTTAAACTGCGGTGTGTCGCTAGTATATACGTGGTGTGTACAGCCGTAGTTTGCTTACTATGCCACGTTACCAACTGTATACACAAGCATGCCACGCCATTAACCGAGCTTGTCAACCTGTCCATATTGTACTTATATGTCAGTGATACGAAGTGGACGATGCGCTGTGACTTGAAATATTAGATTTTTGGTAGAGTTGGGTTTGGTCACAGAACACGTAACATACGTGTTCTGTGGGTTTGGTCATGGTCATGTATTTCAAGTAGGTATGTACCTACATATTACGCTTAATAACATGATTTTGTTAAGCAGAAGTATTTGTATCTTGTAAGTTACAGACAGCGTACTGCATTTTATATGTTAGGGTAATCGAAATCGGTTCAGCCGTTTCTGAGATTAGCGTGCACAAACGCACAGACAAACAGACAAAAATTCAAAAAATCATCGTTTTGGGTTCTATTGCGTTGATAAAGGTCTCCTATAATATTTTTTCTTATATATCTTCCATGTACAGACAGCGATCCGTTACATTTTTATTATATGTATAGATATTTCTACATACCTATAGTTTACCTAATTAGTATTTCGTAACTATATATTTTCTGAAACAATATGTAAGTACAACATTTACAATTAGCTTAGAAAATACTGGTCAAAATGACAAGAAAATGGTCTTATAAATGCAATTCTGAGATTTTTTTATTTATTATTACAGAAAGTGTTTTACATAAAAAAAAACTTGGATTATGTAACTGAGCCATAACACTCTTACCTAAAAAAATGTACAAAAATACGAATCCAAAGTTAAACGTTTTCCTTATAGAATATCTCGCTCGGCACAATATTTGTTTATGACACGGATATTGCTCGCTCGAAAGGCTTCGTGTAATCGTGTCGATTATTAGAACTTGATATATCGGAAATCTGTCACTTCCTACATCTTCGAGCATATGTTTAAAATCACACAGTGATCGCTCGGGGCGGGAATGGGATTCTTTATAAGGCTTCATCGATCGACATTTAAAATTACGTTTTGGCGGCATGTCGTTAGTATGCGAAATCTATACCTATGTTACTATAAAAAAAAAAATTAGAGTTGAAACTAAACATGCTTAAGACAAATACTTATATTTATCATGAAATGTCGTAAAAAAAAATTTTTTGTGCATTTAAACACGTAGTTTGTTACTAACACTAACATGATCTTAATAATATTTATAATGATGTATCACGTGTTTAAAATCCTAAATTACACAAAATTATACGTTACATAACTATATACAAATATTAAAATACTTTTGTCTACAATAGATACCATTATTTCAGGCTAAGATACTTCATGGAGCACTAACACAAAACGGATACACAGAGTTCTAAAAGAACTTACTCGGTAGAACGTAGCCCATTTATCACCAGAACTAGGACGCCACAAAAGACTACAAAACAACAAAACTTTGTCAAAATTTTAAAATAATAATATTTCTACATAACTTTGCAGTTTCCCGCGGATGCGTTTGGAACGAAATTTTTTATGTAATCAACTGGTTACTAACCAATAATTATTTATTGTACACAGAAAAAAAAACACAAAAGATACATTATTTACAAAGATAATGTACAAAGGCGAGCTTAGCTCTAACAGAGAGTTCTTCCAGCTAACCAGCTAAAATTATGTGATTAGCAAAGAAAGAGGAAATCACACGTGCACAATAAAATCATTAAAAAATTTAAACAATGCATATAACTAAACTAAATAATTCAATGCAACGAAGTAAAAACATAATGATATACAGGGTGTTTTTTTGTAGCCACCTTTAACGAAGGGTACGTACTCTATACATGAAATAAAGTAAGTTTATGCCAAAAAATGCTGGGAAAAAAATATTTTTTTTGAATTTTTTTTTTAAATTCCTTGATCGTGCGAAATTTATAGTGTCTTAGTGTTTATGTTAGTTTTTTTATAGACAGATATTAATTATTTTTCGTGAAAAAATCCTGCTACGCGCGTCTATGTGCATTTATGCAGAAAACGCAGTCTATTTACTCAACTTTGGACCCTAATATTTTGGAAACCAGACACTTCCCAGGTATGCTTCCATGGAGAAAAATGATCGTGATGATAGATTCCGTAGTTTTAACGTTGACGACCAAAAATCATCCTGTATACATACTTTATAAAATAGAATAGAATGTTTAAACAGTTTTGAAATCTAACTGGCTTTTTCTGACATTGGCGTGTTAAAGCAAACAATCAAAATATAGGATTTGCAGGTACATTTATATTTTACATTAATTCTACCTGTAAGAGTAAACCGAAAATCGATAAACAAAGATATATACTAAGATTGAATTACTGTACGTTACAGTACATTACTGTACATTACAGTAATACTGGACTTGTGAGGCTTCGAAATGTCTAATGGTGCATCGAGGCAGTTAGTATGACATTAGCACTCTATGACCATCTTATTCCTCTATGCCAAGGCAGAGTTCACGAATATAGTCAAATTAATGGTTGATGACATATACAGTCTACTATTATATAAACTATTATTCTGTGACACAACTTTTACTCAGGATACGAATATGTGCAAAATTTATAAAACCTTGTTGTTTTTGACGCAACAGTTTTACTCAATTCTGTAGAAATTAACTGCAATGAAAATTCGGAGGCAAATATTTTCGTGTATTTTAATACACTGGAAAATCGCTACGAACTTTCATTTGAAAATTGTTGTTGAACAATCTGATTGCTTTAAATAAGTAGCGAATAATATTGCTTTCAGCTTTTATTCAAAATATACATTTAATATGGTGAATTGATTGAAAATTCTTTCATATAGAGTTATTCTATTGGCGAATACAATATTTACTGTAACATTAAAATTACTTTTTGACAAATTTTAATATGTTTTACATTTTGGTATCAAATGTCATTTTTAAACAGTAAACAAACCGAGAGACGCGGTAATCTGCCGATCCATCTCTTCTCCATATCAGATATCAGACTAACTATTTTTCTCTAAGGAGGTTTTAAAAACGTCTAAATAACATATCTTATGACAAAATTATTTTTAAAAATGAATTTGTTAAAAACGTTAACAAAGGCAGTAAAATATTTACGTTTTTATAACCGGCGAACGTAAACAATGCAAATTACCTAAATCCGCCATACGAATTAATTCATAATACTTTAAGCTGAAAAAGTAGGTACCAACGTGTAAAAGCCAAAGAAATATAAAAGGCGTAATTAGGTATCTCCAAAATTTATACAGAGGAAAAAAGGTAAAAGAATCGCTCATAAATTCCAAAATTTACCGCTCCTACCGATTTTATGTACCGCTTCCTTGATGGTTTTATGCAAAAATGTTTCAGTACACAAACTCCTTTAGAGGCACGCGCCCTTTTCATCGAATATGAAATCGGCCCTTGATTAAATTTGAAGCCGTAAAAAATCATGAAGGCTTCAAGGGACTAATGTACGGTTAGTAGAAAAAACAAGAAAGGGTAAAAAGTAAATATAACGAATTTTGGGTGTGTTTGGATTATTTTTATATTTTCGGGACATATAATTTAAACATTTTGATTGTTCGAAGAACAACAAAAGAATGTTAATTAATACACACTTACATTTCACTCGTATACTGGGTGTAAAAAATATTATACATACAGACGAATTAAGAACCTCCTCCTTTTTTTGAAGTCGGTAAAAAGACAACTTTGTTCTTTTAATACCTCGTATTCTTTTAATACCTCGTATTCTTTGTAACATCACGATCATTTTTTTTCTATGGAAGCACCCTGGGAAACCACGGGTTTCCAAGATATTGAGGTCCAAAGTTACATGAATATTAGCATTTTTTTAAAATAAATCCATCTGGAAACAGTTAACAAACATTTTTTTTAAAGACACCTTATTAATATTTAAAAATGTTAGTTTTGTAGGCACATTTGTCAATCGAATACATTGCTTGCAATAAAAAGTTTCATTTAAAAAAAATTTTTTTTCTTTTCCCGGGATTGGTTCCATAGAAAAAAATAATCGTTACGTTACAAAGAATACGAGGTATAAAAATAACAACGTTGTCTTTTTACACCCTGTATATATCTAAACAGGATTGCATATATAGGCCTGGCTAAAGGACTTTGAAAACTCACTGAGGAGCTTTTCAGATGACCAAAAAGATGACAGGTACTTAGCCCAATTCATCAGCTATATTAAAATTCTTACAATATTGAAATAAATACCAAACCTATCCACCAGCATACCTGAAAATCTTCTGTACTAATTGTATAAATTTTGAGGCATAAAAATAATGCCTTCTATATCTACAAAATATTTTTGTACTTCCAAATGTTGCCATTTCATTTCTATCCTTACATAGCGTGCCTAAGCAATCTTAAATATTCACGTTTACTTTGTAAGCCAATCGCTAGAGTAAATATTCGTTTTAAGTTTGCATGTCCCTGACTCGTATTTAGTGCCACGCTGACGCTCTGACGTCACACAAATTTTACGTCAAAATTATTATTCCTTACAAAACTGATTAATTTCCTAAAAACCTTGGAAGGTTTTTTTTTAGCAAAATCGTTTACATTGCTGGTTCAGCTTGATATATTTTAATGTTTTCCCTTAAACCTAGGTTATGTCTATAACATTCCATATAAAATTCGGTAACGACCAGTGAAATTATCCCGGATAATATTAATTCATAAAGTTAGGCGGGACACCGTAAATAAAAAGGCAAAGTTTATGACGTGAACGTGCCAACTAAACGTAATTTATAGTGCAACAAGTTCGCTTTAACAGCTAAAGTAGGAAAGTAAAACGGTGGCAAAATTTGGGATAAAGCGAGATAAAAAACAATTTTTATTTATTACTTCTCCCTTTTTCGGATTAAATGGCAGATCATTTATAGTTGAAATTTTTTAACCTTCAAGTACTGCACGTATGATGAAAGAAATTGAGCTGCAAATGTCTATGTAGGTAGCGAGTAAGTACCTATTAAGAAATGCGGTATTCTATATTTCGTATTGGATAAACAGATCCTAATATTTAAATACATATAGGTATATTTAAAAAATATATATTTAGTTGAGAGCATGAACCACAATATTAATATAACTAATTATGAATTAACAAGCTGTAAGCTTTACGTACTGATACATAGAGAGCTATGCTTCACCTAGCTAAGCTGTAATAGATCTATCCCCATTTAGACTATGCGGTGCTGAAGTTTACAGGGTTGTGTTTGCTCACCTATACTAAGCATTTGTATTGAACAACGATAAACTCAGTCTAAACCTAACTCCGATTGTTGGAGACCAGTCTACAGCGAAGCCCAACTGCCTCACAAGTTTGGACTCCTCAGTGCATTGTATTACTATAAATAAACTTGAAACTGTCAATATAATGGAAACAGCATAAGATTAGTCTCATTAGGCCCACAGACCACTTATATCTATGGAGGTTGGAGGTATAGATAATATTTCATGTCCTTTAGGTGATTTCGCTCGTACGAGTATAAAAAAAGCCTAGTACTGAAAATCCCTAAGGTGGTTTTTGGCATTTGTGAAAGATTAACGCCCATTATACCCCACTTTTCACCAGATAGCTTATTAAATTTCACGTGGTAAGGGGTGAGCCTACCGCCGCTTGTCGGGTACAAATACAACAATCTAGCGACCGAAATGAATCCAATAGGAAATGTTTCCGAGTCATTCTAAATAGGTATTGTAAGCTATTTAGCGTCAGAGCTTCGTCCGTTAAATAGCAGAGTGCACCATGGGCAGGTGACATTAATTGATGTTGGGTTTTCTTTCACATTCTTACCAACTTTCAAATTAATACCAACCTAAATGCCCTCTGCATATTTGGGGCTTCCCCAAAATAAAGCCTGCAACTCGACGTAAGAGTCGACAGAGCGGCGTTCCTTCAAACGATGAGCTAACAACTTGTCGCTAATCTTTTGCATCTGGGCCTGGCTTTGCTTAATGGGGCTATAGAATCTCTTTCGTGATCCCGCAGTTCTAGCTTGGGAACATGACATAAATTAAAAAATTTCTCTGACTTTTATTTCAATGTAAGTTATAGTATCCTTCTTAAACCTATCTATACATATAATAAAAATGTAACGGGTCGCAGTCTGTACATGGAAGATATACGAGAGAAAATATTACAGGAGACCTTTATCAACGCAATAGTATCCAAAACAATGATTTTTGAAATTTTTGTCTGTTTGTCTGTGCGTTTGTGCACGCTAATCTCAGAAAAAGCTGAACCGACTTCGATGCAGTTTTCACGAATATATTGTGACAGGTCCCACTTAACATATAGGCTACTTTTTATCCCGGGAAAATGTTTTTATCCCGGATAATTTCGAAATTTTGTTTTTTCTGTAGTCCACGCGGACGTAGTCGTGGGCGACCACTAGTGGAAAATAAAAATAGTTCATTTTGTCGGAATTTATTTTACTAGAAGTAGCCACCCACAACTTCATTAGAAATGAATTATTTTTAAATTTAACGATTGAAAACAAACAGCTCGTTAATAACAGATAAACTAATAATATAGTAGGTACATTTGATGTAGTTTATTCGCCATTTTATTTGTCCCAATTTTTCTTAACATTTTAGCAAAGATATGACAATGTAAAACTTATGAAGAACGAAATTTGATATTAAAATGACTAAATGTTAGGAAAGTATCTATATGAAGAAGTTAAGTCGAGCAAAAATTCTATAATGACTAATAAATAAGGCCTTCAAAATTTTTGCCTACACCCTGACAACATTAACTTCTAAAATTAATCTCAAAATAAATATCTTTTTACAATCTCTGCAGTATTAAATCTTTATCCAGAACCGTTCCGAGGAAAGATATTGACATGCAATATTATGCTGATGCATACAATATTAGCATATTTCACGCCAGCATCAGTAGAGATGAAACACATGGTAACGGCAGATACCGTTTTAAAATACTTACTGAGTTCAAATTGCAAATATTATATTTAACATTTGTTTTCATCAAAGGTGTATGCTCGGATTACAGAAAAAACAACATGTCTAAATGCGTTTCAAAGTACCATTCGTGGAAATTATGGTGCTCTACGAAGAAATACATTATTTTTTGGATTCCGTATGTTCCCAAATTATTTTGACAGCTGATGTATTCTGCTGCCAGCAAGTATATACAACAAATACTAAAGCGCCCCCATAAATACTCGTACTACAAACGCTTATTTCTTTATACAATGAGCGGAGCTATCCTGTACGCTTCCAGCTCTCGTAAGATCTACGCCAAAGTTAGTGTTGGCGAAATAATAGTTTTACATGTGCCTTAAGAGGACTGCTTTTACTAAATAATCACAATGGTCTTATAATATTACACAAATTTACTAACTTTACAGGTCTAGTTGAATCTATATTTAACACAAATAAGAAATGGGGGTCAAAAGAAGTACATACAATACACATGTTTTATCTCCCACAAATCTTTTACAAACTTTACCACGTGCTAATTCGAACGGTCGCATATTCCTTCGTCCGATAAAAACCGGTTGACGGTCGAGTGACCACAGGGGCGCGGGCCGGAGTCACGGTGACGGCACGACGGTGACGGCCGGAAACGCACCGTGTGCCGGACATCCGTGCTTGGCTTGTCTATTAAACACGTTGCGATAGGGCACGATTTTGTAAGGGTCATATGGGAAAGAAGCGTAAAATATTTTTGGTAGTGTTATGTGTAGTTACACTGTGCGGTATCCCCCCGTTGCGTTGTACGGGTTTATAGGGTCTTTTAGGCTTTTGTATTGTAAATGATTCAAACATGAGTTAAAATAGACGTGACTTTTGTAACCTTTCTGACAAAAAAACTCTTGAAATAAAAAATTAATTAAATCTTCACAAACGAGCGGACAACAAAGTGATCCCTAGAAATCCTTTTGAAACTGAAGGTAAGTACGGAACTCTGAAAAAGTAAACTCTACCGTGCCAATACGGATCCCGTATTGAGCACGTGGATTCCACTTTAGTAAGCAATGTAAACGGTTTAATTGTAAAGATCAATTTAAAACCCGTTTTGTTACGCTTTCTTTAATCGCTTATGTGTATGTACTGGAAGTAGTACACTTGTAGACTAGAAAAGTAGATAATGCAATCGTTTTAATTTTTATGATATGAAGTAAACGGTTTTATCCTAAAAATCTCGATTGCATGCGTAAATAATCGATATAATTAAAAATGTATGACGACTCTTTATTATTCTTGCCTCGGTTATACAAAAATGGTAAGCATATTCTTCTCTATTTCATACCAAAATATTTTTTTTTTGTAATTAGCCAGGCAAATATTTGATCGCCATCGTGCCTGATGTTAAGCAAGATGCGGCCTAAGGTAGTACATGTTTGCTTAGAAAGTGCTTTTTCACTCTAGCTTTGGAGAGACCAATAGGGAAATACATTCCACTCCTTAGCTGTTCGTATGTAGCCTATTTGATACTAATGGCATAATATTCTGAGATTTTGACGATCAATAAATTTTTTATGTTCAGGGACATAATTAAATGGTCTGAAGTGTACGTAAGCCCACACTGGTGCCAGACACAGAGACTTCTCTGTTCTGCACTGATTCCCATGTTTTGTTGTTGGCTATAGCTACTACAGATGCTTTTAATGTGTTTTTTTTAACAAAAGCTTTTATGGTAGAGAATATCTTTAGATTTTATATTATAAAGTGGTTTTTAGAAAACTTCAAAATACTCACTCAATCAATTTTAACCAAGTCAAAAGAATCATACAAACAAATCGCATAAAATTGATACCAATTCTTTTGCCTTTGCCGTAGGCGAGTAAAACCTATGGTAAACGTGGTTGTGGGATTTCCTTAAAGATCTAGCAGTTCTGGCTACCCCATTTCAGGAAAAAAGCCGTGTGTGTTATGTATGAGTTAAAAAGAAAAAGGCTCTAGAGGAGGAGAGATTCACAAAAAAACAACTAAATATTTACGCGGTGTGCGGGATCGAATAAAGAAATATTATGTTCTGTTTAGATATCTTGTTTTCTTAAATGAAACCTTGGTAAGTATATTAAATTACTATGTACTAACTACAAATAGAATATCGAACCGACAATTCTGAGGATGAAGCTTAGTGGCAAAGCGACTTGCTCGCTATTGAAGTATTTCGAAGTGTTCAATCGACGCCGCGGGTGTTTGCCTTTTCCCCGGTGCAACTTACTGTATTATTTATACGGGCTACAAAGGCATTTGTATGAATAACTTGTTAAGCTTTGTTATACTGTTATTGTTGTTTCAATATCAGGTACATACTGTGCTGATGCGGTGCTTTACTAGAACACATTAGCTGCATCTCTTGCATGTGTATGTCGTAATAGTCGCCTAAAGGACTCGGCAGGCTGATTTTGTAACTTGCAACCGGTCGCAATCGCTGGATAGTTGCTGTCAAAATTGACATTTGGTATTATCCTACTAGATTAAAAAGTCAGTGCACCATACTGCTTGATTACAGAACAGGCCACCTGATTACGTATAATTGACGGAATTATCGGTGAACATACATAAAAAAAAAATTATACATACAGATGAATTGATAACCTCCTCCTTTTTTGAAGTCGGTTAAAAAGCAATAGCAAAGCCGAAACAAAGCGATAGCGAAAATTGTACAATATTCGCCTTGAAATGTCAAAGTTCCCTTGAAATTCATTTTACGTAATACGAATTTGACAAGCAATCAGCGATTTATGTACAATTTTCGCTATCGCTTTGCTTTTGCTAGTTAGGTAATAAGGGGGAGGGTTTTTGGAATCGGTCGCGTAGTCGTCTTTTGACGTTTAGTGACCGTTTGCCGACCGGTCGCAAGTTACAAAATAAGGATGCAAATCTCTCAGTGATAAAGCTTTCGGCTTGTCACCGATCATTTACATTTGCTGTCGTCGCTATGCCAAACGTGGCTATGGCATCTCCTTCATGATCCTACAGTTCTGGCTACCCTATTACGGTAACACAGCTGTGTGTTTATGTTTACTAAAACACAGTATTTTGTAACCCAGTTACTTGATATAAATATGAGTCACAATTGATCCCATCATTGATAGTCTATCCCCAATTTACACTGGGGATTGAGTGAACAAATCGTGTTACTAGGTAGGTATTAAATAAAGGACGACGTCCGGACGGAGTGGGCGACACCCATAAATATTAATTATATGTAATGTTATTTATGACCTCTGACGCGATCGCGTCGCCTGTCTGATTCTGGATTCATTTTATTAATTGTCTTTACTTTGGTGATCAAAGAAACTGTTTTCATGATACATGTTTTTTTCATTTGATATAGATTAGGCGTTACTATATATGCGGAGAGAGCAGAGAGAGAGCGGAGCCGCGGGCATCAGCTGGTACTATATATAAACTATTGCCTATCATCTAAAATTTAAACCAAAGTTTGGAATTTTTTTTTCTCTTCTAAGCGATATATTGTTTGATGTTTGAAAGTATTTGGTTCTAATTTATGATGACAAAATTAATGCCTTTGCAAGGAAAATATTATAAACTAGCTAACGCCTGAGACTTCGTACGCGTTAAGTTTTTATTATCAAAGCTGTCTACAAAATCATGAACAGCTACTTCTAAGGTGGTTTACCAGCTCTAGATAACAAGTTCAGTATTGGAATAAATTATCCAATAACCACACAATACGGCGAGCGCTTCCGATATGGTCTGGTGGCCGGCGGACGTCAGTTGCCTCGGCGGTTAGTTTTCGACCCCAGTTCAAACATTACACACGTTCTATTACAACTGGAACGAAGTCATAACACAAAAAAAAAATAACAATCGAGAACCACGATAAAAAAAACGACTAAAATCTTTATGTGCACATCCCTATTTTGCACGGACGCTTACTTGGAATTACAGTGTTCTGTTTTTGAAAATGTGCATTTAGTGTAGTTGAAAAGCGGACTTTTTGTGTGGTTGTGCAAAAAACTTTCAGTGGTAATGTGTGCTATAGTACGTGTAAAGCGGGTATAGTGGTGGCTTACGACTTACGCTAAAGTTTGGCGCGAAAAATGTGGTGGCTGTTGAAAGTTTCGATTTTATTGCAGTGTAAGTTTGTTTACCTATTAGACTAATGTTTTGTATTGTGCATGGGTTTTACATATAAAATCTATCAATATAGGTAACCAATGGTGGATTTGCCGTGACGATTATATGGAACTCTTATTTGTAATATATTATTGCGAGACCGATAGGTGGTATGATTTCTTATAGGGTGTAATGAAAGGAGCAGTAATACTTAAGGATCGTATAGACCTAATTATATGTATACTGTTCACAAAACTTAAAAATCGTAATCACTTATTTGTTTTTCAAGAATGTTACTGATCTCTTTTTTTACACCCTATATAGGTATAGCTGAAGGCAATAAACACGCATGCGCGCACTACTATTTCAGCACTAGACAACGAATTTAAACTGTGTTATTTTATTTGCTCAGGAACACTGCAACTTGACAAAGAAACGGGGTACTTAATAGCTAATTATGAATCACAGCGCAGGAGAGCTAAAAAAAAACCGAGCTACTTTCTAAGGTTTATTAAGATTAACTTCAAAGATATAAAAATTACAATTAACTTAGGTATAACTTAAGTAATGACTTCGACCGATGTTAGGTACAGAGTGCCGTGGGTGTCTCCGGCTGCATCCTGGCTGTCGCCAATCGAGGTTACACGTGTAGCTGGCATCAGCAGTTTACCCAATTCTAGGGAAATGTAATGTGTTGGAGTAATGCGCGGTGTCAGCGGTCTCCTTAATGGGTCGGAACATAACAAGCTAGATATTTTTCCGTAAACACACGTTATAGGTATGAGTGCATTAACATACAGTATTGTACCGTGGACATTGTAATAACTCTACCTACACTTACTAATAGAGTGTGCTGGCCGTGTCATACATACATATACAGGATGATTTTTGGTCGTCAACGTTCCCGAAAACTACGGAATCTCCTCATCATCACGATCATTTTTTTCCATGGAAGCATACCTGGGAAGTGTCTGGTTTCCAAAATATTAGGGTCCAAAGTTGAGTAAATAGACTGCGTTTTTCTGCATAAATGCACATAGACGCGCGTAGCAGGATTTTTTCACGAACAATAATTAATATCTGTCTATAAAAAAACTAACATAAACACTAGACACTATAAATTTCACACGATCAAGGAATTAAAAAAAAAAATTAAAAAAAATTCCCAGCATTTTTTTTGGCATAAACTTACTTTATTTCATGTATAGAATACGTACCCTTCGTTAAAGGTGGCCACAAAAAAACACCCTGTATGTATACATATAATCACACCTTTACCTTTAGGCAGAGCACCAAGGGCTGATAGAACCACATGGTGCTACCTATGACCAATTTTTTTAGGGTACAGTTGAGATGTACAAGTACTGGCCGTGTCAATCAGTAGAAAAACAAGAAAATTTTGCTTACGCTGGATACTATAGAACGTAGAGATACTTGCACTCTATAGCTTATGTGTACTCTATGTACTAATAGTTATCGTATCTATATTTCTACATTAGTAGGCGAGTGCTCCCGGACAGCATGGTCCTATGATATCAAACCCTATCAATTCAAATATAGGCATACAGGGTGGAAGTGACAGCCAGGCAAATATTGATATGGCGACTTCAGACCATGATTCTGAGGCGAAAACCACTGAAAATTTTCAGGAAAAAAATAGTGTAGTTCATTTAAGTAGGCTTTAGATAATGACTTAAAAACAAAAAATTTACTTAAGGAATTTTAAAAAAAGTTGGACCCAAAAACGTCCAATTAACTGATCAATTCCAACGGATAGTCTCAAGTGATCTAAAAAACAGCAATGTATCACACAATAACCAATAAGCCCATTTCACATGTCACAGGATTGCCCGATGCAATTGAGCCCGAAAGCAAACATTGCGGATAATCAAATTAAAAATGCATTTTTGCGAGTAAAAACACTGTCGTATAACTCAAAACAATGGTACTTGTTCAGTATTTCAGTATTTGCCTGGCTGTCACACACACCCTGTATAGTCACCAATAAGGTTCTTTATTTGCAGTATTACGTCGCCTACCTCTTCTTACGGCTAACGCGTGCGAATCAAATTCAATTAAAATATATATTAATTGGAAAATTTTATTAAACAATGGCAAGAGAAATCAATTTTACCTTTGTCGATCACCGATATTAACTTAATGAAATACGCTTACGCCATTTTAACGAGCACCTTTGCGGTGAATTTGAAATTATAGCTTCATATACAATTACTGGCTATTAGCATTGGATATTCACAGATAATTATGGATAAAGGGAGCGTTATATGACTAGCAGGTCATGATGATAGGTCGTGTCCTAGTCGAAGTCTACAAGAGTCTTTATAGTTGCTATTATGCACATAAGCAGGCTGTCTTTAATTGGTATAACTTGGTGGTTAAATAGAATATTTATGTATCTGTCTGGTTATCACTTACACCCTGTATAGAAGCCGTTCTTCGCATTGACTATGTCGTTTAGTTTAACCTCTTGGATTGACCTAAGGGCACTTTCATATGACACCGCAGCGACGGCGCCACTGGATTAAACTCCCTAGGATATATGTATGCATATGGAGAATTTCACGTGAATTGGCCCTGATATTTGGGTGATCTGTAGATAAATTGGTCAAAGAACCGAATTATGCAAACAATCGTCCTGTCCTAATCTCATTCAGCACAAAATCATTTTTATCGCAAACTCATTTTGTTTTACGGCCGGCTGCCTACCTCACGCTAATCCTCCTCGGGTATCGCTAAGTAAGAAATTTTGAGATATATTTTAGTAGTTAATAGTTATCTACCGTATGTACCAAAACTTTTTATTCATAACAAAACAGTAGCCAGAGTATGATAACATTACTTTGCCGACTAGTCGCTATTATTTCGAAACGTTCACTTATCACAATACTAGTGACAGTTAAATTGGGTCTTCATAGATAGCATCTGGCTTGGTTCCATAGTGAATTATTACTGACAAATTTCTACGTATTGAACACAAAAGCTAATGGTGTTGGAAGTGCATAGCATTTATATATAAAAAAAAGAAACATTAAAAAATAAATAAATAAATAGATTTTAGTATGTAGTTTATTGTCATTTATAATTATTTTTAAAGAATATATACTTATCATATCTTTTGCATACATACAGTGACGCGCGGCTGGGCTTTCAAAAATGGGGTAGCCAGAACTGCAGTATTGTGGAGGAGATCTTTCCGTCACGTTTTAACATAGCGGGATCAGATGTTAAAGATCAGTGACAAGCTATTATAGTTTTTTTATTCAAAATATAAAAAATATTGCAACACCAGCACTAAATCTCACCTAAGTCCAAGCTAGAAGATAATTATTATAAAAACATAACAATACACAAAATTTCCACATAATACAAAAGCACTTTAACTATTTTCATAATAATGGCTTTCGTGGAAGCAAATAATTGGATTTACATTCCGAATACCTGAAAACCAAGGCTCCGTTCGCGTAGGCTGTTCTACCATAAATGATAAATCACTGGGTACATATTTTCTTTATAAATATAGCCTTGCTATATAACTTACTTCTCGCAAATATTTTACTGATATTAGGAATGGTACCTTTAAATAGAAATAGAATTTTATCCCAAATAAATTTTATTGAAAATCAAAAGCAAATCGTCTTCAGCCTATCGCAGTCCACTGCTGGACGTAGGCCTTCCCCAGAACACGCCACAAGGCTACTGCCACAGGGGGGTTTTGCCCATAGTCACCACGCTGGGCAGGTGGGTTGGTGACCGCAGTGTGATTTTCGGACTATGTTGTAGCACGGGAGGCGCTGCTGCCCACCTCCCGGAAATCCTTAATCGCCTCGTACGATACCCACGGGCAGGCATGGGATGGTACAATCTCTACTCTAACGTCGTCTCCTATAACGTCAGCTCCTAATTGGTCCCTTTTGAAAACCAGCGCTGCTTGCAAGGTAGGCACGCCTATCTTGTCTTAGCAGCATCCAGCTGAAAAGGGACCCGTTTGGCGGTTGCACGTACACGGGACTGACGGGTTCCAAATAGGGCACACAGTTCTACTTACTGTTCTTCATTTCATGTTACTTCTACCTGTCTACTTACTTCATTTGATCTGTATTTCTACCCTATTTCTATTGTCCTTTTCTATGTTACTTCTATCCGTGTATGTGTAATTTTCAAATAAAAATCTATTCTATTCTATTCTATTCTACTCTGTCGGCACCACGCGTCTTAATATCCCATTTATTATAGTGTTCGTTTCGAAAAATTCGGTCATGTAATTAAATGTAATTGTTTCTAGTCCTGTGCTGTTGCAGGCCTTCACTAGAATATATCAGCTGCATCTCATCTCATGCATGTCGTAAGAATCGACTAAGGATGTCGGGCATTCTGGCGATAAGCTGGTAACTTTTCACTGATAATAAATATCTGGCCCCGCCATGCTAAATGTGACTGTAAGGATATCTTTCGAGATCCTGCAATTTTGACTACCCCATTTTATGAACGGTGTGTATGTAGGTATACGGTGTGCATGTCTGTGTAATAGATTATTTATAGTGCATATTGTATGAAAAAAATTGCTTTATGCACTATCCACTTCACATATAAATAAAAGTCGTGTTAGTTACACTATTTATAGCTCGAGAACGGCTGTACCAATTCGGCTGAAAATTGGTGCGAAGGTTACTTAGAACCGGGAGACGGACAGAAGATACTTTTTATGTTGGGAAAATATTCAGTGCACCAAGTCCACGCGGACGGAGTCGCTGGCGTCCACTAGTAGGAATATAAATTATCCTATGCATATTAAATTAAACACTAGGAAGTGGGAAATAAAAATAGAACCTGGATTTTACTACATCTAACAAAATAGAAGTATTTAAATAATTGCTAGAAAACTATATATATCATTTTTATACGGGATTCTACAGGGACATTTAAAATTAAATAGAACAAAGGAAGTTAGCGTTTATTTTACCTGACGTTTTAATTACTACCTCAATGTAGCTCATGGTGAATAAAAATAAAAACAAGCGCCTATGGGGATTCCCTTAGGAATGCGAGGCTGCGGTAAAAAACAAATGAACATCCTCAGTTCATTCACCGCGTGCTGCACCCTATCTCCATCCCTTTTATTTCCGTTGAAATCAATAAGGAAGGATGTGGATATGGCTTACTAGGGTACACGATAAGGTAGGGGTAGCAATTTCTTTACTTATCTTTTGGTAAATAATTTGGTCAGTATCATATTTATAGAATATAATGAAAACTAGTATTTGTGCAAGCAGGATAAGAAAAAAGAAATAAATATTCACTCACACAATTTACAACACATTAACCTAGTCCCACACTAAGATCTCTAAGGTCTCGGTGTAGATTAACATAGATTATCATTGTCGGGAAAAACATCGATATTCATCATATTATTATTAATGTTTGCACCTACCAGGATTCAAACCGAGGACCTATAGCATCGCAGGCAAGGTCACTATCACACACCCACACACACCAATCGGCCGAATATAGATACTTTCTTACTTAATAGTTTGAAAAAAAAAAACTGTTGGTACGTAATGCCTAGACATTTATTGATTACTGCAAGAGGCTATACGGATCCCTACGTATGCGTATGCACCGATACTTGGCCAGTTTTTTACAAGTTCTGCTAGCCCTTTGCAGCAGATGTTCTCTCTCGTCACACATCAATGAAAATGCGGTATTATAATGATAACTTTAAAACGCTAGGATGGTGTTGTTCCAACGGTTTTTGATATGTATGATAGTTTTTTGTTCAGCTTTTGGCATTTGAATATTTCGAATGAGGATTTTGTATCGATATATTTTCCGTGTTGTAGCAGTGCAGTGACGTGCGGACTATTAGTGACAAATCTAGGAGTCAAGAGCGGCACACAAATGATACTTAAGCATTTAAATTTACTATAAGTAATCTAGATAGCTGAAACTCTTTTGTATTTCTTGCATTTGTTATTTAAGTTAAGCATGTTGTTTGGGAAATAAAGGCTTATCTTCTTAATATATAAAAAATCCGTGTCACTGTGTATGTTCCGAATAAACTCAAAAACGAGTCAACTGATATTCATGAAAATTGGCATATATATGTAATTTGGTCCAACTTAGATGATAGGATAGTTATTATTTAAATTAATGGTCTTAATAACTAATAATTAATAAAAAACTGATCATCAACGTTGGTTGTTGTTATTAATCGTACGTTCCATAAGTCTGCAACAGATGGCGCCTTCTGAATTCTTCTGTCTTCTGCAGTCCACGCGGACGGAGTCGCGGGCGTCCGCTAGTATTGTTATAATTATTAAAATTCACCTTAATTACATACGTAATATCATTACTACATACATACATACATATAATCACGCCTTTATCCCTTACGGTGTAGGCAGAGCACCAAGGGCCGATAGAACCACATGGTGCCACTTCTGACCAATTTTGAGGGTATAGTTGAGATGTACAAGTTCGGTTAGTAGTGACAGGTGGTCAGCCCATCGCCTACAAAACACCAAGACCCTCTTGTCCCTCTACTGACTTATACAGTATGCCCGAAAGAGAAGCATTACTATAATTTCATTACTAGTGTAACCAAAAACAGGCTTAGAAATATAATAGGTATATTTTTCTTTGTTTAATTCCTCTACACGTTTTTCACCAAGGCCATTATCTCAGTATAATATACTACGTCGTTATTTAACGCCTTGTTCTTGAAAACAATGCAAAAACAAAGAACAGAGCCCTTCCTTACACAGCAAGGATATCGCATAGCAGAAGTCACGCTTCAGAGCACTTGTGCCTTAAGTAAAATTAGATTACCACTAAATAGACTATTGCGGCACGCCACTTGTGGCGTGCTCTGAGGGATATCCCGTTTTTGCCATCCATTTACTAAAATCATTACCAAACCTCCTCAAATAGTAGTCGGGTAGAAACTAATCCGTAGATTACAACCCCGAGTATCAACTACCTCTTCACATATTTCATAAAATCAATTCAGCCGTTATAAACCCAACTTTGTTTTAACATAATAGATAAAGACAATTACAAAATCTCTTAAAACTTGCTTATTAACATGACCAACCATGGTTCGACCCCAGGACCTTTGCCACCAAGAGACACGACCAAGTCCACCAATCCAGCAGTCAATAAGTAAAGGTCACGCTGTAGCTACCCCAAGTGAGAATGTACTAAAAGGTTTATCCGAACTTAGAGACAACTTTGTTTCGTCAGCTAACCTGAGACAAACTAATCTTCACAACTTTGAGGTCGAAGAGCTCGTTGAATTAACTTTTAAAAGTCCCCTTCCCCACTCTCTAATGTCTGCTCTGCTTACGAAGTCCCGCGGATTGGAATACAACTAGCAAAATAAAAGTAGTAGCGCCAAAATTACTATAGCACTAGCGCTTATGTTAGAGGACTTTATAACTAAAACGTGCTGTAAGTACCTATTCCATTCGATGTTATCAGTATTTTGTTTAAGTAGGGTAGTATTGAAGTCTCAATTGCAATAGTTTGTGCCTTTACACTCTTTTGGTACAAATATTTATTTTTAAATGTGGTTAATCAAAATAGTTTATCTGTGTGTGAGTCAACTTTCATTCTGAAGCTTCAATTCTGCTATTCTATTTTAGCGAACCGCTATAATCGTATACGCTATCGAACTTTTCAATAACTTCAATGCATTAAAGGCCTTCCTGTTTTAAAACAAAAATATACGCAAAGTAGCTTAAAAGTCTAAAGACACTCGCTTCACACTCATCGGTTATTCATAAGGTTCTCACATCGCGTTTTCGAATGGGACTCGCTAAAAAAAGAAAACTTAGGCCAACGAGATTGCTCAAAAGGCAGTGTCACGTCACGTGTTATGCAAATCAAGGGGGATAAGTTTCGTGAAGTTTGCCGCACACTTCCATTTGCGGTTAGTCTATCAAAAAGGATGGCCAGATATTTTGGTGAATGTTGGACATTTTTTAAATGTAGAATATGCAGTGCACTTTGTTTTACTATGCTCTTTGATACAGTAGAATAGTCGTAGGTGTTAGTTTCGGGCACGATGCGTCACCATTCCGGTGATACAATTTATTCAATGGATGTTGGATTGAATTGATGGACACGGAATTAACTTGGAGCTTTCGACTTTATATTTAATATAAGTTGATGCACAAATAAATAAAACTTCATTTATTGAGTGAGTGACTAACAGACGATATAGATACAGCCGATACTACCTCGTGGTAGAAAATGAAGATTGGCTTGTAAGTTTCTTAACGAGTGTAGGGAGCACTAGAGGATTTTCCAGAACTCCCACGGTAACGGAAAATAAAAATTTATACGGACGAAGTCGTGGGCGGCCGCTAGTCACGTATGATTTCGGACTCTTCTAGTTTAGATATGGAATGAGTTTTTATGTTTTTGGATAACTTTCATGTCTATGCTCATATAGACAATTATTAGAAAGAAAAACAAAGAAACATTTCAGAACTAATTAATTAATTGGTTTTCGTACTACCTTGACACGCTTCTGATTCTCTCAAAAGTTGTCCAATGGAATACTAAAAAACTCATTCTAAACTTGAAGGTTATCAATTTTTATATTACTATCATCCCACGATGGATTTTTAATGTTATGTGTTCCCAAAATGGGGTAGTGACAATTGCAGAATTATAAAGGAGATTGTGAGATCTCCTCAGGCGGCTGTGGAGCCACGTAGAGCATAGCGGCGAACGTTAATATGTTCAGTGACAGGTTGCTAGCTTTCCGCCAGAGAGAATGCCCTAGTTCCTTAGTCGTCTCTTGACATGCACAGAAGGAGATGCAACTGATATATTCCAGTGAAGCACTGCATCAGCACATGCTTACTTACAAGACAGAAGATACTTGACTTTAAGAATCTGTTAGGTCTCATAAATGAGTTCTGTTACTCTACTTATCTACTAACTTTTGAATGACATTTCCTATCTAAGGACGTACTAAAAAACATCATGTTTATTATAAAATCCCCGTTGAAAGCCGTGCAGTAAAAATATTATAATTTATTTACAGTCACGATTGTGAAGTCGAATGCCTGAAAGACTTTTAAACATGGACTGAATGCATAATGCACTTTTAAACTTTGTTGAATGTATAATTTTAATAAATACTAAATAAATATTCATAATATATTTTGCAGTAAGTTAGCAGCTATACTTGTACCTAAATATAAGCAGACTTGGACTAAAGACGAAATAAATTTGCTGTGTGGTGTAAAATGGCATTAAATTTATTTGTATGCAAAGTCTGAATTTGAATTCGTGGCATGCTCGAACTGATCTGATGGTTTTATTAATAAGAATATGGTTTGCTGGAAGAAATCTCTTATAGGGAGGGATAAGCACGCGTTTGTACATTGTCAATGTAAAATGTTTTTCTATATAAAATGTCCGTGTACAATCAAGAATAAAGTATGCGGAGGTGTATACCACTGTATACCTGCTTGTAAAAATTATGGTTCGAATAATACAGGTTGGTACGGTTAACCCTATATACATACTACTGATAATAATTAAACGTAACTATCATTAAATGACGCTAGTACAGTGGCTATGCTCTACTGGACACTTGGTCCGGAATAGTCACTTTCTTACCTGACATCAAGCAGCACCTGTTTAAAGTTCGCTTATGAATTTTTAAACACTGCACACCGGGACGGTTTCCTTTCTCCTTCCAGTCAGCTCAAGTAATTCATGGTGACAGTAATGTTAAACTTTTAACTCGTTCGCCCGGGCCATTTTAAAAATTCAGCGCCGAAGTGACATTGGAGAGTGCTGACTTGCCTCTCCATTAAGGATAAGCAAGTCACTCGCTCCACTCCGCTGGACACTTTGAAGTTCTGAGAGAAAGGCCCTAAATTTGGTATGCATACTAATATTACAGAATTTTAAATCAAAGTTTCGTATTAATATATTTACATATTGATGGTTTGGTGGATTCCTGGACGATATTTTTATTTGCAATTTTAATTGAAACTCTGCTACTTTTTCCTTGTTTCTTATAGATTTATTCATTTTTAGACGCTTAATTTGTTCTAAAAAGACCAAAACACGTGGACAATCCAGTCGCCACAACTTTGCCGCCATTTGTAGAAATTAGTAGACACGTTATCGGTAAAAAATGGCGCGTGCTCACGAGAGCGGGCTTCCTGTGTAACAAAAAACAAAGCATATCTACCACCTTTGTGCTTATGTCTTCGGGGCATCAGACCGTGTACACACACGCCTTAAGACATTTATATGCAAGGACTTTTTCTCTCTTGGTATGAAGATAAGTAATCCCAGATCTATCATCAAATTTTTGTCATTACAATGCTAACAATGTTAAAAAAACACAATGTCAATGATGATAAGACGGTCAAATAAAGCTTTATATTCCAATAACGATACATACATACATAGATACTGTATTCTCACAAAAAAACCTAGCTGGATATACTTAATAAAAAAATGAATCATGCATTTCGTTTATATTAGTAAACATCATTTAACATGTCTAATGATTATAAATGAAATTGTATTAGGCGTTACAATTCGGAAGTTCAAACATTCACTATGGGTGCGCCCACCACCGGGCCCTACACCCTCCACTGACCCTCGGATCTGATAACTCATAATTGCGACAACAGGCACTTGCACTAACTACAATCGCCATGAGAAACCAGATCCGAGCACCCAGCATGCAAGACGATACATTGCACTATTCCGAAATCAAAAACTAGATAAATAATCTACATATGTTTCGCCAACAACCGTGGCATCCTCAGGATTATAGAAATTAGTAAATTAGTAAACCACTAATTATTATGAACCTCTAAAACCCAACACCATAAATATAAATATATAATATAAAGGTGTTGGGTTTTAGAGGTTCATAATAATTAGTGGTTTACTAATTTACTAATTTCTATAATCTAATGATTGTTAATTATTTGAACAAAAAATTAAATGAGGCAACATGTGGCATTTCTTGTACAGCTCAAAATCGTGTCGTTGTGTGTAAAGGCTGGTTTGTCGCGTGCTTAAACCAGTAAACGAGTTCTTAATGAAAATAAAAAACCTTAATGCATTTCAAGCATTTAAACCGATTGAGTTTTACTACCGGCTTAAGTACATTGATGTTTTGTATTTAATGTTATTCATTATTTATTGCGCGCCGAAGATACATTACATTATTAACCTTAATCCCCTTAACCTAATGAAATGCAGCCAAGTTTTTCCGAAAGATATTTGTGTTTCATTATATTGCTATTTACAAACATTATTTATTTTAATATGATTTTAAGTAGAAGCAACTGAGGTAAACAATACGGTGAGATTTAAACCGATAAAGATCAACCGCGACACCGGGTTATCATACTTGATTTCCAGTTTTGGTTTCTTGATTTCTAGTTGGCGTTGCCATCATACAGCCGCCGTAATGCAGCGATGAAATGACGTCACTAGACGTTGTCTATCTGATCAAATTGGCGCAGTTTCCTAGGAGGCGGTAATTTTCAGCGTTGTTTACCTAAAAAAGATCTAGTGACGTCATCCACAACTGTATTACGGCCGCTAAATGACGGTACGGTTATCCTGGGAACCCATTGCTTTTAGTAAGAAGTGTAGAAAAATAATATCAGCTATGAGTATAGGCACAAAGCAAGCAGCTACAATATCGCGCGAATATTCTAGCCAGAACCATAGAGGAATAAGATGTCATAGAGTGCTAATGTCATACTAACTGTTTCGATGCACCATTAGACTTTTCGGTGCCTCATAATTCCAGTCCTTGACACTTAGATTCTATAAGTGTAATGTACTACATTACTTATGTATTGTAACGTGTAGTAATGCAATCTAAGTGTCAAGGACTGAAATTGTGAGACACCGAAAAGTCTAATGGTGCATCGAAACTGTTAGTATGACATTAGCACTCTATGTCTATATCTTATTCCTCTATGCTAGAATCAAGCTAGAGCGTACTGTTTTACTAAACTAAGTACATGCTAAGCTCTAGCAAGCTCTCTTGTCGGTGCATATGCGGCCTTAGCAAATTTTTAGGCGATAAATTTCTATGCGGTACCCTAAAAACGCAATACATGTTATCTGCGTTCCACTACATGAAGGAGAACAATATGGCGCACCGGCAAGTGCAGATGGTTCAGCGTATTTAAGTTTTAATTTAACTTAACTTTATAAGTCACATGTTAACTTATTACATGAACCTTATTGCCTAGGAAATAAAAATGAACCTTGAATTTTATAACATCTAAGGAATAAAGTGTGACGCGAGGTTGCGCACGCGCTCGTTCCACTTGGTGCTCCCGACACACATGCTAATTCTTAACATGCTTTGTCTCGCTCTGTTGTTTTTGTATAAGATGTTTCATCTCGTTCTTTAAAAGGTTTCGCTCTGATAGACAAAGAATGAATTAATTGGAAGAAGGTGGACGTTTTTTAAAGTAATCGATCCGTTAACCTTTTGTTGAGAGAAAATGCATCAATACGACGACGATACCTACATAATCAATAAACTAAAGTTTAAGGGCAAATGATTTAAATACCTTCTGATCTTTTTTATTATATTCACTAGCAGTAACTTTTAGCATAGATCAGTTACAGGTTGCTAGCTCATTGCCTGAGAGAACGCTCCTGAGTTCCTTAGTCCGACTTTTACGACACGCTCGGAAAGAGACGCAGGTGATGTATTAAAGCTCAGCACAGGCAATAAATTTGAAATTGCCCCTTAAAATGGGCTTTAATTCTATAGAGCCAGTCCAGAATATTTATTTGTGTGTATATTAAAATTCATGTTTTTCCATAAGATAAGGGAAAATTATGAGTGTGCTCATACCCCGTGACTAGGGGTGTGCAGTGGAGCGAATTGCGCAAGAGTTGATAACCGGTGCGTTACCTGTGTACCAGTACCTACAATATGCAATATTACAACTATTGTAACTCGTATACTTACGATTGGCATATGTGTTACCATAATTTTACTGTACTGTTACTTAAAAAAAAAACTAAAATATTTGTAATAAGTTACTTATATTTGCTAAGGTAGATGATATAGGTAGTTACATTATAATATCAAAAATGTGAAACTATTTGTTATATTACATTACCAAGAGCTAAGTTAAATTAATTGTGTCGTAGAAGTACAAATACCAAATAAATATAAATGAATAAGGAAATTACAGATTTGTGTCCTATTATATTTATGTTACTATTTGGATACCTTTCGGATACTTTTTATTTCCGGATCACACCTTTTCATCCCACATCCCATCTTTTTTTTACAATAACCAAATGTGTGACAAGCGATAACAAAGTAGCTCATCAAAAATATTCCCACAAATCAGTGGTACGCTTATCGTCTTCAAATTGTATGCAGTTTTCTTTTCTTGTCTATAAACACCGCATTAAACATGTAACTACTGTAATATTCTTGCTTGCAGTGAGTCACGGTAGGTAAGCACGTTAATACAGTATAGCTCTCTACGCAATACTGATGGGAAATCAATGCCCTGTACTTTGGAGTATTGTGGAATAGAATTACATATGTTTACAAACGGTCGTGTTCCTTAGACGAGGTAGCCAAAAATGTAGAATAATGAGGGAGATCCTATAGTCTTGGTATAGCGGGAAGAGATGTAAAATATCAATGATAATCTCTGGTATGATGGAAGAAATCTCTTGCAGTACCTAGATACTTTCTTTCTTTTGTAAATTTATCTTATTCTTTATTGCATATACACAAAAATATAACTTACAAGATAAAAGACAAGATGCATGTACAATGGCAAGCTTATCTCTACAAGAGATCTCTTCCAGCAAGCCTAGCAAGTAAAGAGAAATTATTAATAAACACAGGGTAACATGTGCAATGAAACTAATCTACGAGACTAACTAAATTATAAAAAAGTATAGAAACAAATGACAGCATAGTCAAATAATGGACAGGTGATCCTTCAGCTTTTTCCTAAATGTGCCAACAGTGCGACAATCTCTAACCGTATGGGGTGATTCATTCCAGAACTTGACTACCTGAACCGAGAAAGAATATTCCCCCCAGAATTAAAAAGGGAAGTTTGTAGCAGTGATGCCGTATTGGATCGGATAGGCCTATCTCTAGAAAAGAGATATTCAAAGCGCTCACTGCGATATAATGGAGAAAGGCGATAATTTAAAATCTTAAAAAGGAGTGTTAATAAATGAGTATTCCGGCGAAAACGAAAACTTATCTGTATTTATTGTAATGTTTTGTGTATAATAAAGAATAAGATGCTAGCATATCGCCCGAGAGAATAACCAAGTTCCACACACAGCCGTGTGTGTAGGTAGGTATATTATGAATGTATGTAGTTTCTATTAATATTGTGATATAGAGCTGTAATATTGCACAAATAATTTTGAATTATTATTTTAGTACTATAAGACGAAGCAGTGATATGCGCTGAATAATTCCATTTTCTATTGTTACCCAAACGGAATATTTTATTACTTCCCCAGTCATTATGTATGTACATATTAAATGCACTCAATAAAATAATTTGAAATCTATATTGGAAGTAAGAGCTTTAAAACTCAATATCTATGTTTTTAATATATCTCGCCGTTTTGGTCATCTGTGGTTTTTGATATAAATGCTGCTATATATAGCAGTGGAGGTTGTTGGGGGAGGCCTATGTCCAACAGTGGACTTCTTAGGGCTGTAAATGATGATGATGATGATATATAGCCAGTGACGTGATATAGCAAACAAAGATTTAGGTCGTCTTCCTAGTCTTCTTGGTGGGTCGCATTTAAATTTTTGCTTTGCATATCGAGAATGCATGTTTCACCGCGATTTGTCTAGCAAAATGCACATGGAGTTATAAGATAATTTCCTCGAACTTAAAAAAGGAAGAACGGTGGTTTCCATTGTAAAAGCTATATTCTGATCGTTTCGATAATGTAATTAGTTCTATTTTAAGGACTTAATGATTCTCGACATAATTAATCCAAATTTATGGTAATCCTGACGTCGCTGGTGTTTATAAACCAAAAATAGTCCACCGATCAATACAAACGATACAATGAAATTGAAGTACTCTTCCGATAAATTACAAGGTCTAAACGAGACTCCTCATTACTCCAGGGCCGGCTTCAAATATTGGTAATGAAACGGGAAAAAGTCAAACAAAGGAATATCCGGAATTGATAGGAAACCACAGAACAAAATTCTGTCGGGTTCTTCCACGATAATATGATGTTTCCGCGAGACTGAGCGCCTAATGCGCCTTGCAGGATTCCTCCAATTTTGTGCCAGATTATTCTTTGGTAAAATAAAAAAACGCGTTGGAAATTCATTGTCTCCAATGGAGTGTATTGAAATTGAGGATTGGTGAGGTACAGGGCACATCCTCGCATGAGAGGATAGACATATCCCTCAGGATGTTACATGAATTTGTTTTGTGTTAACAAATAATAGTATTTTGTTGAAAGTTCATTTAAGTCATTGAGTTAATTACGATTTCAATATCGATACGTAAGGTAAATCAATGCTAACCATTTCTGTATTTCGTGCAATTATAATACACTTTTCAAAAAATTGGGCAAACAATATTTTATACTAAGAACCAAGTAAACTGTTTATGAATTAATCCAAGTCAACCTCACCTGCCTGCGGTAACGGACTGACCCTTCTAAATAATGTCCGAGGCTCTTTATAAATTTAGAAGGAGTTATAAGGTCTAATTATTAACAATTTACTAATAAGCAATAAACCAATTAGGTGACTTTAAGGTTCAAAACGGGACTTAACTGACCTTCTGGGTATTTTCCCATTATAAATCCTGTGCTGATGCGGGGCTTCACTGGAATACATCACCTGTATCTTCTTATGTATACAACATTATGAGACTCGATTAAGGAACTTTGATGTGGCGTTCGAAATATTTTTAATTAGGTTCATTTCAAAATTTATGTTCATTATATTACCTTGGATTCCATAGCAAGACGATACTCAGAATTAGAGGTAGGGGACAAGCCACCTCGCATTTTTTGTGCTGTTTGGGTATTTAAAAATTTAACCTAATGTTGTCCACGAAGTTATTCACCTAATATTTCGCATATTTTAATATGGGAACAAAGATCCCAAATTCCCAGCATTCATGGAACAAGCTGGAGCAAGGGAGCGTGAAGGTCTCCCTGCGGTTCCCGGTGTTATTATTGATTCTACCTACATAATATTACCTCGGGAGTAAATTTTAATTTTTTGTCCTCTCAACAGAATCGGACCCTTTGGTGACCTACGAAATATATATAAAACCGACCCTTTTCTAAACAAGGTAGGTAATTTGAACTGGGAAATGTTTTATATGGTTGCTAAAACATCGGATTTTACTCACTGATTTAATAAAGAACCGTCAAAAAATAAATGGGTAATAACGAGCCAAGTTCAATCATTTGCCTTGATTATTAACTTCAATGATAATAGAGATGTGATCTAAATGAGTGCCAAGTTCAATGTCCAGCTCTGAAATTTATTTACAACATAGTCTGAAAATCACACTGCGGTCACCAACCCGCCTGCCCAGCGTGATGACTATGGGCAAAACCCCCCAGGACAGTAGCCTTGTGGCGTGCCCTGGGGGAGGTCTACGTCCAGCAGTGGACTGCAATAGGCTGAAGAAGAAGATAAAATATGTTGTAACCAAATTATCTATTGAGGTAACTCTGACTTGATTAGTTTTTAACAATGGTTAGAACAAGTTACATAATCTTTCCATGGTACTATACAGGGTATAAGTGACAGTCAGGAAAATAAACGTATTATCTCACAAAACCGATTGTTTTATATTTTCAGTTTTAAAACGCCTTTATCTATTTATTACAGGTGTCCACTCCGTTCGCATTATGAACATGCGGGTACCAGAAGTAATCCAATTCGGGACCAAAGACGCCATCACCCTGGATTGTGACTACGTGACAGACAACGTCACCGGGCTGGTGGTGAAGTGGTTCTTCATGGATAAATCCCAGCCAGTCTACCAGTGGATCCCACCACAGAAGCCCCAGGCTTTGGGCATGTTAAAAAACAAGGTGAATAAATTCTACCATAAAGTGTTCTATAAGCTATTTTATAGCAATAGGTTTAATCATACTTGTATGGGTAGGTATAGTTAAATTAATAAATTAATTCATATCATTCAAATATTAACCTAGAAAATTTTTGTGCCTATTTATCTATTGGTAGAAAAATAAGAAATGTTACATTTTGGATACATATTGTAAATAATTATTTTTTATTTCGGTTCAATGTTATTTCATTAGGATATTGATTTTTATACTACGATGTATATAAAATATATAATATATAAAAAAGGCAATGTAAATAAAATGTTGTTGAATTTGTTTTATGTCTGAAATCAATTTTGAATATTTAATTATGTCCATATTTTTTACAATAAACAAAGGCTAAAGTTGTCCAGAAAAAATGTTATTTTTATGAAAAATACATCACAAAACAAAGCCTTTTCTTGTCACAGCTGGACTTGACATACAGGGTGTCACAAAATCCGTACACGCAGCACAGAGCGCTCCGCATCCTCTCTCCAGGCATCGAACTTACTGGCAACTACACATGTGTAGTGTCTACCTTTCTGGCAGAAGATGAGAGGACCAGACCTATGACAATATTTGGTAAGTAATTTCATCAACCAGCTTATTAAGCTTTTTAAAAGTTGCAAACGATATCTTGAGCTCTCCACTTCTTTTAGTATATTTATTAAAGATTCCAGGAACTAGAAGTTCCACATAATATGTAGAAATATGTTTATCTTTATTTGCTTAAACGTGGAGTCAGTCGTTCTAAAAATAGTTTGAGCGAGGGAAAGTCTTTAATGTAAATGTTTAATTTAATGATAAGTTAGTAATAATACTTTGAAATAAGTAGTCGTATTTAAAATTATTTTCATGAACAGTACTTTGAATTTTAAAATAAATATATAAAAACTACTCATGTTCATTATTAACAGCAAACTCGGAGCACAAAACAATGGTGGAAAATGAAACGGAAATTACTTTGTGCAGCGTTCTGTACGCTGCGGCGCTGCATCAAACTTATGTTTATAGTTATTTTCACTATAATATAGTACCTATACATAGTATATAATATACAGTGTAAACAGTTTTATATCCTCGTATATTATATAAAAATTCGTAGCAATGCATAATTGTTAGATGTCCATATGTTAATGTGGATGTATAACGTTGCGGAATTTGACGTGAATCTGGGGTGCGATTCCGCAAAAGTTTTGAGCGAATACATCGACTAACCTGCTTTAACATGCTCTAAATGCTTTAGTTTATTTGTTAGCGCAAAAAATGGTCTCATGCAGAAGGCTGCTGACCTTTTGGGTAAGTCTGGTTTGGTTGAAATAGACAGGTAAGGTAAAATACTTACAATGGCCGCACTTACAGTGCGGAAAATGCCCGGTTAATCTAACTAACTAATGGTCTCCTATCCCGCCTACCCCGTGTGTGCCGTTCCAAGTCGACGTGATCTCGTTGTCGTTGTTTAGTACATAAATATGATCTCGATCCCGTGGTGTGGTTCACTCATAATTTTGGCAAATTATATTACCAGTATTCCATTGAACGGTAAAGTAGGTTCGACTAATAACTTCGGATATAAAGTTAACCTCATCTGCCCGTGGTGCAACGGAGAAGGTGCTGACGCTTAATAGCTTATAACACCTATTTAAAATGACACGGGAACATTTCCTACTGGATTCGTTACCGGTCGCTATATTATTGTATTTGTGCCCGAAAAGCGTCGATAGGCTCGCCCCTTACCACGTAGGACTTAGTAGGCTAACTGGTGAAAAGTGGGTGTGTATTTTGCACACTACTGCCCAACCTCTTTGGGAGATAATGGGCGTGACTGTTTGTATGTAATATGTATTTCCGTTTCAATAGTTTTTTATGTGATTGATATTTGGCACCTTTAAATTCTACTTAACTAGATAATAAAAATCGTCAATTAAGTTTAAACTATACGGTAGTCCGTATAGCTTAAGAACTTTTATTTACTAAAAAAATCGAATCAGATACTAAAAAGCAAAAAGCAAATAGTTTCACAAAAACAACACGACAAATAAAGTGCAAATGTTAATAAAAATACGAAGTAGAATAATAAAAAAGATTTTCCATTCGGAACACTGAAGTTTGAAGGTTAGGAACAAAGGCAGGGAAGCAACTAATGGAATACAAATGGCCATTTGCTTATGCGATAAAATCCATCAATATTGAACCAATCGTTCTACAGAGAACCGTCAGCTGGAGGTACCTACATATTGGATTGGCATTCATAATGAATAAAATAAATTACTTAATTGAATATTGCGAGGATGGACATTGTGATACTTTTATTTAATTAGCCCCGCTATTTATATGCCGTTAATATTTAATCTGCTTTATTTTTGTCTCTTTTGATGTATTTATAATTTGTTTAAAGTGGTAATTTATCCTTAATTATACTTCTACGTCAAACTATGTTTGTCTAACTTCTCTTTACTATGCGTTAAACTAAATACTTTATTAAATTTAAGTCTTGTAGCCAATTTAAGAAAGCTGAGCTTACAAGACATATGCAGATTTATTAATGCCCCGAATTGAGGATAAAGCCTCTTCTTGTAATTAAAGTTATACATCTGTGCTGAAAAGAAGGGTATCCATTACCGGTCGCGTGCTCACTGACTGTTCAATGTTAGTATTATGGAACATGGCTTGGCGGAACGAAATCCCGCAATTTGATGACATCTAAATTTGAGGTTATTTCCTCACAATGGCAACTACATATTGTGCAATGTCTGAATTGGCTTATTAATCGATATGGATAATGAATTATTAAGATAGATATTGATCTGAAATGTAGTTTGGATTCGCGTAATTTTATTATTCTCTTCTCTTTATTTTGTGTTGGCTAAGATGGAAATGTAAAACTCACTTATTTGATAATGGTGCGAGGAGGGTTAATTGATAATAATTATTCGCACTCTTATTATTGGAAATAAATTTGTGCATTACCTATAACAGTAATACAGCGAACGTTATTTTGGGAATGACAATATACATAGGTACCATGGCCTATTATTAAATAATTATTACCTTAATTAGATCATTGACATATTTTTTTCGGATCTCGATATTTAATATTATTATCAGTACATAATAAAGAGTATATTATTACAATATCTAATCTTGTGGTTTAAAAATATGATCGAATTATTACATTATGTTCTAGTCAGCTCTAATAAGTTTTTTTTTGCTGTTCCAGTACCAGAAAAAAGATTTGAGATGATCTTAGACAGACTCGACGATGGATACTTGAATATAATATGTTCTGCGGAAGGACTTTACCCGAAACCTGAACTTATTATACTAGCAGGAAATAGGTACGTATACGTTTTAGAGTGTTGCAAAGCATTCATTCTGCCACGCTTTTGGCAAAGCATCCATTCTGCCACGCTTTTGGCCATAAGATGTGCTAGCAACTTATCACTAATAATTTACATCTATTTCCACTTTGCTAAACGTAGGATCTCCTTAATGATCCTGCAGTTCTGGATACCCCTTTTCGGGAAAACAGCCGTGTGTTTATGTATTATTTATTGTTTTGCCGAAAAGCTCTGCTGTGTTACCTGTGTATGTGTGTGTGTGTGGTACAACGAAATGTTTCTCCAATGATCATGATGATGATTTCTTGTATCGGAGCTTTAACAAGACTCGTGTTTTATTTCATGTAATATGAAGTATAAGATAACTAACATTGGCTAAATCATTAAGATATAAAGTTTGTAAATATTTCACTTCCAGGAAAAGCTTATTTGTCTTCTTTGTGATATTAACTTTATTATTATAAAGCCAATATTAATTAAATTCTGAAAATTTTATTATTACTTAGTAAATTTCATTTTCATGTTACTTATTACATACTTTTGTAATTACAAACCATGTCAGCTGGAGTCGTAAATTCCTACTCCCTCCGAATACAGGTAACACACGCAAACAATTTAACAATACCCAAGTGAACTTGCCATGCATGTAACTCGAATCACTTTCGAATTATGCCGTGTAGCTAGTACTTGCTCGTACTTATATAGCCTCTCTAAAATTGAAAACATACGGACTTCTAATGGTATAAGACACGTATTTATTTAGAGTTTTTTTTAGTGTCAATAACTTTGCTTCTGCTTTGTAATTAAATTATGGAATTAAGATCGAATCAATGTCAAACAAAATATTTTTAGTTTAGTTAGTTTCACGCTAAAATTTCTCTTACAAGAAATATAATATTTACTTTTAAATAGTTATATACATACATCTAATCACGCCTTTATCCCTTACGGGGTAGGCAGAGCACCAAGGGCCGATAGAATCACATGGTGCCACTTCTGATCAATTTTGAAGGTATAATTGAGATGTACAAGTTCGGTTAGTAGTGACAGGTGGTCAGCCCATCGCCTACAAAACACCAAGACCCTCTTGTGCCTCTATTGACCTATACAGTATGCCCGGGAAGAGTGGCATAAAGCATAAATAGTGATATTTGAGTCCTATTTTTACAACAATGGCAATTTTGTTACAAATATATTTGTTTTATTCATGAAACTTATATTTCAAGGCTCTTTGTAAAACTGCATGATTGAAATTAATGAAATTAGTAAATATAACTGTGCATCGCCACTTGTGAAGTCTAAGACTAAATAATTCGCGTGTTTCCAAAAGTTAGGAACAACGTAGACATTCGGCGCAGTACGGACCCATGGGCCGGATTACTTGCTCCGATTGGTATTTCACGTATTTGCCGCAATCTCTCTAGTGTGAACTGAATTTCAGCTTGTACCCAGTCAAACAATTATTTAAGTTGTCAAAAGAATGTCAAATAACCTAAACAAAAATAATAATAAAATTACCTTTAAAGCCATCGAATTCAAGAAAATTAAGTCAAGATAAAGATAAAATGAATAGAACAGATAAAATGGAATGCGCAAAATGCAGAAAACCATTATCAAGCCGGGGCTCACACTTTGTATGCCAAGGTACGTGTGGTGGTACCTTCCACCGAAACTGCGTGCTTGGATTAAATGCAGACATGAAAGCCGGTAAGACAAGAAAATACTGTAACAATTGCGAAGAAGATGATGGAGATGAGGCTGAAGATGACTATGAAGCTATAACCAACGATAAACTACTAAAGCAAATCTTAAAGAAAGTAAGTGACATACCAGGAATTAAAAAACAGCTAAGCAGCCTGAATGACTCCATGAGTGTACTGTCGGAAAAGTACGATAAGATTCTTTCAGAACAAGAGACAATGAAGTTTAAAATGAATAAACTGGAAAGAAATCTGAGTGACTTATCCAACAGATGCATCAATTTAGAAAAATGCAATATAGCCCTTGAACAAAAACTACAGGAATCTGAACAAACTACACGAAAACATAACATAGAAATAGCTGGTGTGGAACAGCTACCTAATGAAAATACTGTGGATATTGTTAATAAAATAGGAGACAAACTCAATCTGCCTACCAAAAATATTGTTTGGGTAAAACGATTACCTCAACGTAACGCTAGAATAACCAAACCAGCATCTATCATTGTAGGATTCCGACCAAATAGCAGTGAGAAAGTTGCTGAAGGCAGAGAGAGCGTTATCAACCCCCGCGATGCCTGGCTAGCTAACCGACGCAACCGAACAACACTAATAAGTGATTCTGTAACTGGCGGAACATCAGGCTCAAAGATTTACATTAACGAGGACATAAACAAGTTTACCAGAGAATTATTGTGGAAGACGAAAAACAAGCTGAAAAACGAGTACAAATATATATGGATATCAAGAGGTAGAGTTCTAGTAAGAAAAGAAGGCAATAATGAAAAGCCCATATGGATTAGAACTGAGAATGATCTATCTGCAATAACAACCAGTAATTGAAATCGCATATTTTGTTATAGAATTCGCCGATTTTGATCTCAATTACATTTCTAACACTTTAGTGAATGAAACAATATCACAAAACATAGACACATGGTATATGAAACTCAATAATAATAGTGTAGATCTAACCATATTGCACCTAAATATTAGATCAATAAATAAGAACTTCAGTGAGTTCCTTGTCAGTATGGACAACAACATAGGCAATATGGATATATTGGTACTGACAGAGGCAAATGTTAACTTTAATAACACATGTTTTTTCTGCATAGATGGGTTCGATCTCCATAAATACACGCGGGAAAGTCGAAGAGGGGGCGGAGTACTAGTGTACACACGCTCGCGACTCTCGGGCCAGGTATGCTCAACACATGAACTCACTCGAATGTCAACAGCAGAATCCATTGTAGTTAAGGTACAAAGTGGTAACAGTCTTGTATATATAGTTTCTATCTATAGGCCTCCACGATTACAGAGAAACAATGGGGTGGCTAATTATATAACAGAACTGAGAGAATTGTTAAATTGTATACCTAATGATAGTAGGGTGGTTTACTGTGGAGACATTAATATCGACTTACTAAATACTAATGATAGCGAAGTAATTTCCTATGAAAACTTATTGTATGAATTCGGATTCACAAAATGCATTAATTTTGTAACTAGGAGGGAAATTGTCGTTGACAGAGTGGTAGAGTCCTGTATAGACCACATTTTCATAAGGTCCCCGTGTGCCTCTATTAATTCCTCAGTTATAGAACATAAACTTTCTGATCATTACTATGTGGTAGCAGCTATAAATTGGAACTCCTTTAACAATAGCCATACATCAGAAACAGTCTGTCTTAACATAGACAACAAATTAGTATATAATAAATTAAAAACTATAAATCTTAACCACTTATTGAATATAGAGTGTCCACTAGAACTATACAATAATATATTTAGAATCTTTAATAACATATACGATGATTGTTATGTCCCGAAAATTATGAGAAATAATAGTACACGTAATAAAAACCCTTGGATTTCACAAAAACTTAAAAATCTTATTCAAGAAAAAGACAAATTGTTTAAAAGATGGAATAACGATCCTGAAAATATGATAAAAAGACTAGAATACACAACATATAGAAATAGGTGCAATAAAGAAATAAGCAAAAGTAAAACGAAGTATGAAAAACAAAGCATTTATGAATGTAAAAGTAACATAAGAAAACTTTGGGAAAAACTAAATGCACTAATAGGAAGCAAGAAACAATCTGTCGACAGGACAATAATAACAAATATGAAAGATTGTATTAATCTATCGCAGATATGTAACAATTTTGCAGATACTTTCCAACATGAAGTAGAGGAAATAAAGCACCATTGTACAGAAAAAATGTTAAGTAGAAGTTCTTATGTAGAAACGCCAAAGCTAAGTATGAGATGGATGACAGCAACTCCTGGAAAAATAATTAAAATAATTAACAAAATGCCAATCAACAAATCGCCAGGAAGCGACCTGATCCGCATGGGAGATATCAAAACTATATCATCAAAAATGTGTCCTATAATCACCCACCTTATTAACCTTTGTATTAAAAAAAAGGAATTTCCACTTAAATTAAAACACTCTTTAGTGAGACCAATATTCAAAAATGGTGAAAAAAATAAATGTAGTAATTATAGACCTGTATCAATATTATCAAGCATAGAAAAAATTATTGAAAAGTACATTGTCAACCAACTCAGTAGTTACTTAAATCACAATAACATCATCAACCCATGTCAATATGCTTTTCAGCCTGGGAAAAGTACTAGCACGTTATTATCTAAGTTTTCAAACGATGTCAATGAAATGCTGAATGAAAAGAAAATAGTTGTAACAGTATTCTTCGATTACAAGAAAGCATTCGACACGCTAGAGCATGGAACGTTACTTCAGGCCATTCGGGAGTGCGGTGTGGATCGACCGCTGTACCACTGGTATCGCGATTACCTATCTTCACGCACTTATAGTGTGAAGGTCGGTGATGCCCACAGTGAACCACACGCGGCACTTAGTGGCGTCCCGCAGGGATCCGGGTGCGGGCCGGTCTGCTACCTCATGCATGTAAATAGCCTGACAAACATAATAAAAAATTGTCACGCATACATGTTTGCCGACGACCTGTGCATTCTTTTAGCTGGTACCGACCTGGCTGAGATCTGTAGAGCCATGCAAAACGACATTGACAATATAATAAAATGGTCTCACGACAATGGTATAGTACTTAACGCGAAAAAAACTAAAATGCTTATAATTAGATCACCGCAATGTAAAATACCCATTAATAACCAACACCTCATAACTCACTCATATAATTGTATGCACAATAATAAAACATCATGTACATGTCCACCTATCGAAATAGTTCCCACTGTCCAATACTTAGGTGTAATAGTTGACGAGCATTTTTCATGGTCCTCTCAGGTAAATCATGTTTGCAATAAACTGAAAATACTCCTTGGTAAATTCTACCATCTAAAGTATAAAGTACCAAGATCAGTACTAAAATCGATGTACTTAGCATTAGTAGACTCAGTAGTGTCATACGCCCTCGACAGCTATGGATTAACCTTCAAATCTTATTTAGATAAAATACAAGCGCTTCAAATCAGATTCCTTAAACTATTAGTTGATAATAAAACAAAAAATAAATATAAAGATGACTACTATAAACTATTCAAAATTTTTAACATTCTTCCGGTACATTACAAACACAAGACCTTACTGTTGGCAAATAACTATGATTGTCGGGAGCGTCTGACTCCGCTGCAGCACCGCCACCAAACAAGGGCGGTGATGCATGGCAGGTTTGAGGTACCTAGAGTACACAACTATTATGGAGACCGAACCCTCAAAAAGCGCCTACCGTACCTTATAAACGCGCTGCCACAGGAACTACAGGATATAAAAAGGAAAAACCAATATAAAATCAAGCTAAAAAAGTATTTTATTGATCTAATATAAGAATTATTTATTATAACTTATAATAATTAAACTAATAACAATTAAACTAATAATAATTAAACTTGCAGATAAACCATGAAAATGGTTTTGCAAGAACGCTATAAATATGTTTTTATATCGAAGTGTATAAATATATAAATAAATAAATAACTAGCAGTGCAGGAAATTAAGCGTATTAGCTAAAAGTTGTGTAATAAATTTTCAAGTAAATTATCTTAATATCATGTATTTTCATACCGTTCTCTACGACAAAATCTATGAATCAGCAAGAAATATTTTGAGAGCAATGATAAAATATAAGTACAAAAATTGTTGTGGAACTTTTTTCATGTATCTCCGGAGGCTTAAGGAAACGGTACATGCAGATGTAATATTATGTAGTTACTCTATTCATTTATTTATTGTGTCCTATGCAAGCATATCAACATGGTTAAATCTACCAAGTTTACAGTGATAGTCATTCATTTTAAACTTTTACCACTGTTCCCTAATATACCTATATTTGAATCGAAACTTATTTATTTTTACTTTCTTAACAGGCCCCTAGTATCGAAGTCGTCTATAAAAGTGATGAACAGCCTGTTTACAGTGTTGACAAGCGCTCTGGTGAAAGTGGACTCTCTGCCACCCACCGTAGAGATACTCTGTGACATGCAAGTGCCGCACGCCAACTACTTTAGCAGGAAAAGAGATATTTTTTATCGAGGTATGTTATGCTCGCTAAATTTCAACTTTTTAGATATTATAAGAATTATCTTTTCCCTAGTTCATACTTTGATTTCCTTCCCAATATAATAATATATTTCGTACTATGCTGTATCATTATGAGAAAATATGTCTAATTTAATCCTAAACCTATATTTCGTCAACTGTTTACTACCTATTTTTATTAATTTCTACTAAAAGGTAGAAAAAAAATTCGTCATTTGAAATTTTCTACATGAAAGTAGGTAAAGCGCAGCTGGAAAGTTTTATTTATTACTCACGGATTTTTATGTTGGAATTAAACCAATCTTTTACATTTAGATCATTTGTTCTGTATCAAACAATGCATTTGGAATAAGTACCTATCAAATCATAAGGACATTTTTTTTCAGACCCCCCACCGATAATTCTTGATCCACCGAACACACTTGAAAATAAAGACAAAGACGATGGTCAGTATACATTTTGTTTTATTCCTGGTGTTAATACGAATTAATATAACATTTCGGTCAGAAGGAGCTATTTTATCCAAAGAGTCTGCCCATTTACTGTACCATAATATCATGACCCTAAACGGAACGTGTCAGGCAGTCACCGGTACGTGGCGTACCCGCAACGTACTATGCACGGCCGGCTACGTATACTCGTCGAGATTATTACACCGTAGCTGATACGCTCCGTGCTTGACACGTTCCTAAATCCTTCGTCGTCATGTACGATAAGTGGGCAGTTTCTTCCTTGTCCCGAAATACAAAAAAATTGTGATATCTCATGAATTTATTTTTTACTAAATTTCGAAAATTTAATAAAATAGATATGTACTTAAAAAATTAAAATATATTTTTGTTTTTGCATTTACAGGTAGCCAGCTGACGTCATTGCCTATTCTAATCTTTGGTTTAGTTTTAATAACACAATTATTTTATGTCAAACATAATAGATAGTAAATTAATTGTTCTTATACTGTACATATTTCCATACATAGATTTTAAATATACATACATCGATTAACAGCAAAAAATTGTATTTTTATACATATGAGTATAAGATTTTTTTATGTCGGCACATTTTCAGGTTTTAGTTATATCTATTTGTTTTGTTTTTTCTTCAGTTATTTAGGCTTTTTTGTTTGTTATTCTTTTCTTAAGCAGTATTTTTGTATAAAACTAAAAATTACATAATTTTGTATGGATGACGGGCGGTTTAGTAGTAAAGTAGATAATATTGTTGGACATATAGGTATGTAATTGAAAAATCTGTGGATTCAATTCCTAGCCGAGTTCAAGTTTTCTACAGCTATTATTAAAATATTTCCGTGGTATGATAACACCGATTAAATAAATTTTTTGTACCTAATAATGACAGATTTGTAAATAAAATTTAAACTTATATATCTAATATTACTTCAATTACATTCCAAAGAAATAGATTTTTTTGTCTAGTCTAAAAACTATAATAAAAATTGTGAAATAATATGCATTATTTATTTTTATTTGACATACCTACACATTTTTATTGATGAAAAATATTCTCAACCAACTGTAGCCCGCAACATCAACCATGTGTACTACAGAATGTATGTCCTTCTCCGTACTCCATAAAGCGGTAACAAAGAAATAAAAACTTATTTTTTAAAATAATATAGGCATAGAATAACGAGTCCCGAGATTAACGAGAACTTCTTATTCAATGAATATAAGTTAGGATGTAAATTCTACTCAAAACGCGAATTCCACTGCATTGAGAGTAGTCCCACCGTATCTAAGCCTTTCGTAATGAACTCCCATTCCAATAGAAAGTATTCTGCTAAATACGCAATTAATTACATTTAATTAATTCAACTCTTTCGAACAATTTAAGAAAGGAATTCCACTTTTATTTAGCTCCTAAACGAAAATCCATTGTCGGAATAAAGCGAACGGAACTTGATAACAATTTTGTGATTAACGCGTTCCTTAAGTTTTGTTTTTGTTTTTACTTAAATTTATAAATAGGTTTTAGCAAATATGTACGTAGATTAAAAAATTTGGGATTCGATATGCCTTTACAGTCAACAAAAATAACCGATATTAAAGATTTTTTACACATTTCAATCTTCAATAAAATTTTATTCATTCAAAATTTTAAATTATGAACAAAAAGATTTACCTATCTAAGATTTATCTCGTCTTCGATTCATATTGCAATAGATAAGTAGCGTTATTGCAGTAAAAAAACGCTGGAAAATAATACAGGTAAAAGCTGTGAGATAGGATTGACACCAAATTATTTCGTTAGGTTATGTCAAACCCATATATTTATCGATCTTTTCTAAACGTTTTCACTTGTCTTTTTCATTTCATTCAAGTTTGATCACGGGGTGTGAGAATGAAAATGACATAATTCCTTATTTACCTTGTGTCTGTTCGTAAAAAGAGCTCAAGTTTGAATAAAAAAAATGATCATCAATTTCTAGATAGAATACTACTTATTCTTCAGATAGACTATGTGATCATTGATAAAATTGACTCTAAATAAAACATAGGTAATTATTTTAATGTACAACTTGAACACGTAGTTCTTAAAATTCGATTTCTAAACCAATAAGCTAAGGTTTCGTAAAATGATTAAAACCAAATAATTGTATTACACTGCGTAATTGAAACCCGTCAGTGAAATATTGCAATAGTAGTTCACCATTTAGAGACCTCTAAGTTAGTCAGTTAGTTTTATGTGACAGTGTCGTATATCTCTATTAGTTTTGATTTACTGGACGGCTTGGTTCATTGAAATGCTCGTTCTAGGTAATTGCTGTATACTGTTGTCCCCTCTACTAGTGCTATTCTGGTTGAAAAATTATGTGATTCTTTTTTGAAAAGATTGATAAGTTTGTGACAATATTTTAATGCATACTCCGCATATATGAAAAATAGACATAAAACGTGAACATAAAAGTAAAAAAGCTTGAGATACGTGATATTTTTTCAAGCGCCATCAAATCGCAAATTTATGATCAAAACACTATAAAAGGCGTTTTGGCTCTGATAGTGTCTTCGGCGTCGCGTATCTCTTGGAAATATAATTAAAATAACAAAACGGTCCCAAAAAGTTAACACTAAGTGTATTTGAGCACCGTAACATAATTATATAATAACTTAAGTCCATAGGTCTAACCTATGAGCTAAATGAACAAGGAAAATATGAACAAATAGTTCTATAGAATTGTGAGTGTAATTGCTTGTAGTGAGAAATGGGCACATACGAGTAATTTGTATTCCATACATTGAATAACAAAAGGTCCTCAGGTTAAGTTTATGCAAACAAATGCCTATTATTTTAGTGGAAAAGGACACAGGATCTACATTATTTTAATTTAGAAATACCAACATATTTATTAAGTAAATAAAAAAGGTTTATTATTTTAAATAAAAAATATTCAATTGTTCCTAAATTACAGCCATTATACTTATGACAATTTTTCACTATAACCAATGACTGCACTGACTTTTATCTATACATAAACACATACATAAATTTTCTGTATACGAGTACAAGATAAAAAAAAAAAAAATAACGCCTTTTACTTATTGCGCTTTTAGAAATGACTCAAGATGACACTCGTATTGGTTGCCGAAATTGCAAATCTATTTTCTAAATATCTTTTTAAAAGTCACATCAGCGTCCTTTTCTGATATAATACCTAGGTGCCTCTTGGGAAATTTTGCCTTAAAGGATCTAAGCTTACATAGGTCAATAACTTCGATGGGACTACACCCAAAAGAATTAGATACGACATTTGCAATATCTTATTAGAAATATATGGTCAGGGAAGAATTTGATGTCGAAGTCACGCTTTGCGGTATATCAGTAATGTTATTTAATCCTTTTTATATATTACACGCAAATTCATGCTAATCGAGACTTTGTCTTCGATCACGAGGTAAAATGACCATGTTATTGCAAAAAAATATCATTGTTTAAGCTAAAACTAATTGTCTACCTAAGTTAATAATTCTATTCTATCTACAACATAATTATGTTCCAAATAGAAACGTAAAATTTCATGCAGTTATAATAAAAGGTTTCTACGAAATAGTAAAAAAAAAACATTATGTACAAAGCAAACATCTAGTTTAACAAGCGCATCGCTCTATGACAGCTTTTATTTACGGAGCCAGCATTCCCACGTACAGTAAACGTTTCACATTAACTTTATTTGCGCGGAAGAATGCAATGGGTTTCCTCCAGTCAGTGCCTGTTTTCTGGAATTTATAGTTCAAGTAGTAAAATTTTAGCGGCAGCTCGTTTAGTATATTGACAGGCAACTTGCAGATGATCGTTTGGCATCAGATTTAAAAAAGACGTCTTGCTTATAAAATAAATGTTGCGAAAAAAGAAAGACTGCAACTGAAGCTAAATGACTATGCAATAGACAATCATTGCCTTGTCCGTCGTAGGTCTATTCTCTGTCATTTACAATCGTAATCTAGCAATAACGAAACCCTAAAAGCCGCTTCATAATACACAGCTATAGATTGCCTTTCATACTCCAATTTGACCTGGAAACGCGTTCGATCAGCGTGGAGCAGCAGGTGCAGTTCAATTCCGAATTCACACGGGAAAGCCTCGGAAAGGATTGAATTGGTGTCAATACAAAAAGAGTAGTTATTGTGTCCACGCGGACATAGGTATCGTGCGTGTGTCGTTCAATCCAGGTTTGTGTGAATAGTTGGTTGATAGGATAGTGAACGAGATCATGTGGTGTACTGTTTTAAAAACAATCTTTATTGATATTTTACAGGCAAAATTAGCTTTTCCTTTATTTAAAATAGAAAAATAGTAACAAGATTAAATGCTTTTATTATTATTAAGTATGTTGTTTGTCTGTATAAAAGAACAAAATAATAAAATAAAAGAACAAGATTCTAAAATCAAGTCTTGCTAAAACCAGTTAATTTTACATAACAAACATAAAAAATCATACAAACATACAATCTTTTAAAAACTAAATTGACAACTGCTATCGAAAGGTAGTGAGCAAAAGTAAATATGGGTCCCTGTTCCAATCCAAACGACACGTTTTTATCCATTGATTTTGATTGGACAAAATGGTGACTAACAACGTTTTAGAGAACTTTTAATTTTCGTTTTATAACAGCGATTCATCAAATTTTATTGAACAGACGTTGATAGGCAAAAAGCATTTAGTGTTAAAAGTCTACTTACTCTTTTAGCTAATGGATATTTACGATGGAAATAGTAACATATTTTGCAACTCGGTTTAATATACATGCCGTCTTGCTTGTTTGATCCAATCGCAATAAAACGTCATGATAATTATGTTACAAACGTTATTTAGTTGTCAAATAATTGAACGTTGAAAAATTTTTGTTATAAAAGTTGAATAGAATAAGTTAAACTAAAACTTAGGTTCGCTTAGGCCAAATTACATGATTTTTTTTTATCGAAATACAGACTAATAATAAAATCTGCAGTAACAGTTCATTGAACACAAAATGCTAATAAAAACATCATAACATTCCAAACCATATTATCATAAATAACAATGGTCTACGCATTATGTTATTTCACTGTATTCAACATCATTTGGCCTCCAAATAGATATTCGGTATTATTGGATATTCATTATGAGATCTAATTATCTTAACCAAACAGATCCGTCTAGGGACTGATATCATTCAATATGCATTGGAATACGGAGAAATGATGTCTATTAATATAGTATAGATTCTCTGCGGAAACTGTTTGAGAAAATCAAATTCTGTATTTGGGTATAATGTTATTAACATGGACGTAAAGTGCAAGTGGGACTTGCCCTCCCTTAAACTCCACTGCTTATACGAAACTCATTATTGTGTTAAAACAACTATCAAACAATATAGCTCATTAAGGATGTTCGATGTCTGCTGCCCTATATAAAATCGAATACGCCTTTAGTTGTTAACAATATATTTTTTTTATAAAAATTATTAATAATAATAATAATAAGCCCGCAGGGCAGCTTTGTGGCGAAGCTGTTCGGTGATTGGCGTCACCACGGACCCGAGTTCAGAGGGCCACTTTACCATCTTTGGCCACTTCGACTCTTAGCTTGCCTTCATTGGCCGGCTAGGAGGGAACAGCGCAAGAGCGGAACCTTTGCTCCAGGGTGGAAGTGTAAAATGTCATAGCGCCGGGGGTAACTGACGTTCACGCCCCACAGTCTCACCTCTCTGCACCCTTAGCCGCCCGCGCCGGTGTTGCCTCCCCGGCATGCGCCACTTATGGGAAGCCCACCTCATGGCCTTAAATTACGGGCGGCGAGTCACCGCCTGCCACCTCACAATTTTGGGACTAAATTGTTATGGCAGGCGTGCAATAGTCTCCCTATATAAAATAGCCCTTATCCAGCCACCCAACATTTCAACCCCATAGCCCATGACCTGGGTTTTCCATCGCACGACGTAGATCTGAACTCCTAATAGTCTTTGCACATGGCCGGGACCATCACCAGTGTGTATTATATTGTGCGCTCGGTGATGGTATCCGCCATGTGTATCTCACACCATATTAAAGTTCTCTTAAAAGGGCCTCTACATCTTGGCTACGGCCCGATGCATGCCTCTCAAAGGACCAGGACTCTGTAGTCCCGTGAATTTCAGAAGAGATACCATAATAATAATACGAGCTGTTGGGAGGTAGCGTTCCCACGGACCTGAAGTGCTCCAGTGGGAAGACCCTGTTCCTCATCTCCGGCGCCGGAGTGAGGTCTGACGAGGAACAGTTCCCCCGCCTCTGCCTTGCTTTCGCCGGCCTTTTGCACATAGTGGAGTCGCGAGAGCTATGACAGCTCGAGGCAGGACGTGCCCGTCCGTACACAAGTGGCGAGTTGGCCTCTGATTGTCTTAAAGTCCAGGGGCACCCTTCCACCCTAGCCGCTCACCAAATGTTGCCCCCTTTGTCGCTCCGTGCGTGCGGCCGTTTCAGGGGGCCCATGAAATGAGTTGGCGAGTCAAGTACCGCCTGCTACCAAACAATTATGAGACTTGGTTGTGCAATGGTCCAAAAGGCGTCCGTTAGTCTCCGAATTCATCAATAGCCCAGTTACCCAACCCCATCCAACATTCAGCCCCATAGCCTTTGTTTCCATCGCATGACATAGATCTACACTGCAATAGTCTTGCACATGCCGGGGACCATCGCCGGGTGTATCATATGGTGCGGTCGGCGATGGTATCCGCCATGTGTATCACACATTATATTAAAGTTCTCTTAAAAGGGCCTCTACAGCTTGGCTACCGCCCGATGCACGCCTCTCAAAGGACCGGGACTCTGTAGTCCCGTGAATTTCGAAAGATATACGAAGGAAATAATAATAATAATAATAGCGTTCATTTATTCAGACAGTTTAATCCAAAAACTTGGCTGCATCACAGAATAAAATTAAATTAAAGCGTTATCAATTATACAATAAATAAATTAAAATTATTAAATTAAAGTTAAAATGAAAAGAACAATATACATTAAAATCATTAAATTGTTAATAGTAAATTTGGGGTACAGGAGCATGCAGATGTAGCCAGTGTCTCATAAATGGACCGTCCATGCGAACCGCGACTACATTCAGGAGGTTGTTGCTACTGGCTATCGAGGTGCTCCTTTATTAAAATTTATCGAGGTGGCCCTTTTGCACATAGTGGTATAGAAACAATCCACATTGGCCACGGCGAACATTCCCGATGCACTACAAAAGCGAGGCAGCCGCAACAACGCCCTGAATGTATTATTATTCTGAACACTTAATAAAGAAATGAAAAAATTCTTCACCCGATATTTTTTTTAAAACATTAGTCCTGTAACTCGATGAATGAAAGAGGTATGTCAGATTTGTTAGCAAATATAGGTATAGGTCCGTGATCTCGTATTCCTAACATCTTGTGTCATGGGTACAGAAAAACATAATTTTGATTAAAATTTATGGATATACAGGGTGATTTTTGGTCGTCAACGTTCCCGAAAACTACGGAATGTCCTCATCATCACGATCATTTTTCTCCATGGAAGCATACTTGGGAAGTGTCTGGTTGTCAAAATAATAGGGTCCAAAGTTGAGTTAATAGACTGCGTTTTTCTACATAAATGCACATGGACGCGTGTAGCAAGATTTTTTCACGAGAAATAATTAATAATTTACATCGTTTCCCAGCATTTTTTTACATAAACTTACGTTATTTGATGTATAGAGTACGTACCCTTCGTTAAGGGTGGCAACAAAAAGACACCCTGTATAATACATCCATGGCTGGGAAAAAAACTTCAATATTCAACACATCAATGTTGCAGTTATATCTGAAATTATTTTCAAATAAAGTGAAATATACAAGGACGCGTTATAAATCCAATTTTTCCTTTATTTAGCTGTGGAATCATATAGGCTCGAGCACAATGGATGCGTGTGCGTGCACGTAAGCGTAGACGTATACGTACCTCTGAGTTGTAATGTATGGAACTGTATAGGCACGGGCAGACCGGATGCGTATGCGTAGACGTAAGCAAAGACGTCAAGCGGTGACAGTTCCATACATTAAACTCAGAGGTACGTATACGTCTACGCTTACGTGCACGCACACGCATCCGGTGTGCTCGAGCCTTAGGAGGTACGTCTACGCTTACGTGCACGCATACGCATCCGGTATGCTCGAGCCTAAGATCATGTATTTGACGTACAAGGATAATATTTCCTAATTTTAGTTTCATACATAAATGAATTCGGGAACATAATTTATTTACGCTTCGTGTGCTCTTTACTCTTCCTGACATAGGGATGAAAATTGGATCGTTCCGCGTGTGGAGATATAGTACCGCGTATTTTCGCTCTATAGTTCCGAACTAGTTACGGTATATTTGGTGAACTTAAATTAATTATGACCGTGCAAGGTCGGCTAATGGCTCCTCATTTGGGATACCGTAATTCGACTATTATAATGGAAGTTTTAATGGCTTCGTTGTATCCATATCTTTATCTTATACGGTCAACTTTGCGGTTTAGGAATTTATAACTTTACATATTTAAGACATATTTGGGGAAGGCCTATGTTCAACAATGGACTTCTCATGACTAGATATATAAAGTACATTTACAAATAGCGAGCTTCTTCCAGCTTTCAGCCAACTATGTCAACAAAGCTATATTACATTAGAACAAAAGAAACAAAACATGAAATGAATATTCTTCTTATTATTAACATAAGTAAAATATCTTCTCACTATTTTTTATATTTATATTAACTAGCCCAAGACTCTGTCTGGATAAAATAATTACTTTATTTAACATAAGTAAAGTTCATCCCCAATTTTCCACCCTTCTTGAGGTATTCACTATTTCATTTATATCGCGTAACAAACATAGAAAAACATATATTAACTAGCCCAAGACTCTGTCTGGATAAAAAAATGAGGCTCCTGTTACTTATTATCGGAAAAATGTCAACAAAGTTATGATAAAGCTGGAAAAAAATAAAAATCCCCAAATACATGTAAAAAACTCAACACAGTGCGTAGAATAGATCCACTGGAATATATTTTAGCAGAAATACTCGTATAGAGCACAAAATATTACTAGAAACATATAAATCAAATGAAACAACTTTCTGAAAAAGAAACCAACCCTCTACATGCTGGAAATACTGCCACATAGGATAGCTACAACACTGATACGTTAGGCATGGTAGGTGCCAGCACTTTGCCTGTTCTCAGCTACATTTGGGAATGCGCCATAACAAATTATAACAAAAAGTATCTTGGCACATTTTAAGAAAATGTCCAAACAGTGATTCAAAAAGTTAGACAGCATTAACAAGATTATCGGAGCCAAAATGCGTTATCTTTTAGCTGCAGTCCAAACTTTTAAAATGTTAAATCCGTTTATACAATCTCGTAAATACGAAAGATATAAAACAATATATTTTTAACCTTTTGATGTGAAATCAAAAAAAGGAAAGGTATTGCTCAATAATTGAGGCAAGTGTTTGAATGCAAGAAAATGAATAAAATTGTTAATTGTTAAATAAATATTTCGTCGATGGTTTTTGCGTAGAAGAGCAACAAACAAACCTAAGGTAACAACCCTAAGTAATAAACCTAAAGTTTTAACTCGATTGCGCCATAAGGAGGGTTATGTTTTTCGAGTGTGTGTTTGTATGTACGTATGTACATTTCTTTGGCACGCTCCAGAGCTTAAGCGGCTTGTCGCATTTGAGCCTGAGAGGTATCATTAGACTCGTATTAGTCGTGAGAGTAACACTCGGTAAAAAAAATCACAGCCGGGTTTTTTCTTTTATTACATTAGGTTATTTTATAAACATACTGTTTATACATAAATACTACGATCAATGCGTAGTAAAGCTACGCAGATGCTATGAGGTTTCTACGACTCACGGAACACAGTAAAACAGCGATGACTACGGGGATATTGGTTGTCAAATACAGAATTCGTATCAAAAGAAAGAAGTTGCAAATCAAGTTTTTGTCTTGAAAGTAAAAAGACTTCAATATTCGATAGTAATTTTCGGGTCACATCATCGCTCCAAAACACGGTAGCACTCATAGAACGTTAGGCTAAGAACAATATATTGCGGCTTGCGTAATTTATCCCAATCTTCAGCCAACCAGTAGTAATTTAAATAACTGATTTGTTCATACTCGTACCATGGTTACACATGCCTTCAAACAGAGATACATGGAGCATTCAGACCATTTACATATTGGATCATTCCGTTAGAGTTAGCACGCAGATACAGACTTGTTCTGTATGTAAATTTATTGGGGAACGATGTACAGAATATTTTGTATTTTTCAACGAATAAATGGGTTCTTTTGTTTCAAAATAGTGAGCAGATAACAAAGGAGTCAGCTGAGCTGAGTAATGTGATCATGAATTCACAAAGAAGAGCGTGGAAGAATATATAGGTAGAAGACTTGCTATTCCAAGCGACTTCCGGCCTCATGTACTTCACGAAAATACTGAGTAGTATGATGGTTGCACGCCCCACTACTTGCATTAGTACTAAGTTTGTAGCATAAGTATTTATAGTACTAGGGGTCGCCCACGATTTTATCCGTGTAATAAAGTTTACCGTTATTTCCCGTTCTCGTGGGAACCTCTTTAAATCCCTTCTTAGAAGACCTGCACATCACAAAAGAAAGCCTCGGGCCAAATATCACATTTCTAGCTTCAGTATTTTTGGTTTGACGTTGGTGAATCAGTTACGACATGGTACTTTATATAAATAATAGGTAAACGTTTTGTATTGTAAATATTGTTTATTGAAATAAAATATAGTATGATTCTCCGGGGTTTTATGAGAAAAGGCTCACCAGTAATCACAATCTTTTTAGATATTTACCCATAAAATGGTAAGAGTACCAGTCTTTATACGACACAGACAGATTTCACATAGTTGACGACTGCTTTGGCAAATGTTGCATGAGCCAAAAGTTATAGGTTCGAAACGCTCTGTGGGAAACATTGTTATGTTTAATGTTTGATATGACTTTCTATATTGACATAATATAAATTTATTTATTTTAAAAATATCGTGTTTTATATACATTACAAAACTCTTTATACACACTTACCTTGTTGTCTTGATTCAGTGTTGCTATTGTATCTGTTTATGTATAAATAAAAACCTATTCTATTCTACTTATGCTAACAGGATCGTTTCGTAGGATCATTTCATCTTCTTCCTTCCTTTTCTTCTCATTCCTCTTCTTTCGCGAACTGGCCGGCGGCAGTGGCAGCTCAAGTGGCCGGGTGCACTCTGGTAATACCAGGGGCGACTAGCCCGGCCCGCGTCCCCCCGGCCAACCGCATCTTTCCCTTCCCAAATGGGTCAGACTCTCTGACCCATGTGGCTCCCTTTAAGGGCCACTTAAGTTACCGGCGCGTTGTCGCGCGCCGAGAATTTTGCCCGGGCACGGGGGTTGCCCCAAGGCCCGCAATCCGAAGCGTATTTTTGCGCCAAGGACTATTATGTCCTACTTATGAGTATGGCGAGTAATGAGGATCGGGTGAGCTCTACCTCAGCTCAACCAATTAGTACTCACAATACGAGATTACTGTGGTAAATCATAGAAAGCGTGAACAAAATCACGTTGATAATAATATTATTTTACAGTTACTTTGCTACTGTTTCGCCGAAAATATTGCATTCTACAGTTCGCAATGAAAACTGCTAAGCTTCCATTGCGAACTTTCAGCACGATCCGATTTACATATAGATGTTTCGCCTTTATTTGCTTTATTCCAATATCCAATGCAATTTCACCCTTGTACTCTGTGAGTCGCAAACAACATGTACATAGGTGAAATTGTATTAGGCGTTACAATTCGGAAGTTCAAACATTCAATGGGTGCGCCCACCACCGGGCCCTACACCCTCCACTGACCCTCGGACTGATAACTCATAATTGCGACAAAGCTGAACTCCATCGCCATGAGAAACCAGCGACCTAGCTGCAAGACGTACATTGCACCATTCCGAAATCAAAAACTAGTTGGAGATTTTGAAAGCCAAATATTCTGGTGTAAACCTTTTAAATGAACAGGTTGATTTTCGTCTCCGCTTTACATTGGCTGAATAAATAAATAAACATACCTTAGATAGTGGCTTGTCAAGTCAATAACAATTTTTGTTTTTTGGGCAATGGAATATGTTGTTCCATACATCCTTGTTTTCTTTACTAATTTATCAATATTTTTATTTGAATTTTTTCATTTAAATTTAACTATTCACCCAATATTTGGTTTGTGTGCACAAATAGTATATATTTATTTGAAATATAAATAATGGTGGGTAATTATTTATATATTTTTTAATACTTAGTAAGGGTGTTAATTCTGTGTAAGTAATGTGTTGGGTTTTAGAGCATAGTAATTAGTGGTTTACTAATTTACTAATTTCTATAATCCTGAGGTGCCACGGTTGTTGGCGAAACATATGTAGATTATTTACTAGTTTTTGATTTCGGAATGGTGCAATGTTCGTCTTGATGCAGGTGCTCGGGTCTGGTTTCTCTCGATTGTGTGTTCAAGTGCCTGTTGTCGCAATTATGAGTTATCAGATCCGAGGGTCAGTGGAGGGTGTAGGGCCCGGTGGTGGGCGCACCCATAGTGAATGTATCATAGGTTACTTACTTCGGAAAGCGAAATAAATTTAACATGAATCGGCTTAGCAATGCCAGTACGCCACAAATACTTGAAATCAGAGTATTTTGAATTGAAAATAGTTTGATTTTCTAGCCGTATCAATTATTATTTACATTGTTAAGTTTTATTGTTATTCATTTTGTGACATCATAATCCGATTGTGTTTACAATAGAGTCGATCTATTTTAACTCGGAGAAATTAATTGACAATATCAGAATAGAGGTTCGTTCGTATTCGTGAGTTTTTATTGTCGTGATGTTGGTATTGTGATATAGAACGTAACAGTTTGTATCATAGAATTGCTCCGGTAGCCGATTCTGAAACTAACATTTTTTGTATGCAGTTATAAAGATTACATAATTATACACTAGACAACTAGCGCCACCGTTCAAAGAAACTACATATTTGATAATAATCGCAACTCGTAACGTTATATATAACGTCACGGAAAAAATAGCGCGCTATTTGCATGTAGCATATCACTTTCACGCGTTCCTGCAGACTTATGACGGAGCCATGTTAAGCATAGAGGGGCCAGATGTAGGAGGTGCCTAGTTGGTCATCTTTTGAGAGAATTTCTTTTGCCTATGTTTGGAAATGGGAGACATATTACTAACTAGACTTATATTGTGCACAAGTATGTGCGCAAACACAGATGCACTCTCTATTCCCTCACTCTCATAGTCGGATGGGACGGAAAGCCGACATGACCGGAGAGAGATCAGGCGCAGGACCAATAGTTGTACGTGCTTTCCGAGGCACGAGCTAAGTGATAAAAATATATATTATATATTTTTTGAGTAGAGAGAGAGAAAAATATTCAATACTGTTTCATATCAACTACTATATATTATGACTACACCATCTCACTGCAACAATAAAGGTTAGTTGCCATCAGGATATTTATTTATTGTTACAGCCAATACTTGAACAGTATGTACAGAACATACATTAAGAGCACAGCATTCCCATAATTACAATACAACAAAAAATCGTGATGGTACGTGCCCAGGTGGATCTACAGACAGCCATTAGTGGAGTCGTGTTTCATGAAAGCAGCTCGCCCGGCGAGGGCGACTACTATATGTATGACCTACACCATCTGTATCACTGATACAAGGTTAGTTGATCAGCATAGGAGCTACTTACAGGATGAAACAAGCTCACCCAGATTGGTAACATTGTACAAAAGTAAAAATGCCCGCAACCCGAAGCGTAAGGGCCAATACTAATGAATGAGTGGTTATCGTAAATCATGTCTACAGTTACTTTGCTAACTTACTGCTAAGAAACCCCCACTATAGTACACTACCCAACATTTAACATGAATCGGCTTAGCAATCCTCATAACAGATTGTTAAGGTGACATATCCGATTGTGTTCGCCAATGTCCATACAGTTTTATTGGACCAGATTCCCATGACAAGATTTAGCGCTACTGCACAGTCTTCATGTTAAGCATTAGTTGGACACTATGTTTGGAAATACATTGTGCACAAGTATTTGCATATTTATCTGACCTCTAACCAGTGTTGTCCGATCAACATGGACGAACGAGAACAGACTACACCATCTGTGTCACTGCATACAATAAAGGTTAGTTGCCAAATCAGGCATAGGAGTGGATATCACCAAATGTGGACTGCAGTCGATTCCCATGACACCTACTGCACAGTCTTTTTATCGGACAGGACGACCCCAAATTTATCCTAGAGGGAGGGATGTGGAACAGTGACTTGACCTGAAAGCGTGGACGGGAACGAGGAACAGAGATGTGGATATCACGCAATAAATCACTGCAGTCGATTTGACCACCAATCAATTTTAGCAATAGGATTACGTCATGAGATAAACGTCTGTTGTGCAATCTCTGCATCCCAAAAAACTTTAGCCTTCGATCATAAGGACATCTGTGGGAGATATTGGGCGATATAAACGTCAAGTGGCGGGTAAATGCGCGTTGGATACTCTCTATACGTGAAGAGTTATTAGCATAGAACGGAGACCAGACCTGACAGAAATGAATGAAATAGAGCTTATTCCCCCTTAAACCGCAATACATTATAAAATAAAATCCAAATTACTGATTCCCTGTGGCTATCCATGTCTCGTCCTTTGTCGCCAGAGCGTTAATTATTCAAGTAACCACTTCTGACTTAAACAAGGAGTTGCCATTAGTCTCCTTGGATTGGAGATTACTTCTGGTCTTAGCAACTTCTCGTCATAAGATTGTAACATTATTTTTCTAGTTATATAATAGGTATATCTATATAATGTATATATTTTATTAAGACCGTTAATAATAATCTTTGGCTAGATATAAAATGGTGTCTATCGGGTATACGTACGATGTTTCCTTCTGTTGATATTAAAAAAAGGAAGACATCATGTGAGCTGATTCGGGGATAACGCGTAGGTGTAGAGTGGGGCCATGTACCTACAGCACATTCCTTTGGTACTTTGCACATCATTTGGTACTTTAGTTCAACATACTCGTATCAAGGATCTAAACGTAAAATATTGTATTGTTTGAATAAAAAAATAATTTTCTTGTTTAACTTTTTACAATATTTCGTTAAAAAACATTGTGCTGAGGTATTCAGCTTTGTTTGCCGGGATTTGGCTAGTGTATAGCTATCGGGATGAAAAATAACGTTGTCAATATGTAATTTAGAAAAGAGATGGTAAAATTCGTCATCCGAGTAATTGACCCGGTAGCTCAGTGGTTAGAGCACTAGAACGGTATGCAGAGGTCGTGGGTTCGATTCCCACTCGGGAGAAGAATTTTTTTCATTTCTATATTAATAATTTTATCATATTTTGTTAGTTAAAACAAATTTTTTATATTCTAAATTTTTTATCTAACAATACACCGAAATTTTAAACAGTATCAACAATCCACAATTTACACAGCAAAATATCAAGTTTTCATTAAAAATCAGTACAAAACAAACTTTAAAACTAAAAGGGACAAGACGGCGTATCAAACAACAATTAGCGATAAATTCCGAGTCCTGCTACTAAACTTAGCTATTGGACTAATTGTATTCCATTTCACTTAAGCACTGTACCAACTTCTGTATCTAAGAGTAATTTTGTTATCTTACTCCACCGCAATAGTTTTGTGCAGAGAATAGTGCGAGTCTGGTTTATAAGACAGATGGAGATATATATAGCTGTGTGTGCAACTAATGGGCGAATTCTTTTATATAAACTAACTTAGGTGTATATGAATCTACGTTAGATGACTCCGGTGCTATGTATCCAGAGAGGTAGTATTTTCTTTTCTTATCTTACATAATCTACAGTATTTTCATAACTACTCCATTACACTTCATTTTATTACCGACATACCTATAAAGTTCTGTAGAATCATAATGAAACCTTAATGATTTTTGTTATTTATAGTGATATTTGAAAGATTTTAAATTGTTACGTGTCTGTGAATCAGTTCGCCATCACGTCGTATTGATAATAATATGTACGTGCGTGTGTAGCAACAGCACGCGTCAGCTGAAATCCCCAGTTAATGCGACCATGTATAAACTGTATGTTTTATCAAATAAAGGTCAGAAATTGTCAGATCAAGATACCATCTGAAGATCACATCAGATGAGCTGAGAACGCACAACATGGTTATTATTGCTCTGCTGTTCTGCTCCCATTGACACCCCCCAAGCGGCTTTAAAACAAATCAAATTTTTCTATGATTTTTAATCACACACCTTCATTGCCCTCTGATGTAGTTAAACTACATATCTGCTACTCATAAGTATTTGGTTCCGCTTATCGTTTACTCGTATATATTATCCAAAGAATCACTGATTACAATCACACTTTATAATCAAACTTCACAATTAACTTCATTTTAACCTTCACTCACGCTTGTCAACGACACTCCTTTAGAAACTCCCTAATATACCTCCGAAAACACAATAGAATTTAAACTCAATAGTACATAATAGACGTTCTAATAACGCTACTACGTAACGTGAGTAATTACTGGAGCCTTAAATGAAATTTCGTATGCTAATTGACTAAATACAATTAAGGGAGCGGGCCTAAGATTGTGAGCGGTGCCTTCCTTGAGCGGATACACGGATGTACGTGAAGATGGAAGAGATTAAAGTTGCTAGATCGTTTAAGGAAATAATTAGAATGACTCAATCAAAATGTATGACGCGAATATGTATGAGTTTTTTAAAATCACAACACGTTATGTTACCTAATTATAAGTCCTCTTTCATACAGAAACCTTTTTGGGTCTGGAAACCGTTGATCGCCGCCGTATGATACATACATTTAAAGCTGAACCAAAGTGTATACTTGTATAACCCATCATAATGATTTTTAAAGGTCTAGTTTTTTCTTTCAATTTTGTTTGACTTGCCCGATAAAAAATGCAGACACAGTCGAAAAACATCGAGCTGAGGTATCTATGCAGTAATTCCGTTTACTCGATCGAATCACCAAATCGATAAAATCCTGTGATTATCATATTTTATAGTAAAAGATGCGAGTTATCGATCCTTATATCCTGTCCCTGCTATGTGGGAACTCTTTTATAATTCTACGCTTGTTCTAGGTACCCATTTTATGAACTCAACCATGTCTATATAATGATGATGAGAAACAGAAATGTCGTCTCCAGTATCGTTCCAAGACCGCTGTTAATTAAACCCGGCCGCGTGCAGGCGCAGGTGGTCATGCCGGAGAGCCTTGTTTATGTGCCTCTCCATTTTTACTCTGTTAATATTGTAAACTTTCCTTAGTTTCAAGCTTATAATGATTAAAGAAAGTCACTATTTATCTTTATTACTTGTCGCAAATCACAGAACCTATAAAATTTTAATGAATCTAATCTTCGTGAGGGTGCCTATTATTTTGAGACAGTACAAAATGATGTTCAAATTATCAGAGATTTTATCTGGCTGAATAAAGCTTATTGCTATAGTTTATTTTGAACAAGATTTTAAATAGATTTGGGTGTGTTTTGGGCTATCTGATCTTTCCTATTATACACAAAGGTTAAATTTTATTTTAAGTAATTCTGCCTGGAATCCCTCAAACCTAATGATTGCTTGTTGTAGGTGGATGTTTATTTAACTAAACTCTCTTATGCCAGAATTGTGCAAGATAGCAGTTAATTAAGGTCCCCTAAGGCAGGTGGGCGGCGTTGTGATAACACGTGGTCGCCCTTATTTAGCAGCACAATGAAATACTGTTTATAAGGACGAAAATGTATGCTATAATAATATGGAGCTACTAAAATCTGCATGATTTTATGCATCATTGTTCAGCACAAAGTATTTTTTGAAACTAAAAATACATTGAAAACAAAATATGGAATATTGAGTCGCAATAGACAATCCAAAAAGAAAATTTCACTCAATATGGAAACGTCAGACCCGAGTGGATAAACAAGTCATGCAGCTTTGACTAAAGTTTTCATTGAGTTATGACTGCGGCGCGACGAGAGAGACGGTTACTTTATTTACTGCTTGGTGGCTGAATGAAATGGAAATAGTTTTATCTTACTGCTCCTAGACAATTTTGTACAAGTGACTACGCTTCTATTTTATAATAGGCATGGTGTGAGCACTACTCTATTCCTATCCATGCTGTAAGAGTAATAATGTATTTTATTTTATCATTATTTCCGAAAACAAACAGTGTACACACTAAAATAGTAGCTTGTAAAATAACTAAAACCATTAATATGTTTCCACATACATATTTGTATATAATGAATCTAGGATTCATTATATACACATATAATTGTATGGGTACAATGATAATATCATTCGAATTACCTATATTTATCCCACGGTAATTTAATGGTGTTACTAATCAATGGGATTTTGGGAAAAATTCCAACCAATCTAATTTATAATGATAGTTGGATATATCAGAAGGTGCACGTCAAACTTCTTCTTCTTCTTCTTCAGCCTATTGCAGTCCACTGCTGGACGTAGGCCTCCCCCAGGATATGCCAAAAGGCTACTGCCACAAGAGGGTTTTGCCCATAGTCACCACGCTGGGCAGGCGGGTTGGTGACCGCAGTGTGATTTTCGGACTATGTTGTCAGTACGGGAGGCGCTGCTGGGCACGTCAAACTTACTAAGAGCTAATTATAATAACTAATCTTTCTTGCATATCTGAGATTTGTATCATCTGTATCTAACATATCACAATCTTGTAATCATCAATAATTGTTTTTATACAGTGTTAAAAAAAAACAACTTTATTATTGATTTATAGGTTTTAAATTGGCCATTAGTTGCTGTTTATACAATGAAAACAGGTAAGTACAGCGCATCTACTGTTTCTATAACTGCAATACAATAATAACGTGCACGGACATAATACCCTGACAAAAATCGCTTCGTTTTTCAATGTATCTCATTGTTATTGGTGATATCCCAGAAACATTTTTGAAATAAAACAATTTTGAGTGCTCTCAAAATTAAACACAAGGCCAGGAAATAGCATTGCCGTGTACTGGTGAATTAAGGAGACTTTAGGAACAAGCTTCAGCCATTCTCGCTATGTTAGATGGAGAAACTTTAGATTGTCGCACTATTCTATTTGAATAAAGCAACGTTTCTGAATAGTAAATACTGGTATACAAAAATCAGTATTGCTAAAACACAAAGATGGCTTGAAAAATTTTGATTGTGTGTGTATGAGTGGGTATATTATTATACTGTTATTTAAAAATAATAAATAAATAATCTTTCTTTAGATCTAAATCAACTATTTTAAAATCACGTAGTTGATTGTGACATATTTACATACATACATACATAATCACGCCTCTTTCCCGGAGGGGTAGGCAGAGATCACGGATCTCCATTTGCTACGATCCTGACACACCTCTTTCGCTTCATCTACTTTCATGATATTCTTCATGCACGCTCGTCGGTTTAGACTACTCTTGACACGACCTTTCTTTAGAATTTCACCAACAAAGCCAAGAAAGAAAGTATACAACGGAAGAGTGGATGGAAGGGTTGGAAGGGGAAGACCTCGCCGGACTTTCACCGATCAAATTGGTGACATATTTAGCACTTAGTAAAACCTGTATAGTATGTAATGTTGCAAATCAAGGGCGTGTCATTACCTAGTAAGTATATACAGGGTGCTTTTTCGTTACCACCATTTAAGAGGGGTACGTACCTATTCTACACATCGAATAAAGTAATTTTAAACCAAATAAATAGCTGGAAACCAATTTAAATTTTTTTGACAATTAGTTTTTACTGAACTGGTGGCGCGTCTTATGGTGAGGAGGGTCTCCAATGTTTACGTTGGTTTTTTTAAAAGGACATGTTTTTTTAAAAAAACAAGGTTGTTACGCGTCTACGTGCATTTCTGCAAAAAAACATGCCATACTTAAATTTGTACATAAATATTGATATTGAAAATCAGACACTTCAGGTATGCTTCCATGGAGAAAAATTCGTGATGATGAGGAGGATGCATAGTATTTGGAAACATTGACGACAAAAAAACAACCTGTATAAGTGTTCCACTTTTTAATTTTGGACGTCATAGTGGTGAAAATATGTTTTAATAATAAGGCCAATTAAGATGCTATCGTATAGTTGGATCTTTAACTCGCTCACGCGATGTATTTTGCTGAAAGCACTTGCTTAGGTACTTACCTACTCGCGTTTCTCGCCATTGGTTGGCTACAACATAGCTTTTCAGTTGTAAGGTATTTTATAATTAGACGTCAGCGCTACTCAAGTGCTATGAATGATTAATATCTCTTTTATCAATTCGATCCATATTGTAATATAGAATCATAATAATAATAATCTAACATTTGTATATAGACGATCATGACGTAGTCATGTACAAAGCAACTGGCGCTATCGCACAAAGAAGCTATTTGGTGAATCGCACTATACCTACATATAGGTACACATTCTGATCTTATGGGTTTGCTGTCACATAAATAAGGGACCATATACAAAGGTCTCACGATCGAGATTTGGCTTAAGTACGTACTAATCGTAAATAAATGTTTGGAGAGGTACTAAATAGAATGCGTGACCTGTAAACATAGTCAGGGGAATGTGGATGTTAGAATATACACTCGATATAATATGTTCTTCAATTATACTAAACGAATTTGAAAGGAAAAATCTATTCCTACTTCCTTCATAACAGATTTTTTAATACAAGACTAAAAATAGGCAACAAAATCCCTAAAACATACGTCATAAATAACGTTGTTATTAATTAGAATCAGTACTAAAATCACGTCACTCAGCCAGAAAGGTGTTAGTAAAATCTTTTGAGAACTCAAAAAAAAAATTACCATTTCCGCAGCAGGCATCACGCTTTCGGTCCGGCGACCGAGTGGTTGTCACGCAACAACACGATTTTTAGGCTCACATTTTTAGGCTCACCGATTATTTCAAACTAAATTATTCCATACTAAATTTACATACTGTGCCCTCCGCTGAGCACCAAATAAATTGTGTTTCGTTACCTTCTCACTTCGCTGTAATTAAGTTGCGAGAAATATGACTTTGGGTGCGATTATCGTTTGCAGGCCTTGATGTATTTATGGAATGTTTGTTTATTTCTATTGACTAGTGACAAAAAGCTTGTTGTATTAATACAAAATCAAAGGAAAATGCATGTGTGTATGAATAGAGGTGTCAAATGCGTACATAGGCTGCGTTCCTAAATGGGGAAGCCAGAACTGCAAGATTATAAGGGAGTTCGGGCCCCTGATTACGTAAAAGCAAAAGCAAAGCCGAAGCAAAGCGATAGCGAAAATTGTACAATATTCGCCATGAAACGTCAAAGTTCATTTGAAATTCATTTAACGTAATACGAATTTGACAAGCAATCAGCGACTTTTGTACAATTTTCGCTATCGCTTTGCTTTTGCTAGTTAGGTAATAAGGGGGTCGATGTCTATGTTTAGCACAGCTGTTATAGCTTTGCCTTATTTTGCATTACAAGTTGCTAGCTTACCGCCTGAGAGAATGCCCGAGTCCCTTAGTCGAATCTTAAGACATGCACGGAAGGAGATCAGAATATAAAAATAATGCCTAAAATGCCAATAAACGCAACAGTTAGTCCTTCATCAGTCACTAATTCATTCCACTCTACCACTAACATTACCAAATAAATGACGGGATAAGAAAGCAATCTCTTGTTGGCTCAGTTTTTTTTCCTAATAAAATTAACGAGCTCTCGGAACTTCTCAACCAACAGGTCCGATCATTAGCCTCATGAAGTCATCAAGCCAAAAAGCGTTCGTGACCTGACTGCGTATCTTTTCATAGAAGGAAAATATGAAATGAGCAACATAAGGGCATGAGCACACGTTTCCCGGCACATTTATAATGAGCAACACGAGTATAGAAAATAAATATCAAAATTGAAGCTTTTCCACGAAAACTTTGCGTTGAACGTTGTCTAATAAGGTAATGAAGAAACGAGCAGAAAATAATCTTATGAAGAAGTTCACATAATGTAAAAATATAGGCTATGTTTTTAAATTGAGCTTAAAAAAGTTTTTTTTTTATATTTTCCAATCACTTACAGCATTTAATTTCCCTGGAGTTTTATCAGCTGCATGTGCCTAATGAAAATAATTGTGTTTATTTTTAATAAAGTTGAACTAAATTATCAAATCGCATAATTATTATTATAGAATATGGTAAAATATAATTGTCAGAAATAAATGGAATCAATATAATGGGCAAATAACTACTATTGGAATTAAACTAGCGCTAACTGAATATAAAATACATCTGTCATTTGATATCTGTAGGTATTTTATTTAATTTTTTGGCAGTTGGAATTACCTAAAGGTGGCTATTAGGCGGGTCTCCAGCAGATTCGCGAAGCCTTAGAGGTCGCGAGGGAATTCGCCGCCAGAGGCGCCAGTATAAAGAGAGGTTTTTTAAAATATAGTTTATCTCTAAGGACAGGTAAGGGAAACTATGTCCTATATATATGCCTAAAAATTTTTTTGAACGTGGGTGTGGAATCATCGCTCCAGAGTTTTAACTGATTGCGCGCCATTTTAGTGACGTCACAGATTTTAGTCAATGGTCACATTAACAACTTCGTTAAAACACATGTGTACGCAGCTTAATATGGCTGCTAATATACGATTGTATTACGATTTTAGGTTATCATTATTCTCTTGTTATTTTTACGGTCAGTGATTGACTGAGATTCTGGTTATGTTATTAGCTCTTGATAAAAGAGGTTTCGGAGGACGCGGACGCTGGACGCGAATAGTTATTATCTATTCCATTTATGTGGATTATTTTGTTGGTATATTAGTCTTGAATAAACAATACAGAGTTGGAAAAATATGAATATTGAAACGTTGTGATTTAATGTAAAATGTTATTGGCTAATATAAAGTTCTCAACTTTATCATTTTTTTGTAAATAATCTAATGGAAATAGAATAAATCCATTTTTAAAAGCAGTAAAAATATATTCACACCAAAAATAATCCCTTTGTTAATAACCCCACCATTTTTGTATATTTATTTATTTCAAATTAAATATGCATAACAGAACATTATCACTACAAACTATATAAAATTACATGAAGGTCTTAATCTAGACAATGTCCCAGGGACATGCATACATACAAGTAATAGACAATAAAACGTACACATTGGTGACTAAATTAATTAATTATTAAGGTGGGTTCCTACGGTGCATGATATTGCTGAAGGACGGGGACCAGACTCACCATGTAAAAAAATATATTTTTAAAAATAACAGACCACATAACGCGATTGAAGTTTATATAAAAGCTTTGCACAAAGACATTGTTACTCACGAAACTCATTTGGAAATGTCCTTTCCCTCAAAAACTCTGCAATATTGAGCTTCGTACACACGTCCGTTAATAATGAGAGACACTTGACAGTGCCACAGACAAGCAACAAGCGGCTGCGTATATTGGTGTAACAATATATCAAAAGTAATTTTCTCTAGATGTGTTTTGTTTTGAGCAAATAAATAATATAATCATTTTCATTTTTTTTATTACAGCTCATTTTTTGGATAGAACTAAGCAATATACCCGAGGAGGGTTGGTATAAGGCAGGCAGCTGGCCGTAAATAAACGTTAAATCTCTGGCAATATGAGTTTACAATGAGAAATAATGGGATAAGACTACCCTACACTAGTGTACAAAGTTAATAAATTTTCAAAACTACATAGATCACACACAGTATTTAAGAACATACAGAGGTTTAAGCTTCTACGATAGCAAGCGATATCGTAAACAATTTCTATGTATTGAATTGTATCAGGCTATTTGGAAGTTCAATTTTTTTTTTTTTTAGAGCGAACATTTATATAATTAGGAATAACTTTGTGGTTGTTCGGTAGATAGAACTAACATGGAAAACTAATCCTGATGATGCCACGGGTATTGGCGAAACATATGTCGATTAAAATTTTAATTGGTTTTCGGATTAGCAGCTATGTATTTATGGTTGCATGCTAGGTGCTTGGATCTGGCTTCTCGTTGCGACTGTAGTGTCTTGTGTTCGTGATCATGAGTCGGCAGATCCGAGGGTCAGCGGAGGGTATAGGGCCCGGTGGTGGGCGATCCCTCAATAGAGAATTTCTATGTATATAAGTTAAGAACTTACCCACGCTTCTTTTCTCCAGGATGACTACCGTTACCTACGTGGCAGCTATATGAATAACTTGTTAAAGGGGCGAGGCTGACCCCTTACCACGTGAGACTTAATAGGCTAACTGGTCAAAAGTGGGTCTGTAATTTGGAAAATTTTGCTCAACCTCTTTGGAGAATAATGGACGTGGCTATATGTTTGGGTATAACTATATGTAAAAGGTAAAACCACGTTCGCCAACTAAAAAAAAACCCTACAACAGCTGGTTGCTGGACTAGAAAGTATTGTCGCTGACCGTGATACTGTATTATCTGTGACCGCGGTCATTTGGCGAGGGTCAGACCAAATTGAAGGAGCACACCCATTGTGTTCCCAACACACATTTTTATTATTACTAGGGCCCCATTTAATTTTCTCCGTCCATGCCGAATGTTTGACTGTTGCGCGACTTTTTCGCTATGTTTCGACCGGTCACTGTATTACGAGTACGTTTAACTTTTACGATTGAACGTGAATTTTTACGGTCATTGAGATGGCCAGGTGCTTAGTGCGGGGGTTTTGGCTCGGTTTTAATTTCAGGCTTGCGTAGGTACTGACGACGATATTCAATTTGAGAATTTGCATGTGAAAGATACTCGTATATCTACCTATTTATACAGAATACAATATACGTCCCTAGTTACATAAATTATAATTTACGGCACAAGCACTCCATTTTTGGTAATAACAATTAACATTTCTTAACAAATATAAAATATACCAAGTCTCTTATTGCGACTGCAGTTGTCTGTGATCGTGATCATGAGTTGACAGATTCGAGGGTCAATGGAACCTCATAGGTGGTGGACCCAGTGGTGAGTGAAACGTAGTTAAAAATAAAAGAAATTATATATTTAAAGGTGTGGCTATTAATTTCAAACCTCTACCATTTGACAACCCCGAAATAAATATCCGATATCGCAGTACCAACGCTTAATTAATATTTCAGGAAATTCAGTTGTAGACATAATAGTGTATGTTAAATATTATTTGATTGTTTCAGTTTGTAAATTGAATTAATTGGTTTATTGAGTGTATTGGAAAGGTAAATGTAAAATGGTCAATTTTGGTTTGTCCTTTCGGTTTATATTTTGGCCCTTGATTTTTATGAAAGTCGATTTTCTATAGTATAAGTAACATACCTAAGAGAGAGATCAAGTGCAATACCTACCAACAGCTTTACGTGATAAATTTTCAATAATAGATTCCGTTTATGTAATAAATTATGTAGTACAGGTTCGTGACAGGATCGAGCCTGCGCTGACAGGAAGGTACCTTGGCCAATCACCGCTTTTATTATTAAGTACGATACTCGCAAACTCTAAAACGTCTATTCCGTCTATTTATATACCAGATTCCTTCGCACATGAGTGCAGCTCAGCCCCGATTCCCAGCGGAGCGACGAATCCATTCAGATTAGGCTGAATGGCCCGCTCATATCAGTTGACGACCTTTGGGCGAAACTAATACACCTAACCACATATAGGTAGCTCTATCCATGTCTATACAAACCAATTTTCTAGCATAGAAGAGGAACACTCTAGATTCTCCATAATTATGTATCTAATATTGTCGCGACAATTACTCAGTTTTCTAGAAAATGGTACCTAGATATCTATATACATATAATAAAATTGATCAATACATGGAAAATATACACACACACATATATATATATATATATATATATATATATATATATATATATATATATATATATATATATATATATATATATATATATATATATATATAAAACAATAAAGGGCGGCCTTTATACACAAAAGAAAACCCAAAACAATGTTTTTCGATTTTGTCTATACATCTGTATGTTTGTGCATGTTAATCTAAGAAACGGCTGAACCGATTTCGATGCAGTTTTCATGAATATATTGGGACAGGTCCCACTATATATGGTTACATATAGGCTACTTTTCTCGGGAAAAAGTTTTTTATCCCGGATAATTTAGAAATTTTGTTTTTTATTCTGCAGTACACGCGGACGGAGTCGCGGGCGTCCACTAGTGTTAAATAAAATCTTTGATATTTAATTTATGTTAATCCACATAAGAAGGCGCACTGCAAGCCGTCATAAGTTTGTACTCGCCAAACATGCTTCTGTCAGGCGACTATGCTCTATTGTGATAGAAAGAGATAGATAATAAAATACATACAAACATATTGACACGGCTGTGTCTCCGAATTAGGGTAACTAGAGCTCCAGGATTACATAAAGGATATCCCACAGTCACGCTTAGCGGGGCCAGGTATAAATGATCAGTGACAAGTTGCTAGCTTATCGCCTGAGATAATGTCCGAGTTTCTTAGTCGACTCTTTAAACATGCTTGGAAGGAGATGCGATTAATGTATTTTATTGAAGCCCCGCATCAGCACAGGACAGGTACAGAATAAATAAATAGACATATCAGTAATAGAGGTGCTAATCTGGAATTTTGAAATTTTTGGACAAGGCATCTCTGAATATGTTCAATATTTAATAGGTTCATACATGAACGTATAAAGAACAACGGACGTAATGCTGTCACTGCACAGATTGAAGCACCGAAATGGCGGCGCGTTGGGCATATGTACGTATTTTCCAATAGGCGCCGAGCTTACTATGGTTTGTATATGTGGGTGGATAATGCGTCAATACACATCCCTACTCTATGGAATATCGTTGCCAAGCTTACTATGAATGCTTCACTCTGTGTAGTCATAACACTCTATCCGCTCTTCTTTATACGTTCATGGGTTCATAGGGTTACAAGTATTATCACGGAAATGACAGTTGTTAATACTCCCAAAAACATTCCCACACAATCGTTATTCTCAACATGTCACTAATCCAAACTAGATCGATGGAAACCCGATACAGAAGCCATACGCATGGCGGGGACAAAACGTGTGAACCTATAGGATTATACCGTATTAATGACGCCCGCGTGTACGATACCAAAACTTTGCTAAGTTAATTGTTTAAAATATTTTATTTACCACCAATACCAACACACCTTAGGCAATTAAAATCTTGATTCATTTTATCAAAGACTAGACAATCGCTAGATATCTCACAGTATATGTACTAGAACAATTTATACAATAACAATTAAAAATCAAATGTTAATAGGCAAATAATGTTTTATCTAAAAACTAAATGTATATGAGTTTACACCAGGGCATGCTTTATTATAACTGAAAATAATAGAAGGCAAATTATTACGCTGAACATCATTCAGGCATGCACAATCCACTATAGTGAAATCCTTTCAACAAATAGGGTAGAGATAAGGCACACCCTGAACTGACAGCGCTGTCCTCCTTTTAAGTCAATATCTTCGATAGAGGCTTTCCACTAGCTGACATATGAGCTGTATTAAATTCACCTCCAGTATACATTGATATAGGAAGGGGTGTACATTCTCACGGAGGCTATCGGAAGGATTAGGATAGACAGTTGTTTGATGAGCTCGCCCATATTAACCCAGGGGTATAATCCTTCAGACGTAGGTGCTTATTTGTGCTTGATGCGGATGGAAATGTACTAGATTACTTTGTAAAACTTGTAGTTTCATGGTCACATAATGTGGGGAGAGAAAATAATGCGGTAAAAGACCAATCAAATGGTTAAGACGTGCGTCTATCAGTCGGGAGTCAGTCACGCTGCCTGTACCAATTTATTTCATATAGTTACTTCCGGATTTTAAAACACAACTAAAATTGAAAATTAGCTATACCCGAGAAGGGATAGCGTCAGGCTCGGGCCTTAAAATTAACGCCTAATCCTTGGTATGACTTTGATATATTGTATATTGGGAAAAAATAAATATCATGATTCGAGATATTAGGTACCTATACGACTTTTTTGACCTTTTCTGCCATTAATGTTATTAATGCCAATTCAACGATGTTGACCTTAGAACTGGAAAATAATGAATGATCGGACGAAAGCAAATTATGCGGCGGCATGCTCGTTTCAGATTAGTTATAAATGCCTGATTATGTACGTAGGCTACGTAATAGAATAAACACAAACTGGTCAGACAAAGAGAGACTAATATGCATTTCGAAATAAAAATAAAGATAAATACATTACACCCAAACCACTGCTAAATGCTTTGTACGAGTACTAATGTAGGTTAACATTTACTTGCACACCTTTTGCAGCGATTCTTGGTGTGCCTTTTGATTTCCGGGATCTGCTTGGGATAATTTAATATAAATTTTTCACTCACTTATTTACCTTTATTCGCAATTTATATGTAATTAAAATAATTTAAAAAGTATTGTATCCAAAGCACACACATCAACGGGGCACGTAATGCGACAGCGCGGCGTCCGCCCGCGTCTGTAATTCAAAATTCGAACAGTTTTGTTTATTTATCCACTAATTCCGTAAAGAGGCAAAAGAACTGCCTCCACGCAGTCTTATCACTTGGAAAAACTTTATCAAAACTAAACCAAACTTTTTAAAATAAGAAGTCCATTATGTCGGTAGTTCACATCCTGTGTTTAGTTACTAATGCTTGTTTAATGAAACAAGCCTTTTAGTATAGCTGACATACTTCAACCTTAATAACTAAAATAATATTTTTTTAAATATAAGTAAATATTAATGTTGAAATTAAAGTACTTACCTTAGGTATATTAAAAATAATCAAGATGGAGTAGGTATGCTTACTCTCTTATTTCAAATATTAAGCAAAATATAATAGGGTTTTAGGAATAAAATGATATAATAACAAGAGTATGTAAAACTAACATTAAAGGTTAAGCGCTCCTAATGAAAGGTAGATAGAGTTTGTTAATAGAGTAATATATTTGGAACCGAATTACTATATTAGGGTGGAAACAGTTTTAACTTATTTTGTTAAAAAAAGTAAATCTATACTTAGTAAAATACGCTAACCTATATCTGTATCTATTTTGTATCTGGTAAGCAATTACGATTTTTCCTATAAGCATTAAGTTATTGTGGGAAATAACATAGGTATCTGTATAGGAAATTCGACCAAGAATGGAAATTCATTGATGCATGCACTACCTATTATTGTATGAGTTCTATGCTATAACTGCTAGAAGTGCCTTAGATTTTGGATGATCTGTCAGTGAGGCAGTCAAAAAATTAAAAAACTAAAGAGTTTTTAATTATACCGTGTTTATATTTACAATGCCTGTTGAGATACTTAAAAAAACAGGCTTCTAGTTTTATCCACATCGGAGCTATTGGGTGAGCGAAAACAGCCTGAACTGCTTTGAGAAAATGACGGCTGTAACAAGTCATACTAAACGCACGCACGCTCAGACGCGTCTACATCTGCACACGCATTACGCACACACTCGCACGCCGCGATGGTATAAAAGCGACCGCACTGCCGACGACGATCATTTACTTATTTACTTTGTCAAATAAAGCAAAAAAGCGGTAATAATTAAAATATAATAATATGCCTAGTCATATCGTCGTGCACAGTTTCCTGTGTGTCCAAAAGTGTGCAAAAGTGTGCAAATCACCTACACACCAGCTTTTCAGCAGTTAGCCTATTGAGTCCCACGCTCCAAAGTAAAGTTCTAACCTACTTACACTACTGTTAGTCGGGACTATTTAATATGATTCTAACTACACTCTATATCTTAGAATAATATCCCCTCTAAGGGTTATATGTTCGACTCCCGAGCGGGCCAAACTTAATTAAAGTTTTAATGAGACCGGCGATTTGTTATACATTTACAAATACGATAGTGTGGACTACGATTCAACCATAGACTCTATTGGGATTACTAACTTAAGGAACTAAGCCTGACACATTTTAGTGTGTGTGTCAGGCTTAAAGATTTCTTGGAAATAATGTTCGAGTTTACATAGATATTGGCATCAGATTTCTCTGATTCAATCTGTCACCGGTTGGTGTAGTTGATTCGAATCCCGGTAGGGGCAAACATATTGATTATTGTTATGAATATTATGGATGGTTTCCAAGTTTCCAAATCATCAATATTTCTATATATGTATTTTTATACCGTTGTTTAGTAGGTACCCACGACACAAGACCTTATAGCCTTGATATACAGGGTGTAACAGAAAGGGTATATTAAGCGAAAAGCTATGTAAATAACCCACGTCCAAAATTTGAGACTCAAAATCACATTTTTTTTAAAGATTGTATGAACATTCCTGAGTTGTTTAGGATTTCTCCATACTATCTGGAAAAATAAACATATGATTTTGCGTCTCAAATTTTGGAAATAGATTCTCTATAGTGAGCTATTTACATAGCTTTTCGCTTAACATACCCCTTTTGTTACACCCTGTATAGAGCACAGAAATATGTTTGACGTAAAACTATGAAAATAGCCCTCTATAAAGAATCTGCCCAAAAATTGGAGACTCGAAATCTTATGTTTATTTTTCCAGATAATATAGGATCCGGAGAAATTTCTAAACAACTCAAGATTGTTCATACGTTCTTAAAAAATTCCAGTCACTTTGCGGATTGGTTTTTTCTAGCCATATTCATAGCTTTTCGCTTAACACACCCATTTTGTTACAACCTATATCCCTTAAACAAGTGTACAATCCTGCAGATTTACACATACATAGTGTACGCTTGTAATTACCCGGTTAAACTGTTGGCTCTCTCCGATTTGGGTTTCGGCCAAATTAAAGTATATGATGTTTTGGCTTAAAAACCAACAAAACCATTTAGGTTTAAGTTGAAGATATGATGGTGTTAATAAAAGATATTGTAACCGTAATATATGATTTAAACATTTAACGCTAAACATACCTAGATACATTACATATCTATTTTTCAATATGAAGTAACATTCTTGATTAGCCGTGTGGTGCCGGGAGAGTAGTATAGCACCACCCCATGTCGGCCAGTGGGTATCGTTCAGAGGCAATCAAGGGTTTCCAGGAGGTAGGCAGCAGCGCCTCCCGTGTCATAGTCTGAAAATCACACTGCTGTCACCAACTCGCCTGCCCAGCGTGATAAGTATGGGCCAAAATTCCCATATTAGTCCAATCAATGGGGGGTTTGACCCTAACAATAATCCCTTTGCAGGATGATAAAGTAAAGTCAATAGATTACGATTTATAAAGAATACAGGATTTTTTCGATTTGGAACTTTGTTCTTTTTTACCAAAACAAGAAAATCACATATGAATCGCTGCGGAAAATTTCTCAGTCCGAAATTCCTTCTGTATATGTCAGGTTATATTAATAAGTAAATAAATGTAATGGAATCCAGGAACATTTCGACTTCGGAGAGCCACAACTCTGAAATTATAATTTTTTTCTGCTATAATTTTCTTGGGAAAAATCCTCCGTTCTATTTAATTTTTTTGTTTGTGTTAATTTTATTTAATGCATAGCCTAACACAATTATCTAAAAAAAAATCATTTCGAAACTTGGCTATACAGTCTTGCGGAAAAATCTTAGTTTTTATTTATTTGTTTAGAAAAGAGATGGTAAAATTCGTCATGCGAGTAATTGTCCCGGTGGCTTAGTAGTTATAGCGGCTGGCACGGTTTGCAGCGGTCGTGGGTTCGATTCCTACTCGGGTAAAGAATTTTTTCCATTTTCTTTATTAATAATTTTATAATTATTTATTAGTTATAAAGTTATATGGTGGACTGTAATAGGCTGATGTGAGTGTTTGTAGACTACCTTGACAATAATTTTGTCGTAATTTATATCTATCGACACGTGTAATAAAATAAATTAGGCACGTGTAAGTTAATCATAGAAACATATCAAATAGTAATTAAACTTCTTTAACATCTTAGCATGTAAGAATAATTTATGAAGCAAAGAAATTATTATATTATTAACATAAATATAGCAAATCATGTTCTACTGAATATTGTGAACACAAAAGTTTATTAAAGTCTTGTAAAATCTTACACGGTGCCTTGTTAGTAGGTTATATTATTTTGTTTCTTGAAATTTTTGTTTGCTATCTTCGAGCGAAACATATCGAGGAATGAAAGGCTGTTTGGGATAAGCACCATATATATATAAATGGCGCTTATCCCAAATAGCCTTTCACCCCTCGATATAATTGTCAAGATAAGTTCGTTTAATAACTTTTATACTTTTTGATTTGTTAACTCTTTCAGTCTTGGTGGTTAGTGTCACTAACCACCTATTTCTGAATTTTTTAATTAAAATCTATGCCATCTACTTATAATCGGTTGAATTATCATGAAAGTTCGATTCATGCTTGACAAGATACGACCGAATATACCGCCAAATGAAAGAATGACAACTCAATTTAGTTGAATTGAATATTGCACTTACGTAATTTTAATTGCGTGTTTTATAAAAAAAAATAACAGGTAAGTAAGTTAGCTTTTATCTTCAATGTTTTTTATTAACTTTATTCTCATTTATCTGTTTTATATATATTTACATGAAAATACTACTACTCTTAAGTTTTTTGCAGTGTATTCACATCGAAATGCGTAAATTATCATTAATAGTTTGTATCAATAGTCATGGTGGTTAGTGGCACTAACCACCTCATTTTTCGAAAACCTTAATAAATAATTTTTTTTCCTACTTTATATGATTTTTTTATTGTTAATAATGCTAAAACTTACATACATATGTTAAAAATATTCTTAATCTAAAAGCGTGACGGAAAGAGTTAAAAAAAATGTGGGAGGCCTATGTTCTGCAGTGCACCTAACTTCTCATCACCTACAAGAGACCTTTTTCTTATATAGGCAATTTAAATTGGCCAATTAAATAAATTTAAATGTTAGTCTCGAATCATCAAATCAAATGAACGTGAATGGTACGGCATACGCGTCAAGCCCCTGCAGTAAATTTCCGCCGCACTGCATCGCTCTAAACTTTTTTAAGGTAATGTTTTTGGCTTAATGCCTATAGAAAGTTAGCAATGGCAATATTTCGTTCGTTATTGGCGATTAGTTGTCGTCGCACGAGCTACGTCGGACAATACGATCGTTTAAGGCTCAACATATACGTGTTGTAGAACAAAGTTTAGCAAAACGTGGTTATGCAGTTTTATGTGCAACAATGATTTTCATAATTCATGTTGGTATTCTTTTGAGTTTATGAGTTTATTTGTAACTATCTCTATATCTCCCTGCGCTTATCTAATTTTATTTATGAGGTCGGCGTAATATGGCTTCTTTTGAATCTCACTTTGCCAAAGATTTGGCATTTGTTTACGGCCGGCTGCCTACCTGACGCCAACCTTTTTCGGGTATAGCTAAGTGACAATTTTTAGAAAATCCGTACTAGAAATTCATTCAATTATTTGTAACTATAATTAGCCAACCCGGCGAACTTCATTCCGTATCATATCACTAAAGGCAATGGCTGTCTAAACATAATTTCCTTTGCATTTGCTTAGTTTTTGAGGATTTTCCCTATGATTACAATTATTTTAAAAATTTTATCGGCTGACATACAAACTTAAATACTAGAACCATACATTTGCACAGTCACATGGACAGCAGCGATGTACGGAAATAATTATAAAATATTATTATGACGAATATACAGGGTGTAACAGAAAAGGTATGTTAAGCGAAAAGGTATGTAAATAGCCCATTATTGAGAACCTATTCCCAAAATTTGAGACTCAAAATCACATGTTTATTTTTCAAGATTGTATGAACATTCCTGAGTTGTTTAGGAATTCTCCATATTATCTGGAAAAATAAATTTCGACTCTCAAATTTTGTGGGTAGGTTCCTTTTAGTGGGCTATTTATACAGGGTTTTTTTTTGTGGCCACCTTTAACGAAGGGTACGTATTCTATACATGAAATAAAGTAAGTTTATGCCAAAAAAAATGCTGGGATTTTTTTTTTTTTTTTTAATTTTAAATTCCTTGATCGAAATTTATAGTGTCTAGTGTTTATGTTAGTTTTTTTATAGACAGATATTAATTATTTTTCGTGAAAAAATCCTGCTACGCGCGTCTATGTGCATTTATGCAGAAAAACGCAGTCTATTTACTTAACTTTGGACCCTAATATTTTGGAAACCAGACACTTCCCAGGTATGCTTCCATGGAGAAAAATGATCGTGATGATGAGGAGATTCCGTAGTTTTCGGAAACGTTGACGACCAAAAATCACCCTGTATAGCTTTTCGCTTAACATACCCTTTCTGTTACATCCTGTATAAGTTCAGCATCATGACTTGGTTTTTCATATCCACAGTACTATATTCACAACGTAGGTAACCATTTAAAATTCAATGATTACTTGCACTGCTCGTGAGCACCGTGGGACCGGAATCAGTGCTGTGCTGGCAAAGTGCCCGGGATATGAAAATACACGGTAAATAAAACTGACTGACAATTTTGTAGAAAACTACCATATAGTGTAGGTACAATTGTATAAAATGGCAATTGAACAATATTTTTATACTTGATAGATCCTACCATAATTTATTAGCTACTAGTGGACGCCCGCGACTTCGTCCACGTGGACTGCAGTAAAAACAAAATGTCAAAATTATCAGGGTAAAAATATTTTCCCGGGTTAATCCTATGTTCGTCTCCTGGTTCTAAGCTACTACCTCCCACAAATTTTCTGCCAGATCAGTACAGACGTTCTCGAGTTATAAATAATGTAATTAATACGACGTCTTTTATATGGATAGCTAAAGTTTGACCTATAAAACCGTTAGCAGAGTATACTTTTGAACAACCTGTTCAATAATTTGTTAACCACGTTCTAAATAATACAGGCCCATAACATATTGCCAATATTCCTGTATCATCAAAACTTGACCGAAATTTAATATATTCTTATACTTTATTGCACATACAAAAAATATAAATTACAGGATAAAAGAAGAGATGCATGTACAATGGCAAGCTTATCTCTACAAGAGATCTCTTTCAGCAAGCCAAGCAAATTAAGAGAATTTTTTTACAAAACATGCAATTAAACTAATTCTAAGAAACTATTTTTTGGTCGTCAACGTTTCTGAATACCACGCATTCTCCTCATCATCACGAACATTTTTCGAAGCATACCTGGGAAGTGTCTGGTTTCCAAGATATTGAGGTCTAAAGTCTACTTATCAAGTTGCATTTTAGAGTTAAGGTATACCTAATAAGTCAAAATACTTTAAATTTATGACCTTATATTACTTTGATAATTATTTAGTTGGAAATTTTAAATCTCGTGTGTTTTTCAATAATGTCTCACTTAACGTTAGTCATTAGGTACTGGTCCGGGGAGTCAATATGGTGTCGATCGGTTATCGTATTCTCTCTTGAAATTAGTATAAACTGATACTTGTTCAGAGTTCATCCGAGTGCAAATCGTTTTGTGGGTCATCATTACAGCGATGAAGTCCATCGCTGTACAATAACTTTCACTATAACCGGTTTGACACGACCTGCATCCAGCAGATACCTGCGACTCTGACTAGGTCGTCCGTTCATTTTCAGTCCGTCTCTAGTGTGGCCTTCCCATTCTGGAGCTTGCCAGTACGTTGTCTCTCAAACTACTCGACTCCATCGGCCATTGGTTCTTCGAGCTAAGTGCTCCAAGAAACCCTGAGCATAACCGTCTCCATGTGTGTATGCAAAGTGTTTGTTCCAGCTCGTCATTTACCTACTCTTATTCTATCCTACAGGTTATATAATACTAGGTATACTGTAAAGATTCCTCATAAAAGAAAACAAGTAAAATGCTATAATATTTTTTTATAACTAAAAGATAATAACCGCAATTGGGTACAAATAGTATGATAACTTAAAAACTACATAATAGTGTAACCCTTTATTAGTGAGCCATTGTAGTTTTAATAGTCAATTGAAGCTAAATAAATTATTTATGTGTAAGTAGTTCGTCAGAGCAATTATCTTTAATAATCATGTCGATACATATAGATTTAGATTGTTTTATTCCAATGGCCCAATTCATTAATATTTCCCTACTAAAGCGATAAAAACAAACCTTTTATATACTTCCTTATTCAAACAAAAGTAAATCACAGTCAGCGCAAACATGCCTCATGTTACCTCGTATGCCGAAAACATGGAACAAAAGAAAACCAATAACGCTTTATGACGTATTAAAATTGGATCCAGAAGAAAATAAAACTCTAGGGACAATAAAAATAGAGTAGAATAAGTTTGTTTGCTCGCATAGCTTTCTTCGTCTTGAATTACTGTTGTTTTTGAATTTAAATTAATTTATTACATTTTAAAAATAAAACCTTTTTTTTCATCTACTTATATTTAACTTGTAATAAAATTAATGTCTCTGGATGATAAAAGTTTATATTTGTAAAAAACCTATATATTCTTTAATATTCAGCTCATGTAAGGTTAGCAACAAAGAACAATTTTCTGTTCCTAAGTTGAAAACTTTGCTACATTCCAGGTACTTCCAAGTCTATTGTATTATTTTAGGTCTCCGCAATAAATAAGACTCGGGGCAATTTGCCTCAGCCGTTTTGTTTGTATGTCCGTCCCTAATTCAAAGTTACACAGTTTACACAACGGTGGCCGCGTCTGTTTGTATTTGTTTTAGTAATTTACTTACTGCATTTGTCTTCCAGCTAGCCACGTGTCGATATGAAAATGCTGAAGCAAATGTATTAAAAAACTATGTCGTTTAAAGAAATATACGGCTGCAATATTAGTATCATTGTTTAAGGCTCGAGCACACCGGATGCGTGTGCGTGCACGTAAGCGTAGACGTATACGTACTCGTACCTCTGAGTTGTAATGTATGGAATTGTATAGGCACGGGCAGACCGGATGCGTATGCGGAGACGTAAGCATAGACGTCAAGCGGTGACAGTTCTATAGATTAAACTCAGAGGTACGTGTACGTCTACGCTTACGTGCACGCACACGCATCCGGTGTGCTCGAGCCTTTAATGATTTTATGTTATTTGTATTCATTTAAATACGGTATAAAAAGTTTTTTCTTCTAGTAAGGCGATTGGATGTCGACCAAATTGCTTTCAGTATAGATATACCAACTTTTTTCAAGGTTCCGTTATAATAATAACTAAAGTTTCAACACGTTGGACTGTTTCCATGGTTACCGGTTAGCAGCTAGAGCATGACCTAATTTCGTATATTCATAGTAACAAAAATCTCTCTAATGAACTACTTATTCATTTATATATTTTCTTTAAAAGTAACTATGGAACCATGTTTTGCTCGTGACCTGATACGTTTTGGCAAACACTAATGTTAAATTAGTCTCTATTTGACCTTTAAGTTTAATAGAACATTCAGCCGTTACGCTGTACCTAAATAGGTAATTACTTTATGTAAGGGCGAAAAACTCAGGTCATCTACCGATTTTACAAAAATATTTTTAGTTTCTTTACAATAAATAAAGGTGCCATGCCAATGGTTTATTCCATTAACTTTGAAATAAAGAGTTATATACAACAGTAACTCCTTAAACGTGTTTATCCATCACCATCAATCAGGGGCGTTAAAACACTCTTTTGTTAGCTCAAACAAAATACTGAATTTCTTTTGGTTCCGGCTTAAAAGCGGTATTATACTCATTGTAAAATTTTATGCAAATGAATGTTCGCTCCGCTGCAGGCTTTCTGGGCACTTTGGAGCGAAATGTACAGTAAAATGGGCTATGGCTTACCACGGATTATGACGGGCCTAGCAGGTTGTTGTACTCATGAAGAAAAGAGAAAAAGGGGAAGGTTGATATCATATGTTTAACCTCATCTGCTATCTTTGCAGTTTCTATCTATCTTTTATATCTTTTCTTTATGTTTTGTAGTCTTCTATTACTTATTCCTTTACACAAAAGTGGTTTTCTGTTACCGTTCGTCTCTCGAAAAGTAAAAAACGACTTGACCGATTATAATGAAGTTTTCTGTATGTATTTGACCATTTCCGCACTCACTTCCAAAAATATCTCAACGCTATATTTTTATTATTAGGTATCCGGCAAGTAAAACTGTTGAGAGGTAACTGGAAGAAAAAAGTGTTGCCGTTGCACGGGTGACTGGCGGAATGGTGAAATAATCGTTGGAGGCAAATGTTGTCTTGATTAGCTATCGCATATGTACTATTTGCTCTTTCTTCATGGTGCCGGTAAATTTTGTTACGTATTTGCGACTTATCAAAGATTGACGACCGATTGGCGTAGTTAGTAGTGACCCTGTCAGCGACGCGACGTCGTAGGTCCTGTGTATAAATCGCTATAGATGCAAACATTGATGTGATTAGTATGAATGTTTATTTGTGGGTATTAGATAGTACTTTAATTAACTATGTATTTTTATACTGTTACTTAATGCCCACGACATAAGATCTTAGGGATCATAGTGTGGGACTACCTACGTGCTGTGAATTTTGTGAAGATATATTTATACTGTGTGTTCTATGTGCTCGAGATTAAAAATGTGTTGTTGAAGAGTTTATAGATTTAAAGGCTTATTATTAATGCGTGTCGAAAAGTTAAATGTATATAAATAATGCTTTCAGTATGATTGAGAAATAAAATTAAATGTGTAAATTGATTGACTATGATTGTGAATAGATATAATGAAAATATGAAGTTTATATTTTTTAGAAACCAGATTGTACTTGATTCTGTGATAATTGATTACATTTTAAAGAGAGCAATTGAACGTGGGTATCGTTTTGAAATTGTAAGTAAAAAGAAAGTATGTCCTCGTAAAAACACATTTATTATGTAACTACTTAAGTTGACTATAGATAAAGACCCAATGATTAGGTACATGCTACCAAAGTCTAGCTACATTTACGTTCAAACGTAGTTTAACTTAAAAAAGCTAATGAGTAGCGCATTATAACTGAACAAACAAAACATCAACATTTTTTAGAAACCAATATCGAATAGAAAAGCGTAAGTTACAAAAATCATTGGCACACACAAACGGAAAAGGTCAAAGTGGAAGCAACAAACACTTTATCATTTCTGACACACATCATGAAATAAGGGTCTTTCTCTCCAACTTGGAAATCACGTCGCAGTGAAACTACTAACTCTGTAATTCGTATCAGTTCCAAAGTCCTCTCACAAAGGCGCTAGTATCATTGTAATTTTGAATTTGTTTCATTTATTTTACTTAGTACAATTAAAATTCGTGGGACGTCGTAATTAAAGCACATACGAACTTTAGACTGGAAGTGACAAACTAGTTCGGAACTTTGCGTTGCTCAAGATGGCCGGTGTCCGCTCTGTGATTTTAGAACCTAAAATTGACAATGGCAGTCAGGTAACTTGGGTGTAACGGTCGGGATCTTTTTTACATCGTAACACATAGTAAAATGGACTATTTAATTGTTTTCCTAAGGCAACATAATAAATGGCTAAGTTAGTTCACAGTTATAACCTTATTTTAACCAGGCCGCGTGATGCCGGTAGAGTAGAATTCGTACCACCCCATGTCTGCCCGTGGGTATCGTACGAGGCGATTAAGGGTTTCCTGGAGGTGGGCAGCAGCGCCTCCCGTGTTGACAACATAGTCCAAAATACAAACTGCGGTCACCAACCCGCCTGCCCAGCGTGGTGACTATGGGCAAATACCCCCATGGCAGTCTTGTGGCATGCCCTGGGGGAGGCCTACGTCCAGCAGTGGACTGCAATAGGCTGATGATGAAAAATAATAATTTGACCATTGTTCTCCTATGCGGGGCTTCACTACGAGTAGAAAATATCAGGTGCATCTCATTCCGTGCATGTCGTAAGAGTTGACTAAGGAACTCGGGCATATACCTACTCAGGTGATAAGTTAGAAACTTGTCACTGGTAATTTACATCTGTTCCAGCTATGCTGATGCTATAAACGTAGCTGTAGATATCTTTTATAATGCTGCAGTTCTGGCTACCCCATTACGGGAACAGCCATGTCTATATGTATATGATTTTTTAAAATATAATATATCAGTCAACTCATCAGACTACCGCTTCAGAGTAGTGACATCATAAGTTAATCGTAGCGAAAAGTTCTAAGTGGTGAATCAACATAATTATTTTGAGATGATTTCAAGAGATATTATGTGAAGCGAACCGAACGTGGAAATTCAGTACGTCACTGCCACTATGTAGTAGAACACAAGGTATAAATAAGTAGGACAGTCAGGTACAGCGCCGTAGTTCGTAGCACGCTACGAAACTAACTACGGACTTAGTCACTAGTTATTAATAAAGAAATGGAAAAAATTCCTCAACCGAGTGGGAATCGACTAGACGTCAAGCGGTGACAGTTCCACACACCGCACCTTGGGGTGGTGACCGTTGCCAAAGCAAAAGTTTTGCGATTTTTTTTTGGGTTGTTTAAATTCACCTCCTTTTTTGTTTGGTAGCGGTTTCACTTTGGGGTGCGTACATAGAAAGTAACATATAATTAGACAATCGACAAACAAGTTGTTAATGCTTTCATGTCGAATAAATGATTTTGAATTTGAATTTTGAAAAATTTAAATTCTAATTCAGTTTGGTGCAACCGTTCCTATACATTAAACTCAGAGGTACGTGTACGTCTACGTTTACGTGTACGCATACGCATCCGGTGTGCTCGAGACTTTAACACGGCGTATTCTATAACATCGCCTCCGACATGTACATATTACATTAACCAAAACGTTTAAAAAAGATCTTACTATCAGCTCACACGAAATCTGACTCAAAAGCACTAATAATATTCAAAAGCCATAGAAAAACATTGAATTGGGAGCACATTTCATTCGATCTGATACGGCGAGACGTCCCGCGCATACATTGGAAGGATTTACTCGATCGTGACCTCGCATACAGTGCCCGGCTTGTGGTAACGGCTTTTTACTATTTGAAAATGTGGTATGTATTGTGATTTTTTCAGTGTATGCAATATTGAGCCTATTTCGTAAAATAGGCTGATGGAGTTTTGTATTAAAAGACGCGTACCTACGTGCGTGTACCTACACGTGCAGTAGTAATTTTTCATTCAATCTTATGCGCAATTTGATACTTGAAGATAGATGCTACCTTTTCCAAGGCTCAATATTAGCGTATTTTAATACATTACGTTCTGTATTTCGAACCGCTTTACTTTAAAGTCGTTTTTAGGTTCATTCTTATTCTTTATTGCACATACACTGAAACGCTGTCCCCTTCTTCCCCTATTACAGGCAAGAAGTGGACAGGTCCAGTTAATGAATTTAAAACAAAAGAAAAAATACGGTAAAGCTAAGTGATTAAAATAAAAAACAATTTATGAACACGAGACTAATTTATTAAAGTGAACGCGATAACAGGTCGTGGGTGACTAATCCTGGTTTCTTTGATAAATATTAAAATTGTTTACAACAAAAGACACGTAACTTCGGGCGAGACGTATCCCCGGTAGCAGCCGAGGCCGCGATGCGAAGAGTCCGACGGAATGCTCGGCAGGTGTGGGTGAGCTCGGCGGGTCAATTCCCGTTCGGTAATTTTTGGCAAATCCTCGGAATGTTCCAAATGCAATTCCAACGAAATCCAATCGAGATCCAATCGAATTCGAATTCCGAACGAAATCCAATTCCGAACGAAATCCAATTCCGAACAAAATCCAAATCCGGACGAAGTCCTAATCCGGACGTAATCCTAATCCGGACGTAATCGCCACCGAACCTGGAATTTAACAGATCCGGTGTAAGGCGGTGTGCCTCTTTCCAAATCTGCCAATCGGGTAATGTCTCCAAATAACAAATAACAAATTACAATTAATATTATCCGATTGGCAGAGACATTTACAAAGAAAAAAATAAATGGAGCTGAGTAGGAAAAAAATAATAATCCGAATATTCAGATCTAGCAATAAAAAATTATATAAAAAGGTAGAAGGTGACTACAACTAATATTTGCAATCTGAATATTCGGAATAGGCGTTGGAAAAAAAAACACAATAAATAATACACAATAATATAAAATACATTAGATTATATAAATACAGAATAAATAAATATATACCTATAATTTCGAATAATATTATAGAAGAGGGTAGTTATAGGTGCGTAGCTGGTACCTTGGAATCCGGATTATTACATAATAATTCCTTCTTATGTACCTTTGATTTAAATTAAATACGTTCATATTTAGGGCCAAACACAAATATGAACTTAAATCAAGACTTCCACTAAAATAACGGTCATATTAAAATTGTGAGGTAGTCAAATAATCTAGATTCCGTCGCAGTACTAAGTGAATTCTAACTAAAATCTAAAATAACAATTAAATAATGGCATTCATGGATAGCGAATTAGAAATAAGTTTACAATTTATAATTAGGTAGCTGTAACACGGTCAGCTAATGAGATACAGTAGCTATCCAGAATCCAGACCAATTATAAGTACTAGAACACTATTTAGCACAGCATAGTATGTATAAACATTTTAACGAAGCTACAACGCACCTATAAATGCTACACGAAATAAATAGATAAAATATGGCTATATATATTCACTCACTTACCTAGTTCGAAGTGGCGACACTTATCACAGATTAAATTATAAAGTTGCACTATGGCGACTATTTGAATTGCAAAACAGCAGAAAGTAATATTTATAATAGGTAAGGAACGAGGAATTAACTTAGGCTTCAAAATAGTTCCTAATCCTCTGAGACAAACTTTGGTAATGCTGGCGACCGCGCGATCGAGGCAACAGCCTTGTACGTACCGAGCCGCACGGTTATTGACCTCAGCCTAGAATGGCCTTGCCATTGGTTAATATTTTAATATCCCCGCCCGGCGTAAATTTTAGAGATTTTATTACCATAAAAGGTAATCTTGGTGCCAAAAAGACGAAATTCCGGCTAGACTGGCAACGCCCAAAACGTTTTTGAAATAAAACGACGGCACCATGTCGCGGGAATTTTGAACAACGCGACATTGCCCCCCCTCGACAGAAAGGTTTTTAGGCGTAGAAGACGACGATAAAACCGCCAAGGACGAAGGAGTTAAAAAAAACCTCGGAAACACTCATCAACATACATACGATCCATACATACCATCATCAATCATACATCATATTCATACTATGTGGGAGTTGCTGAAATTGCAATCACACTTACTCTGACACAATAGAGATCAGAACTAGAATATTATTAGGCTGACTCTTGACAAGTGATCCTAGAACGAAATTTTGTCCTTAACGATAAGATTCGAGAACAATATAGCGATGCCCAGAAGATTAAATATATTAGTTAGGTGCAGGGTCACTAACCGCCCTGCTGCGTTTGATGAGGCCTTAATTAAAAGAAAATTAAGGTATGAAGAAAAAAAATGGCTTATTTAACAAGTCATCATCCGCTTGAGTGATAAGGCTTTGGGTTGACCTTCCTAAAATACCAAATCCTCGACAACCACCATTGATCTCGAACTCGCTGCCAATCTAATTACTCTCGAATAAAATTCCAAAATCACGCTAAACCTATTAAGAAATGAAAGCAAGAAAGTAATAATAAAGAAAAAATTATAAATGAAAAATTATATAGAATTATTAGACAATCTAAAATCTTTAATATGCCAATCCCCAATACTCTTCCCAGACATATCTTGTAAAGTAAACACAAGTGAAGATTTCTTAGCGATTATCTTACACTTTTGAAATTTAGGAGCTAATTTCTTAGCAAAATTAGCACCTTTATCGCTTAAGAAATAAGTACGTTTCCAAACTATATCACCCACATTGTACACTGCTTGTTTCCTACGCAAATTGTAACGCCTCGCATTCTTTTCGTGGCTGTGGAATAACGCCAACTGAACGTCGTTAAAGATCTTCGATAACTCGCCTATATTCTCAACATATTCATCGCGAGGCCTGAAAATTACATCATTTGGATTTACATCCGATGCAGACTCATAAAACGATCCGCAGGAAACCAATTCTCTGCCATAGACTAGAAAAGACGGCGTATACTTAGTTGATTCATTGACTGAATTATTAAGTGCGAATTGAATTTTAGGGAGATGGACATCCCATGTGCGATGATCATCGTTGATATAAGATGATATAGCTGTGACAATGGTTTTGTTATAACGTTCAACGGTATTAACCTGTGGGGTATACTTTGGAGTAAAATTAATATTAGGAACTTTATATTTAAGAAACATATTATTCAATTCCTTACTGATAAACTGACAACCATTATCTAACACAATATACTGCGGCACTCCGTGTACTAGAAAAACTCCATCTTCAAGACACTTCGTTACAGCTGCAGCTGTTGCGCGCCTTAATGGAAACAAAATACTATACTTAGAAAAACAACAACATACTACAAAAAGGTAAGAATGCTGTTTTCGGGAAACCGGTAACGGACCTACTAAATCGATAGATATCATTTGGAAAGGACGAATACACTCTTTAGCCTTGCCCATGAGACCCAGCGTGTTGTGTGATGGCGCCTTATATGCTAAACAGACGTCACACCCAGCACAGAAGGTAACGGTATCTTTATACATACCAGGCCAGTAGTATCTTAGACAAAGTCTTTTGTATGTTTTGAAAATCCCGAAGTGAGCACAAGTCGGTTCTGAGTGATTAGACTTTAAAATATTTGCCCTTTCCTCCTGATAAATGACTTCTTTCCATTCAAATTCAGAGACCAAAGCATTATTACTACACATATAACGATACAACTTTCCATCACGGATATTGTAATTAGGAAAACTAGAAGGAGAATTTAAGCAACCATTAAAAATATTAAGATACCACTCGTCGGTCGTAACGGGTGGCACTATAGGTTTTACAGAAATAGCAGCTAACTGAGGTGCACGGGACAAGGCATCCGGAATGACGTTATCTTTGCCCTTACGATGAACAATGACGAAATCAAATCCTGACAATCTAACCCCCAACGAGCCAAGCGACCTGTAGGATTTGATAAGGACAAAAACCACTTCAACGCTGAATGATCAGTGATGACGGTGAATGTTTTCCCGTTCTCAATATAGCATCGCCAATGCTCCAAAGCCACAAGTACTGCAAGTGCTTCTCGTTCTGTAACGCTGTAATTGCGTTCAGCACCCGACAGTGATCTGCTCATGAAAGCGATTGGACGTTCAATACCATCTACCATTTGGGTCAACATGCCGCCTATACCATAATTACTGGCATCAGTTTGAACCTGAAATGGTAATTCAAATTTTGGACAACTAAGTATGGGAGTACTCCCTAAACAACTTTTTAACTTCTGAAACGAATTTTCAGCTTCCTCGGTCCACTTGAAAGGTGGTGCATTTTTCCTTGATGACGTTAAGGCATTTAATGGACCAGCAATGGTGCTGAATTGAGGTATGAAACGACGATACCACGAAGCTGTACCTAAAAATCGCTTCACCTCCTTTTTTGATGTAGGCGTAGCGAACTGCAATATAGCCTCAACCTTTTCTGGATCAGTACGAAGACCTCTCGCATCTATAACGTAACCTAGATACTTCAAACTGTCACGAAAGAATTGACATTTTTCATAATTAACAGTTAAATTAGCCCCGGTAAGCTTTTTAAGAACCCTCAGAAGTAAGGAAACATGTTCCTCAAAAGTGCCGCTAACAACAATTATGTCATCTAAATAACAAAAAACCCTTTGCTCGAATTTTGGACCAAATAACGTATCCACCAGCCTCTGTTGGGTTGCTGGTGCGTAAGTAAGCCCAAAAGGCATAACATTAAATTGAAAAGTCCCTCTACCAGGAACATAAAAAGAAGTTTTTTCTCGATCTGCAGCGCGTAACGGAACCTGCCAAAATGCTTTAGATAAATCAATAGAACTCAAATATCTAGCGTCTCTAAGGTTATCAAGAATTTCGGAGATGTAAGGTAAACTATAAGCATCCTTCTTAGTTAACGAATTTAATTTACGACTGTCCAGACAAAAACGAGGCTTGCCATCCTTTTTTCCAACGACTAGCACCGGGGAAGACCAAGGACTCTCGCCAGGTGATATGACCTTCAAACGTAACATCTCGTCAACCTGTTCTGCGACTATCCTCTGCTTCTCCGGCGATAGACGGTAACACCGCTGTCTGATTGGCTCGGCGTCGCCTGTATCTATACAGTGGGTAACAATATTAGTTCTACCTAAACCTTTACATGACTCAGAAATTTGAAGAAATTGGTTAGTGACATTATCTGCTAACTCTTTCTCGACTTGAGATAATGAATCATACGGCTGCAGATGAGTAGCTTCCATATCTAAATGCGATATGGTAGAGAATTGAAATTTATTAAAAGTAGTAAAATTAATTTTAGGTAAGTATTTAGGACAAATAGAGAATGTAGACCAAAAGTCTACACCTAGAATAAGTGGTGAATCCACTTGTGGAATAATGAAAGCCCTAAGACAATGAGTAGAACCTTCAAAAATAAAATTTAAATCTAAATAACCTAACGAATACATGCGCTGGCCACCAGCCGCAGTTACAAAAATATTATCGGCGGTCTTAATGTTAAGACCTCTATTAACAAAAACATTATGAAAGTTATCACCTAAAATGGTGATTGCTGAACCTGAATCTAATAGACCCTGAAGCTCTATATCAGGATAGCCTTCAAATCCAACCTTAACATAAGGACGAACGTCACCAACAGGAATTTTATTAAAGATAGTGGCCACCCTATAAGACTGGAAAAAATTACGTATTGTACTTAGCCAGTTTGACCATTCCTCGCGATCAAACTTAGGTGGACTGGGCGACGCACTATCGTCGACTAGTTTTTTGACTGTGACGCAACACCCTTACATTTAGGACAATTACTAATGGCGACACCCTTTTCGCCACATACCCTGCATACTAATGTCTTTGCACAAGTAGGACAATTTAAAATAGAAAACCCGTCTAAACCGCATTTAAAACATTTTAATTTTCTTGAGGAACCCAATGAATTGATTGCATTACATTTATTAATATTGTTATTATTATTAAAATTACTACGACCCTTGTTAGACTGGTCATAACCATAGGCAAATTCAGGTGCAACCTTCGAAGATAGTGATGTCGACGGTTCCATAAAATCCGCCGAACGAGCCATAACAGTCTCGTACCTCTTGCAGATGGTACGCAATTGCATAACTGAATTAACCTCGGTTGATGTAGCTAAAACATTTGAATAGCAAGGTCTAATATTATTAAGTAAAATTTCCAATTTATCCTCTTCCGAAAAAGGTTTTGACAAACGACTAAACATGCCATGCATAATCGCAATGTATATCGACATGCTCTCTGACCTACCCTGAGTGCGCTCCCTAATCTCCTTAAGCAGCTTGTAGTCGTAGTTAGGAATATCGAACTCCTCTTTCATAGAATCTACTAACTGCGACCAATCGGAGATATAATCTCGCACCGAACGGAACCAGTGTAACGCGTTTTCAGTAAGTAGTTCAGGCATCATTCTAAAAATACGGTCGTCCGCAACACCACGCGCTTTACGCAACTCCTCGAGTCGCATAAGGAAAGACCGAACACAAGATTTTCCGTTAAACTTGAGCTTGAGGAGCTCGGATACATTATTGCGGTCGCATACCACCGTAATAGCAGGTGCAACGTCCTTGCACTTGACACACGGCTCATCCTTCACCGTAGGTACTGTAGGTGATGAAGGACCAGCCGAAGGATTCGGTGACAAATATAATGTCGGGGTTGTAGGCCGCGACATCTTGATTTGATAAAAAATTTATTAAAATTTAAAAAATATGAAAAAGAGAATGTAAAAAAATTTAAAAAATTAAAAAAAAAAAACACCCCGAAGGTAGTACAAAAAATAAAATCCGTTGAAAAAACGCAATATCTGGATAACTCGCTAAATGAAAAAGGTAGTGAGTGAAACAGAAGAAATATATATATATATATAAAGAAAAAAATACTTATATAATATGCGGACCTGTGAAAATAACGGGTACCCAATTTCTTCCAACAACCTCAAAATAGGGGTTGGAGTCTATTGGGTCGCAGTATTTCACCGGGCGTGCCAGGCCGCGAGCACTACTGCTATGAAATAAAAAAAATACACAAAGCTGAAAATTATACAAAATAATAAATATGACTCACCAATCACCTAGAAACCAGGATCAATGTTATGTAATAAAACAAGTGGGCGCCAATGAAACGCTGTCCCCTTCTTCCCCTATTACAGGCAAGAAGTGGACAGGTCCAGTTAATGAATTTAAAACAAAAGAAAAAATACGGTAAAGCTAAGTGATTAAAATAAAAAACAATTTATGAACACGAGACTAATTTATTAAAGTGAACGCGATAACAGGTCGTGGGTGACTAATCCTGGTTTCTTTGATAAATATTAAAATTGTTTACAACAAAAGACACGTAACTTCGGGCGAGACGTATCCCCGGTAGCAGCCGAGGCCGCGATGCGAAGAGTCCGACGGAATGCTCGGCAGGTGTGGGTGAGCTCGGCGGGTCAATTCCCGTTCGGTAATTTTTGGCAAATCCTCGGAATGTTCCAAATGCAATTCCAACGAAATCCAATCGAGATCCAATCGAATTCGAATTCCGAACGAAATCCAATTCCGAACGAAATCCAATTCCGAACAAAATCCAAATCCGGACGAAGTCCTAATCCGGACGTAATCCTAATCCGGACGTAATCGCCACCGAACCTGGAATTTAACAGATCCGGTGTAAGGCGGTGTGCCTCTTTCCAAATCTGCCAATCGGGTAATGTCTCCAAATAACAAATAACAAATTACAATTAATATTATCCGATTGGCAGAGACATTTACAAAGAAAAAAATAAATGGAGCTGAGTAGGAAAAAAATAATAATCCGAATATTCAGATCTAGCAATAAAAAATTATATAAAAAGGTAGAAGGTGACTACAACTAATATTTGCAATCTGAATATTCGGAATAGGCGTTGGAAAAAAAAAACACAATAAATAATACACAATAATATAAAATACATTAGATTATATAAATACAGAATAAATAAATATATACCTATAATTTCGAATAATATTATAGAAGAGGGTAGTTATAGGTGCGTAGCTGGTACCTTGGAATCCGGATTATTACATAATAATTCCTTCTTATGTACCTTTGATTTAAATTAAATACGTTCATATTTAGGGCCAAACACAAATATGAACTTAAATCAAGACTTCCACTAAAATAACGGTCATATTAAAATTGTGAGGTAGTCAAATAATCTAGATTCCGTCGCAGTACTAAGTGAATTCTAACTAAAATCTAAAATAACAATTAAATAATGGCATTCATGGATAGCGAATTAGAAATAAGTTTACAATTTATAATTAGGTAGCTGTAACACGGTCAGCTAATGAGATACAGTAGCTATCCAGAATCCAGACCAATTATAAGTACTAGAACACTATTTAGCACAGCATAGTATGTATAAACATTTTAACGAAGCTACAATGCACCTATAAATGCTACACGAAATAAATAGATAAAATATGGCTATATATATTCACTCACTTACCTAGTTCGAAGTGGCGACACTTATCACAGATTAAATTATAAAGTTGCACTATGGCGACTATTTGAATTGCAAAACAGCAGAAAGTAATATTTATAATAGGTAAGGAACGAGGAATTAACTTAGGCTTCAAAATAGTTCCTAATCCTCTGAGACAAACTTTGGTAATGCTGGCGACCGCGCGATCGAGGCAACAGCCTTGTACGTACCGAGCCGCACGGTTATTGACCTCAGCCTAGAATGGCCTTGCCATTGGTTAATATTTTAATATCCCCGCCCGGCGTAAATTTTAGAGATTTTATTACCATAAAAGGTAATCTTGGTGCCAAAAAGACGAAATTCCGGCTAGACTGGCAACGCCCAAAACGTTTTTGAAATAAAACGACGGCACCATGTCGCGGGAATTTTGAACAACGCGACAACACAAAAAGAAATATGGCATACAACATTAAAGAAGAACAAGAAAGAAGTTCATTTGCATTTTTCTGGTGGCCTTTGTTGATCATGGCTTACAGAGTTACTACAATAGCGAGAATCAGTAGTGGGCAATTTCTGGTTTTTTCTACATAGTACTATTCTTATACTATTCAGAAATATTCAAACAATCTTGAAAAAAAAAAACGCTAGATCTTAAATCTGTCAACTTATTTATTTATTTATTATTATTATAAAGAGGTATAGTACAAATTTGGATTCGTCTATGCCCTGCAAAACTATTTCAACAGTTTGTCTGCAGGAGTGGAGTCTCTTTTAACATATTTATACGTACATAATTATTTACTTTGCATCGTTACCTCAGTGAGTCCCTATGGTAAGGTATCCAGTAATTACCTTTTTATTTATTTTATTTTTAAACTCATTATAATCTTGTTCAATACGGTTATCTTCAGGCAAACTGTTCAGTATATAAGGTATGCGTTTTTTTAGGGTTCTGTCACCAAAGTAGTTAGTTACTCTGGGTACTTCAAATTTGCCTGCTGACACCGACCTCGTAACATGACTGTGTGAGGCTTTGCTCTTGCTTGCTAATGCTATTTATTATTAACATGTATTTTTGCTTCAATCTAACCGTGGACATCTTTGTGGACATCTTCTCTGTAGTGGCAGCAGCCTCCATAGCATTCTGCTTAACATGTCTTTAGGCTGATACATTCCGTATATTCATCGGCAGCACCACACATTCTGTAACGCTAGATCTTAAGTCTGTCAACTTTATGTATATCTTCTCTATAATGGCCTAAATAGTATTTCGCTTAACATACTCCTGGGCTTCTGTTACATTCTGTATATTCGTCGGCAGCACCACCCATTTTGTATGAAAACGTAATGAGCAGTGTCGCGCAACCAACACGTCTGCACCGAACGTCTTTTATATGTCCCGCGCCTAACTTATCAAATTTTTCAGAAGCGTGCTAGGCTAGACAGTTTAGCAGTATAAAATAAAATAAATGAAATTGTATTAGGCGTTACAATTCGGAAGTTTAAACATTACTATGGGTGCGCCCACCAAGTGCTTGTTTTCACAGTTATGAGTTATCAGATCCGAGGGTCAGTGGAGGGTGTAGGGCCCGGTGGTGGGCGCACCCATAGTGAATAAAATATAATATTTCAATACGTTAATCAATTTTCAAACTTGTTATTATTAAATTACTTTAACAATTTCAAAGAGTTGCAAAACTATTACGTAATATACTTGCAAGTATAACATTTTATTTCTAATATATAGGTACACTTGTACAAAATATTATGATAAATTATGTAGGTGTATTAAATTGGTACAATTAGAACCATTCTACATGGAAATGCGTCGAAAAATCATAAATGAAACTAACTTAGGTGCTAAGCTCTTGTCTAGCCATAAGTTATAGAAATCCCCAGAGAAATACTCATACTTAATAAAAATATCAAAACAGTGTAATGGTAAGTTGTACCATATATGCGATTCATTCCGGTAGCCGTAGCAATACAGGGTGATTTTTGGTCGTCAACGTTCCCGAAAACTACGGAATCTCCTCATCATCACGATCATTTTTCTCCATGGAAGCATACCTGGGAAGTGTCTGGTTTCCAAAATATTAGGGTCCAAAGTTGAGTAAATAGACTGCGTTTTTCTGCATAAATGCACATAGACGCGCGTAGCAGGATTTTTTCACGAAAAATAATTAATTTCTGTCTATAAAAAAAATAACATAAACACTAGACACTATAAATTTCGCACGATCAAGGAATTTAAATTTTTTTTTTTCAAAAAAAAAAAAAAAAAAATTCCCAGCATTTTTTTTGGCATAAAACTTACTTTATTTCATGTATAGAATACGTACCCTTCGTTAAAGGTGGCCACAAAAAACACTCTGTATATAGCTTAACACATATTCATTGTCATGGCTTAAACTTGCGAGTAACTATCTCCGCCGGCCAGCGAAGCAAATTACGAGGTACACACTATAGATAGCACGCAAACGTTAGCTTAGCCAAATTAACGTAGACTGCACTTAGGTAGACTTGATGTTTTTGATATATATGTATAATCCTAGAAAAGTACATACTATGAATGTGTAGGTAAATAGTGTAATGAGTGAGTTTCCATAGTCGAGAGACCACTTGTATTCTTAGTTGTTTTTTTTCCTTTTAAGTCACTCGATTGAATGATGGTGGTGGTGAGCTTTGTTTTTGTCATGAATTTAGAGTGATTTTTTAATAGTTAAGTGTGATTGAAATTTAAATTAACAACTATACGGAGGTGTGAATTAGGTATCTATATATAGTATTGATGTAACAAAGAATACTTAAAAAATATCCAATATAATTTTTATTTCATACATAAATATAAAAATCGGTTCAGTCAACTTCAAGTTTTAGCGAGATAAAAATGGTAGATAGTACCCATTGTTGTACCTACTTTCAAGCTACGTACGTTAGCTACTCTCTGTTAACCTTTTTTCCACAAAAATCTACTTTTACTAGATTTGAGTTCACCGAAATTGTGAAAATAAATATAGATTTCAACGCACAAAGAAGAAACGTATAGAACCAGCGATTTATACGTCTGCAGTGGGAGGCAAAGAAAGTCGTTTGGAAGATATATACACTAAGAAAATGCATGGGACCACTGCTATGCATCACCGTCGAGTTCATTTGGTCGGTCTTTATTAAGGTATGTTATTGCCCTTTGAATTTCATTAAATTTTTTAAAAGAATATCTGGAAAGTTCGGTCACATGGAAAGCTTACAATGGCACAAAGAGGTTCCAGGTTTCCAACCTCTGAATTCACAAAATTTGTTCAATATAATTTTTTAAAACTTCAAAGGGTTCGATACTTTCTTACTTAAAAATGAATTAGGTACTAAAGACCATTTGCCTCGCGCGTCTACTTCCAATTTTAATGAGTTCTACCCTTGATCTCAATGGAAAAAAGAAGTACGCCCAAGGAGTACGGATTAAAATCCTGAAGATGCCACGAGTGTTGGTGAAACAAATGTCGATTAACATTATTCATTGATATTTTCGGATTAGTAGCTATGTATATTTGCATGCTAGGTGCTTGGATCTGGCTTCTCATTGCGACTGTAACAGAAGAAGTAGGACTAAAGAGACTTGGGTATTATAATATTTTTTTTTGCAAATAAATAAATAATCATGAAGTAAATTTTATTTCAGATTCAACTACTATCCACGTATAATTCTTGGGTTTGTACTATTTGACTTAAACACACTATAACTATGCATATAACTATAGTTTATCCTCATTTGATACTCAGTTTTAGTGAAATAAGTCCGGTTTAAATTCACTACGTCTGCGGTATGCTCATATGAAATCGTTTTTGCTACATTAGGCGTAAAGTTTTATCGTCCAGTTACTTAATAGGGTCGCGTAATAATGTACGTATGGAACCCACTTAACGTCACACGTTTGGTCCTCCAAATTTTATATAAGTACTACTTGCTCTGTTCCACGTAATTACTGCCTTACTAGTAAACGTGTAATAGTAGGGTAATGCTGTGAAAGTGGCCATGTACAAAGAATCTAACAGAGACTTAAAATCAAATGTGCGCATTTCAAAATTGTACGAACATTTCTGAGAAGTTTAGAAATATTATATTTATCTAATACAGATGGCTAAAAAAGAACATTTGATTTTAAGTCTCTAATTTTATAGTCTGGTTTTCTGGAGTGGATTATTTGAAAGTTTATTTGCTTAATATACCCTTCCATTGCAACCTGTATAATGTTATAAGGAAAGTCCTATATCGCCTCTTTACAAGAACAACGTGACATCTCATAAAGTGGTGGTTTATAAAATATCTATTACTATGTTCTTGCAAATAGGCAATATGTTAAAATAAATGTTCAACAAAGATCATAACTGCGACTGCATCATTTATTTCAATGTGGTTCAGTTGGACATTGCTAACTTTCCTCATCACATCTCCTTATCATCATCAATTCACATAAATACTTTATTTCACTCACTCATAACAATATACAGGGTGTAACGGAAGGGCATGTTAAGCAACATAATTTGAAGATAATCTACTTCGGACAATCAGTCCACAAGTATGGACCGGTTGGACATTGTATAAAAAAGGCCTACTAATGTTTAACGATTTTGCATACATGTTTTTGCAGTACAGCGAAATCGAGTACTGATAGAAGCCTCGTTACTGGTTTGAAATAATTTAGAGGTTCACTCAGAGCCAGAGCAATGGTAGCTCATTTTCTTCAGTGCGCCCCATTGATTTACAACCAGCCGTAGATTTTAGTGCTCAAGCGTGATTCAGCACACTTTTTTACATTTAAAATCATTCATGAAAACCGTACTATAAACTATCTTTATACTATATGCCTTCTTGAATTGTTATATTGATTCATTTATTTTTTTAATTGTAGCGTAATCGTGTATATTACACGTACCTACTTTGTTTGCGTAAGAATAAATGGAAAAGATTCATTAAAAGTTTCGAAACACAGTAAATTGCCATCATTTCCCGCACCTACGCAATTCAATAAGTCTGCCCAATACCTCTGTTCAGGCAAACAGCTTTTTCCTTTTCGATGTTCATAAAAGTTTTTAAATCGAGTAGTAAAGCTTCAAGTTTCGTCGCGGCTTCAACACTTGGCTTTCCAGCTAAACTCCAGTATCGGGACGGCCTAGTATAAAACCGACGGAACTTTCCCCATTGCCGACAACTTTGGTACGACTTTCGCGGTATTTTGATACGTTATCGTAATAAAATTGACGGAACAATCTTCTTTCCTCTTGAGAAATGTGCTCTTCTTGAGGTACTCATTGTTTACTTTCAAATTCTTTATATTTATCATTTCCATCATCATCTAACTGCCTTATATCCATTGAATTGGATTTGATACAATACAAATTCTTTCCAATTCTATTACAGAAGCCATATAAATTGAAGAACGCATCTTTACTTACTTTTCAAAGTAAAAGGCAATCAACAGAAACGATTGCTCCTAATGATGTTCTGTTTAACGACAACAATAAAAAACAAATAGCTCACCGGCCATTCAGACGAAAATTGACTAAGCGAGGCACGTGGTGCCGCTCATGGAGGGAAATAGCTGTGAGGATACAAAACATTTGATAGGCCCCCCTCGCCGCACCCTCGCACAGCCTTCAACCCTCGTGCTATACTCAGTCTCACGGAACGCTTCGCTCCGAGCGGACGTTTTCCCCAGCCAAGTGGAGGTCCTAACTTTTCGTTACGTCACTCAATATCGCCCGAGGGTGGAATTCAGTAGATTGTAGATAATAAGTGTCTTATATAAATTGGTTTTGTGGCATGGTGTTTCGATGATACCGGTGAGATGGTGCGTCGCCAAGGAGTCAGGCGTGCAACTTTCACGCATCTTTGCACCACGATATTGTGGTTGGTCACCTGTTTCGCTGGTGAGTATTAGTGTAAGGGTCAAATTGGGTACGAAAGGGTTGTAGTGCAATTCGATACGGTCCGATGGCCGTGACCGTTACGTTTACTTGTTCGGTTGTACAAAGGTTACGTACTTATGCTCGTTCTGTCGTTTCCTCTGATCTCTGATATCGTAGCTTTTATACGATTGGTAGAGCCGTACTAAAGTTAGTATTGTTTTTGAGAAGAATACTTTTTAAGTCATGAAATTTTGATGTTCTTTTAACTTATATATGCTCCTATTTTTAAATTCTTAGGAAAAAATAAATAAAGGCCTTAGGTAGAGAAAGATGTAAAGATAAATACAGGACAAGATTAATGAATAATATATACATACTCAAGAACTGTATAATTTCATAAATCAAAACTAAATATTTTTCTATAAGTAAGTTTCATGAAAGTTTAGAAACTCTATAATAATTTTAAATCTTAGAAACATCATAATATTATAATATAACCTTAGTTTGTTTATCGACTTTGCCCGGCATGAAACTTGTAGTTTATAATATTGAATAAAGTTATATCGATCATTTTATAAACATAGATCCGTTCAACTAGTTGGATCGTAGTAATTTTATTAAAGGTGTACCAAGAATAAGGTCCATTATTATCCATGTTTTTAATTATAGAAATGGTGTAACTATGTAAATACTTCTATGCTGCTCTGGGAGTAAAAAAAACCTATAATACTACAGCTGCTTCTCTTCCCGGGCATACTGTACAAGTCATAGGGGGACAAGAGGGTTTTGGTGTTTTGTAGGCGATGGGCTGACCACCTGTCACTACTAACCGAACTTTTACATCTCAACTATACCCTCGAAATTGGTCAGAAGTGGCACCATGTGATTCTATCGGCCCTTGGTGCTCTGCCTACCCCGTAAGGGATAAAGGCGTGATTATATGCATGTATGTAAAATAAATTTTTAAAATAAAATCGATAATAAGTGCACATGGATCGTAAATTTGTATACACCTTACTTATCCAAATTATATTTCTAAATTTCGCTAAAAGGGGTTGGTAGATATTTAAAAAAAAATTCAAAGCCGGTTATAGGTTGGGGAGGGCGAACTTTGGATACACTTTTAAAAAGGGCCTTTTTTGCATTTATTACCTTTTAAAGTTTTAAAATTGGCACAAAATGGACGCATTGTCATCATTTTCCTACCCTCATCCTATTCATTGAAGGGTTCGGCGCAATACAGTTTCTCTTGGAACTCACATTGCAATGCCAAAGATTGGGCATTTGTTTTATGACCGGCTACCTGCCTGATGCCAACCTTCCTCGGGTATAGCGACGTGATTAGAAAATCCGTCCATGAAAATAAATTTAGTGGTGCAGGTACCCGTGACTGGAATCGAACTTACGCCTTCCGATTGAAATGAATGGAAGTAGTTGTAATGTATGGAACTGTATGTCTAGGCACGGACACACCGGATGCGTATGCGTGCACGTAAGCGTACACGTACCTCTGAGTTTAATGTATGGTACTGTCACCGCTTGACGTCTATGCTTACGTTCTACGCATACGCATCCGGTCTGCCCGTGCCTATACAGTTCCATACATTACAACTCAGAGGTACATACATGTACGTCTACGCTTATGTGTACGCATACGCATCCGGTGTGCTCGAGGCTTAATTAGGCTATCACCGCATTGCACAACAAAAATTCAAAAGGACTGATATATAATTTTTATTAATAATACTCAATTATATTGAGCAACAAAATAAAATATAATATTATTCTGTTTATTTATAATACTCGTCAGTAAAGCGGAGGTGGTTACTGATAACCTTGTTATTGTCAGCTTTGGTAACAAAATATTCTTACGGTCTTATCCTATCGGCTAAATAAATAAATTTATCGATTCGGCACCTATTTCTGTAACGTTATAGATGTATTAAAAGTGTTCACAATCAAACATCATAATAGTCCTATGTGTAGTTAGATTCAAAGCCTAAATTCTTCCGTGTTCGAAGCCAATTTTATATCCAGTTTTATTTGCCTGAGATTGACTCTTTCTATTTTTTTATTTTGAATCACTTTGTCTATGGAAGAAAACAATGCTTTAATTTTTTATGCTGTACAATGACAACCACGGCAATTAAATATGAATGAAAACCTTCACACAGTTTACTCTATTAAAGTGTGCACGTGCTAGGTAAACTTGTCTTTACCCACAAATACGGTATATTAATAACAGTACATACATAATAATCTCCCGAACTTAAATTATTAGAAACACAGATTTAGAGGCAACCTTGTTGCTTTGATAGCTAACATTACTTCTGGGATCGTACAGACATACATAAGTTAGCACGACTTGTATAACTTAGGTAAACTCAATTCGTCTAGCGTTAGGTACAATCACGTACATAATTTATTTACTTACTGGGAATAAATTAAAACTTTGCTAATTTAAATGATTTTAATTGCTTTTGGCAGAAATCTAACCAAGTTTAAACTCATCTGTGAAATTTGGAATTACGAGTAGATTCAACTTAATTAATTAAAAATTTTATAATGTTTAATTTATTGGTTTCGATTTTTGTATTAATAGAATAACACAGTGTTATAGTTCAGATACCTTTGCGTAAACCAAAACAAGAATATGTTAAAATACGTACCATGCCCTATAACATATTTAATATAGTAAAATACTTTGATAGTTCTAATAAAAAAAAAGTAATTACGTTTCGGAAGATTTGGCCTTAGAAAAACCATTCAATATGTTAATATTTGACTATTATTCAAAAGGGGCTTTAATATACATTTAATATTCAAAATAATAATGTTAATAAAAGTATTCGTCAATGCTTTTCTCTTGTCGTTTTAATAATGAAAAACATCAGGCTCATGCAAATAAATGGAAAACAGCGACACGACGCTCCAATATGACAAAAGTAAGATAAGATCGTTATCAATAATTGCGATTGGTGCCAAAGCAGGAACGTGCCTTTTGGTAATTTGATTTTACAAGAATATCCATTTTGTAAGTTCATTTTCCATTTCATGCTGACGAGATATTCTGTGTCCGTATTTTGCAATTGATTTAAATTTTACTATAAATTCTCCCAAAAATACAAAATTTACAATCCTTAATCTTGTACATTTTGTACAAAATAAATTGTATACACCTCGGATCGCTAATCAAAAATCGCGTAAAATTTAATATAAGTTAAGAATATATTTACGACTAGTCGACGCCCGCGACTCCGTCCGCGTGGACTGCAGGAAAAATAAAATGTTGAAATTATCCGGGATAAAAACATTTTTCCCGGGATAAAAAGTAGCCTATATGTTAAGTGGGACCTGTCACAATATATTCCTGAAAACTGCATCGAAATCGGTTCAGCCGTTTCTGAGATTAGCGTGCACAAACAAACACAAACCGACGAACAGGCAAACAGACAAAAATCCAAAAATCATTTTTTGGGTATTATTGCGTTAATAAAGGACTCCTATAATATTTGTTCTCATTTATCTTTCATGTACAGACAGCGACCCGTTACATTTTTATTATATGTATAGATATAAATCTACTTTGTAAGCACATTAAAATTTACTTTTTTTAGGTTTGTTATTAGCTTAGATTTATAAATTAATCATCAATGTCTTTCAACTATGTAAACAAAATTAAATGTTAAATAAATTTTACGATAGCGTGTTTGATAACAAATTTTAAATTAGTCTCCTAAGCTTTATTAACATTACAATTTCCTATTTTAGTCAAATCGTAAAATAATTACCAAGCCGTTTCCAGCAATTAGAAAATAGGCAGGCACACTTCCAATGAAGTAAGACAATGGATGTGCTGACCATGCTCTAGCACATCGAGCGGTGGGAACCAACCGACCAGGACAACGCCAGTCTCGTCCTGACCTTTCACATAACACATAATATTCATGTAATTATTAATTATTAATTTTAATTAAAATAAATCTTTTTAAAAAGGCATTATTCACTGCCAAATATATAAGTAGATACAATACCATTTTTTATATCTATAGTGGATATTATGTTTTCCCAAATATTTTCGCAATAAAGACTACCAAAAACAAAATATAAATTACGTGGTATTTTTAAAGCTTAAATATTATAATAGGTATACACTTATATTCCTAACTGTACTCGGTTGAACAGACGCCAAAAGCATCTTGTGTCTCGGTACTTTGTGACATCTTTGACTCGAGATATATTATAATTACACCCAAATTCTTGTTCACAATTTGCGTAAGTTAATTAATTTGCTGACATACATTTCCCTATTTATAAATCATTATGGGCGAAGTTTACACATTAGTCTTCTGTGGCAAAGAAACTTTGTATCGAAAGATATTTCATATAACACATGCTATTAAAATGTTTAATTAACTATTTCTAATATTTATTTTTATGGGATGTAAACAGGAGTTAAGTTATTTTTTTTTGTTATTAAAAAGTTCAAACCACAGTGGTTTACTAATTTCTATGATCCTGAGGATGCCGCGGTTTTTGGCGAGACATATGTAGATTATCAATTTAGTTTTTGATTTTGGAAATAGTGCGATCTTGCACCTTGCATGCATGCATCTTGCATGCTGGGTACTCGGGTCTGGTTTCTCGTGGCGATTGTAGGTAGTGCAAGTGCTTGTTTTCGCCGTTATGAGTTATCAGATCCGAGGGTCAGTGAAAGCTAGGAGGGTGTAGGGCCCGGTGGCGGGCGCAGCCATTGTGAAAAAAAATCTGATTACTCAACTTTGGACCTTACTAAATATCTTGGAAACCAGACACTTCCCAGGTATGCCTCCGTGGAGAAAGATATTCGTAATCATGAGGAAAATACGTAGTGTTCTAAAACGTTGACGACCAAAAACACCCTGTATAATCCGTAAATTTTTTAGGTGTAAATTAAGTGATCTAAGAAAGAAGACAAAAATGAATATAATTAAGCCAAAATCTTTTAAATAAGTGTGAACCAGATTGGGAACCTTAATTTAATTCGCAATTAGATTATTTCTAATATTTACATAACCTTTTATGATTATCATAAATTTTCAGCAAAATTAATTTGATTGGCTCTAAGAACTCCTACACTTTCCGCTTCATTACATTACTAGGTTTTAAAAAGGTCAGTCTATTTTCGTCCCCAAAAATATGAGTCCAAGGCTTCCTTCGATTAATTTGAAGTCGAGTCACGTTCGGCTAAGCTTCTGGGATGTTAACAGGGGATAGGAAACAAGATTGTGAAAACAAGATAGAGAACTGGGATTCTAATAAATGTCGGCGGTGGCGCCACTTTGTACGCTATACATAGTTGTTTTTCTAAACACGTGTTCTCTTTATTATGCAACTTTCCTAGTTATAAAACCGATAAACCTTTTCTGTACGTAACTGTACTTTTGTACTTTAACAAGCCTCGCTCACATAAATTTTTACCACCAGTTTCTTGAAGGCCAGTCAATGCTCATTTATGATAACATACAAATGAGATGACCAGAACTGCAGGATCGCGAAGGAGATCCTATAGTTAGGTTAAACAAAGCGTGGCCAGATGTCAAAGATCAATGACAAGTTGCTCGCTCATGACCTGAGCCCTGAGTTCGTCAAGCGACTCTTACGCCCTGCTCGAAAGGAGATTCAGCTTGTGTATCTACTCGTATTCTAGTGTAGCCATGCATGCACTCACGATAATAATGTAATAATAAATTATGTTAAGTCCATAGTCGAGCGACTAAATAAACCGACAATCAATACTTGCTGAGTGCTAAGTATTTTTACTTAATACAAATCACACGTTTATAAAAATCACTGTTCTAGTTCGAAACTAAAAAGAAGTCATTTATCATTGTAGCATGTTGCTCGGAAGAAGATAGATGGGTCGCTGACCAACGCTGAGAGTTTTAATTGATTTTTATGCGGACAAATTGTACACTATCTTTAACCTTTTCTTTAAGAGATTACGAGTAGCAGTAAAATAGTGATTTTTTTACCTACTTATGGCATATTAGGTATGTATACTGCAACTTAATTCCTTATTCTTTGCTGCAAACAAACAAATGTTATGAAAATTTACAAATTTTAATTTTTTGGTTGTGCACGTGTGATTTCCTTATGTTTACTTGTCAAAAAAACTGGTTAGCTGAAAGAAATCTCTGTTAGAGATAAGCTCGCCTCTGTACACAATATTTATGTTTTTTGTGTACAATAAAGAATAAAGATGAATAAAAAAGCAGCTGTGCAAAAAGAGCTGTGTTAAAAGAAATAGATTTCAGAAAACAATTCGTGTATGTATACGGTAGAACCTATGCCAGCGTTAATAGTACGTAGTAATAGTACTATTGCACCTAGTGAGCGATAATGTAAACTTACATTAGAGATGTCTAATCTCATAAAAATACTGCATTTATACGTATATTTTTTATACTTTATGATTTTAAAGTTTGTTGAAATAATGTATTCAGACTTATAAAGTAGCACCGTCCAAAACTTTTGTATTATTAAAATATTCAAAATAATTTAAAACTGAGATAATATTTTGTAGACTTAATAAACTTATATTTATAAACAGAAACTTGCTGTTGGTATGTGTTCATAATGAATTAAAGTTTTATTAATATTAGTACCTATAAAACAATTTTATAAAATAGAAACCAGAATGTTCACTTATGATAACGTTTATTTTCAATAAAACGAACTCATAAATAACAAAAAGACAGTACAAAATAACAATAAAGCGTGCACTGTATACCACTAACTCCATATCTTATCCGGTCCCGAAAATCGACAGCAGGACATTCCATAACCGCCAACATGAGATTTATACGCACTATCACGTATGGCTATACCGGACATACGGGCGTCTTCCGGTACCGCACGGTCCGGACAATACAAACATATCGGGCCTGTTAATCGCTGGGTAGATTCGATAGGCCGGGTAGATTCGATAGGTCGGATAGGGCTGTTAGATTTCAGATCTAAATAGTAATAGACATACTAGTTATAATTTCTGTAAAATAAAAAATCGTTTCTTTTTCGTTGACTTAGATCGATGCGATAATTTTTGCAGATGTAACTAAATATTTAGTTGTAACTAAATATTCAAAATATCAATTGGTACAAAAGACTTTACTCAAAATATGGTTTTGATCTTGCTACCATATTCAAAGACATTTAAAAGTAAACTGAGGAAACTCCTTCGTAAATGTGTAAAATGCGTATCTCACACTAACAACACACTGATCATTGTGATCTACAAAGTTTAATTTAACGAATCTGAGTGCGGACAATAATGAAATAAACATCTATTGCTTATATCGGATATTCTTGAATTTGTACCGATGCCGGACATCACTATTGGGGTCTACTCGTATCTATCTTGACTATAGCGGAGTCTATTTCGAGTATTACGTAATCAATGGAGGAAAACAGGATGTGTTATATATTGTTTCTGATTTGGGTAGCGTCTGGCTTTGAATATTTTTTTTTCTATTATTATTTGTTAATCGTGTGCTTACTATGTGTAATATAATACATGGCAATAAGATATCTGTACCTATTATCTATAGTTATACTTATTCTTTCTTATTATTTTTAGATCATTAGCTTATAAAAAAAAATGTATGCAGGTACAAGGATATACAATCACATATCATATACATATCACGACCTCAACGAGCACAATAAAGGAAAAGAAACATGAAAAATAATTAAAAGAAGATTTATTAAACAGGTCGATGTTTTGCATAATACTAACCAAGACAAATCTCTTCAATAAATTAAATGGTGTAATTGGAAAGCTCAATTTGATATTATAAAGTATTCAAAACAAATTACTTTTTTCCACGAAGGCAAAGGCATGACGGTCATTTTGTGAATAAATGTATATCGGTCAGTGCCTAAACGAGCGGCCAGCCAAATCGGTTGCCATCGATCAAGCGAATCACATCTCATATATAATGTATGGTACACCGTGTGGGCATTGAGTGTATGTAGATATAAAACTGTAGCTGTTATTCAAGGCTTATATGACATGCAAATGACCAATACACACAAAGACGTTAACTTATAGTTATATTACATTCTATGCCGCTCTGGGCGTGAAAAAAAAAGTATAAAAGCTGCTTCTCTTCCCGGGCATACTGTACAAGTCAGTAGAGGGACAAGAGGGTCTTGGTGTTTTATAGGCGATGGGCTGACCACCTTTCACTACTAACCGAACTTGTACATCTCAACTATACCCTCAAAATTGGTCAGAAGTGGCACCATGTGGTTCTATCGGCCCTTAGTGCTCTGCCTACCCCGTAAGATATTGTAGCGAGTAGCTATGTGCCAGTACTAAGCTGCGTGCAAACGCAGCACCGCGCGACTCGCTTAACGAGGCATAAAAATAGTTGAAGTAAATTGTCAATTCTGCTGGAAAATTATTGCCTAATATATTGCCTTTATCGAACCTAAAAAATATCTTTTATCTTCCATAAATATTCATCCTTGTGCAGTCACATAACTCGTACTCGGACGGTAGCCCTACCATCCACAACAATATAAAGGCGTGACTATATGTATGTATGTTATATTACATTAATGTATAAGGCTGTGTTCCCGGAATGGAGTAGTCGTGGGGCCGGAGTGGGGCATTGCAGGGACAGATGTAAATATTCAGTTGGAAGCTAGCTTATAGCCTGAGATACGTAATGCACGAGTTCCTTGAACGACTCTTACGACATGCACGGAAGGAGATGCAGCTGATGTATTCGTATTCTAGTAAAGCCTGCATTAGCACAGGAAATAAACGTACCTAATACCAAGTTAAGTCTAAAACTACATACATACATATAATCACGCCTTTATCCCTTACGGGGTAGGCAGAGCACCAAAGGCCGATAGAACCACATGGTGCCATTTCTGACCAATTTTGAGGGTATAGTTGAGATGTTCAATCTAAAACTAATAGTTAAACGCGCCTGCCCAGCGTGGTGACTATGGGCAAAACCCTCCTGTGGCAGTAGCTTTCTGGCGTGTCCTGGAGAAGGCCTACGTCCAGCAGTGGACTGCAATAAGCTGAAGATGAAGATCATATATTTGATAGCTAAATCTATACTATGCTTAGTAAGCATAGCCGCATCTTCTTCGTAATCTTGTAGTTCTAACTACCCCATCTTAGAAACACAGCCGTGTGTATAATGTATATATACAGAAGTTAAGGTACCTATAGGTTAACAAGTTAAGTGTATGCTGTTTTATAAATGAAATTGTATTAGGCGTTACAATTCGGAAGTTCAAACATTCACTATGGGTGCGCCCACCACCGGGCCCTACACCCTCCACTGACCCTCGGATCTGATAACTCATAATTGCGACAACAGGCACTTGCACTAACTACAATCGCCATGAGAAACCAGACCCGAGCACCTAGCATGCAAGACGATACATTGCACCATTCCGAAATCAAAAACTAGATAAATAATCTACATATGTTTCGCCAACAACCGTGGCATCCTCAGGATTATAGAAATTAGTAAATTAGTAAACCACTAATTACTATGAACCTCTAAAACCCAACACATTACTTACACAGAATTCTAAACCAGATATTCTGCCTAGCAATGCGCTGTGCTTCTAAAAGTTTGATGTATAATTTCGCCTGCTTTGTTACGCATAACTGTTTTATAAATGAAATTGTATTAGGCGTTACAATTCGGAAGTTCAAACATTCACTATGGGTGCGCCCACCACCGGGCCCTACACCCTCCACTGACCCTCGGATCTGATAACTCATAATTGCGACAACAGGCACTTGCACTAACTACAATCGCCATGAGAAACCAGACCCGAGCACCTAGCATGCAAGACGATACATTGCACCATTCCGAAATCAAAAACTAGATAAATAATCTACATATGTTTCGCCAACAACCGTGGCATCCTCAGGATTATAGAAATTAGTAAATTAGTAAACCACTAATTACTATGAACCTCTAAAACCCAACACATTACTTACACAGAAGTAATGTGTAAGTTTCTGTGTAAGTAATGTGTTGGGTTTTAGAGGTTCATAGTAATTAGTGGTTTACTAATTTACTAATTTCTATAATCCTGAGGATGCCACGGTTGTTGGCGAAACATATGTAGATTATTTATCTAGTTTTTGATTTCGGAATGGTGCAATGTATCGTCTTGCATGCTAGGTGCTCGGGTCTGGTTTCTCATGGCGATTGTAGTTAGTGCAAGTGCCTGTTGTCGCAATTATGAGTTATCAGATCCGAGGGTCAGTGGAGGGTGTAGGGCCCGGTGGTGGGCGCACCCATAGTGAAGTGTATGCTGATAAATATTTGAAATGACCTAACACATTTTCCAACACTTCAGTGTTCAGTAGCCATTAACGTCAGACGCAAGATGGCCGAATCTCGTCTAATGCTATATTATCCTCTCTTGTCAAGCACGGTCACTTTACATTTAGTTATCGTCATGGAAATTATGGATTTTTTAGTCCCACGGATACCCAAAGTTTCGAGACTCTTGATTTAAGTTGTAGTAAGAGAACTTGGCCAAGTTTGCATCGTGATAAAAGCTTCGGTGTATGCGGTGTAAAGTGTACAAGTTGTGGGAATTCGAGAAAACGGTCATATTTATGCAATTTTATGGAAAGCATATCTTGGTCTTAACTTAGACAACTTTATTCGTGAAGCGAAATCTACTAGATTTAGTTTGTTTTCATTGCTACTGTTTAGGTATATAATTAAGAGTTCTTATAACCTCTTTAAAAATATTGATTTATTAAATGCATAGAATGTGTGGACAACTTGTACGTACATGCTACACCTGTAGGAGTACAAAAAGCAAAATGTAGAAATAGCTCAGACCACAGACTTGTGTTGTATAATCTGCGGTCGAACCATGAACTCTTACAATAACTTAGTGAAATTTCACTCTATTCTATTTTTAGCAGCGTGTCGTCTCACATTCGCTTGCACGATGGAATTTAGCTTAGCCAATGTAACAGTTTTGTAAGTGTCTGTGAAGTTTGTCAAAGTTATCGAAAATCCTAAACCTAAAACGCCGACACTTGTAAATTTAATAATCTGTGTTGCCAGTACATGCCGTCAAAAAAGAAAAGAGTAAACGAAAGAGCAAAAAAGGAAGGATAAAGGAAATAAATATACTTTTTTTCATCCCAAAAGAAAGGCAAAGAAATCTATGGACTATGCGTCCATGTCCATGTTTTTAGTAAAAAAATATCAGAATATGACGGATAGTAATGAACGGAAACGTTGTAGAAAACATTAGAAACGGGTCTAAAGTTCTTAAAACATAAATGAAATTGTATTAGGCGTTACAATTCGGAAGTTCAAACATTCACTATGGGTGCGCCCACCACCGGGCCCTACACCCTCCACTGACCCTGGGATCTGATAACACATAATTGCGATAACCTTGGCATCCTCAGGATTATAGAAATTAGTAAACCACTAATTATTATGAACCTCAGCAGATGCAAAGTCAATATGGCTTCTAGGTGGTATGAGCGAGAGGGCTAAGTGCGCTTGGGGATACTTGTTAATACGATAGAATGAAAAAAAAAATTGGGTAGATTTGCTTTGATCCAGAAAGTGTTTGTGTAGTTTACGTTTTAAATTCAATTTGGTCAATTCATCTCCAAATTTTGTCGGTAGGTCATTGATGAGGCAGGGTATTTGGTAATTTCGTTGATTTATTCCGTAAAGGTTATATGTTATTGGTATTGTTAGTTTATGTTTACGAGTAGATACAATTCGGGTATATTTTTGTTGGTTGCTTTCAGATTGCAGTTCTTTATTAAAAAAATTGTTCCAGGAGCAGCGTATATTTTATTTTTTTCGTGAATAGGAATAATATTGCAGAATTGAAAGAGATTACGATAATTATTGATGTTCTGTTTTTTTTATTTTATTTGGGACAATTTTTTTAAGGATTCATAGTTGTAGTTCGTATATTAAGTTGAGATGCGATTTGAAGGTGCGACCATAACTACTTAAGCCGTATAATATGATAGACTCACCTAGGGTTTTGTATAGGGATAGTCGTATTTGATATGGTATTTTATACTTTATTTATTTTATTTTATTATTTATTTTTTCTGGTGCTTCTCTAACAACGTTTATTATAATAACCTTATGTTTTAACAACATATCATGTTCGCTGAAGCGCTGACGACTCCAAAAAGACACCTTTATTTTTAAGTATAATTTAAACGCCAATTTTAGATCCCTCCTAAACTTAAGTAATTTTACGCTTCTAATGTCAAAAACTTGAAGAATAACTTTTACGCATAAACCTCAAGTGGATAAAAAAAAAGGTTTAATTACGTTTAGGAATAAGTTGTGACTGCCGGAATCGACCTTATTGACTAAGGCTTATTACGAACTATTTGACGGATAGAACGTAATAATTATATTGTTAAACAGGCACTGTATATTTTTAAGCTTGTAATCCTCTTAGACCTCGGCTTATTGAGCTGACTCTATCATAATTTAGCCTACTCAACCTTCAGCCTAAAACTGATATCGTTTTCCAATATCTGGTTGGAAAACAAAAGGTCAAGTGTCGCCTAAATTTTCCTTTATATATAGTATAAAAGGGAAACTACTCGTTGAACGCTTGAATAATAGCGACAAGCGTTGGCTCTTCTGAATATTTTTTTTTTCACATGTGAACCTATCGCCTAATATTAATATTGATAATATTCATATTACGTAATTGGTAGCGACACTGCCAGCTGCTAAAGTCTCGGACAGACTAAACAAACATGGTAGAAATAGAGACAGTGCAAAATATGCTACACCTTCAAAAATATCGCTCGAAAAAACATTTTTAGTTAGGGTTGTAATTATAGGTATATCACCACACAGTGTGAAGGGGCGCATAAAAATGTACCTATGACGTGCGATATATTTTTATCTCAAAATGTAATATAATGTAAGCCGGCTTGGCGTAATGCAAGGTCTTTGGTTGCAACATACAAATGTCCAATATACCTATAATCTATGTATGTCCACACACAAAGATGTTGGGCAGAAGTATGCGACTTACATAGCTATAGTTTCCTAACATTTTTCCCTACTAAGGGTACATTTTTTTTTCTATTCTTAGTAAATAATATAATATATGTTGGGTTATTTTTACTTTATTCTAGGCCCCTAATTTATATAGTAAAATATAGTTTTATTGTTGCGTGCGTTAAATCTGTGGTTAAATTACTGTAATTATCGAGTGTTCCTTCTTGACAGAAAGCATTTTACTTTAGTAAATAATTTATGAAGCCAAGAAATCGTGGTCGTAAACAACTGAAAGCTTTTGTGGGTACATATCGAAAGTTCCGGAAGAAAAATGAGAATTTTAGTTAAAATATAGTTCTACACACATAATTTACACTATATTAAATTATCAAAATGTATTGTATTTACTGATTATCTTATTTTATACACAAAAAACATGTACGATCATAGTCAATACTAGTTGATGCCCGCAGCTCCGTCCGCATAGACTGTAGTAGTTTCGGTGCCTATTTGCTGCACACAAACAAAAAAACACTCAATGTTTCTGATGTCCTACACAATATATTACCAAAAACTGCATTCAAAATTGTTAAGCCGTTTCTCAGATTAGCGTGCACAAACAGCGATGAGATACAGTTTTATCATATTTATGTATTGATGATGATGATGATATTGATAGAAGATAGGTAGATAAACAAAGGTAATATACAAAAGCCAGCTTATATCTAACAGAGATTTATTCCAACCAACCAGTTTTTATGAAGTACTTTATCTCGCTTTAAGTTTAGATTTTCATGTTGATGTTGTGAGATCGTAACCACATACAAATCCGTATAAGTTTTTAATGCCTCTGAATCCGTAAAGCTTTAGCTTTCCAACAATAAACTAGTTAAAGATTCGCCATGTTGTTTCAAAAATGGATGTGTACAGTATATTTTACACAAATTACCGGCTCGCTGGGCCCCGTTCCTGTTTCGGTAGTTTTGTTTGCAGTGTTGTAGAGTACATTTTTTACGGGCCCTTTTTTACTTTGTGCAATGCGTGCATGGTTTGCCGCTCCGGTGGCCACTGAATTCTTTTTCGTTTACCGGATTGCATGTATGTGCAAAATTCACGGGGTGATGACTCTTTTTGATTGACAAATGTTTGCGTTTGTTGTCGAAAAGTAATTTACAGTTTTTAACGTCTGTCGTGGAACAGTAGTCGAGGAGTAAGTGGGTTCTCGAATGAAGACCACGCGTGGGCAAACGTAGCATTGGACGCCCCCTGGCCAGATAGACCGATGACTTGAAGAGGGTTTCTGGTAGTGACCGGATTGCGGAAACGTGAGATCAATCCTTGTGCCGTGCCCTTCCCTCAGGGTAAAGGGTACAGAAGTAAACTGTAATAAATATGCTTATGAATGAACCAAAAGCGTAGATAGTTAACGATGTTGTACTCGTATGACAGGTTAAATTCTAAAAATAATTTTCATGTATACGTGTTTACATAACAGGTTGGTTTCGTAAAAGAAATTTCTATTTATGATCGTCTAGTGGAAAGCGGCGGTAAGCTCACCATTTACCACGTGGATCTCAATAGGCTAATTGGTGAAATGTGGGTGTGAAATTTGCACACTTCTGCCCAATCTCCTTGGGCGATAAAGGGCGTAACGTATGTATGTATGCACGTATGTATACGATAATATTTCAGAATAATGGAATCATTGGTAATATCAATTTAATTAATTAGCATTTCTGTTTTGTGGCTTCATTATTAGGTATTGTATAGAACATGATGTTAGTTACCCAAAAGTTATACAAATACTAGGCGTAACATGCCTGAATCATGAAAACACAAACACCTAATTCACGTTTCACTAACCAGCACACGTCCTTCGACAGCTTCGCAAAAACAATGCTCGTAAAACTTGAATATACTGGCAGACTATAAAGTGTGTAATGTCGCTGTAAAGGTTAATCACCCGACATAAACCTTTGAAATGATGGATTGCTATACAACCCTTGCGTTACCGATCTTGTCGATTGCCATGACATGTTTATTACGAATTCCTTCTGATGATTTGTCGTTTTTAGGCTGTTTTTTTTTGTTTTTTGAATACGAATTTACTGTCCTTTTGTGAATTACTGTTAGAATGATTGATTATTGCTGTGACAGAAAAAAACGGTAATTGCCCAACGGTATAGACGTGCGCCTTCTAGTTCGACGGTGTAGGTTGAATCCCACTTATGGGCCTGTATTGCCTGTTCTATTTCAAAATTTATTCCATGTACGGTTTTAATTCTGTAAAATTGTCACTAACCTCCTGCCTCGGAGAACATGTAGGTAAAGCTGTTGATCCTGCGCCTGATCTCATCATCCTATCGGAATGTTTATGTAATCATTGTTGAGATCAGCTTCCGTAACCAAAAAAAAAATGGTCGGGCAGACATTATTTCCTTTAGATATATACCGCTGTGACAAAGAAGAATAATGTTTAATTTTAATTATTATAGCCGCCAAATTCTTTTACCTCTAGATACCACTAAATAATGTTGTCGTTCGTTTTGTATTCACGTTTGTTGAGAATTATTCTAGACCAGTTGTTAATATCACCGAGGAGTAGAAGTTAATTGTTAGTACTAGTTAAATAAAGATCCCAAGCCAATATTAATAATAAAAGATAGGAGTCGTCGTAAATATCAACCAATTAGTTAGATAGGGAACATTATCATTAATGCCAATAAACACGAAACACATTATGTACAAAAATAGAGTTACAGTTAAAACAAAATCTACAATATGCTTAAAAGCCGAATCAAGCTGTGTCATTGTTTTTGATGTGATTAAATCTCAGTAGAGCTTTCAGTACAGTGCTGTATACTCGTAATAATCCTCATCATGTAGATTAAAACTCCACCTGCCAGTGTACGTCAGAGTAAGTGTTGTTAACGCTTTTCATTGAATTACTTATTTACGAGTCAGCTTCTACCTTGGCTTTCAATGTTGCGAAATACTTTGAATGTCAATCATATCTCTGCGTCTCTGCCGAGTTTTGCAACCTTTCCTCGTGCCCTATATCTCATTGCCACTGAGGAATATGCCAAGTGGTAGCGTGTTTGTTTAATAGTGAATTAATTAATTATATATAGTACAGAGTTTAGCTACCTATAGGGATGGTTGTGTGGTTGTCGGCATATTATTATGTTTACAGTTAGTTATGACCATACTGCCAACCTTTATTTTGGTTTTTTTTTAAAGATGTCTGCAAGATTTTCTTTTTAACCGGCTGCTTTATTTTCGTGTGTATATTTCTTTGTCACGTTTCAGAGCCAAAAGAGGCTGTCGCATTTGAGCTTAAGAGATATCATTACATTCGTCTCACTCTTGAGAGTGATACTGGGGAGGTAGGCACAGTACATCAATATTTCATTTCTTAATAATATTTATAATATCTTGATTGCGATAAGTTTATAAGACACTTCTCCATAATATAATCCGCTAGGATATGGTTGATCGTTTCATCATTAAACATTGTGCTGAGGGATTCAGTTTTTTATTTACCGAGATTTGGCTAGTGTATACGAGTAGCTATCGGGATGAAAAAATAACGTTGCCAAAAACGTAATGTAAAAGAAATGGTCAAATGCGTCATCCGAGTTAATTGACCCGATAGCTCAGTTGGTTAGAGCAAAAGCACGGTATGCGAGAGGTCATGAGTTTAAATCTCACTCGGGCGATTTTTTTTTATTTCTTAATAATACTCGTCTGTATAATACATCAATATTTTTACGCAGTCTTGTAGATTGAGATTATAGTTTTTCTTTCTAAGCCAAAAGCATGTACAAAAAAGCATGAAAACAGTATCCTCTGTGCATAATTTTTTGTTTTGATATTCTATCGCAATTTTTTTCCAGGAACAATATCCTTGACATTACATAAATTCATGGACACCGCGTTAAAACCATGAAGTATGTTCCGTGTTACAATATGACGCGTATGTAATTACTTAGCGAGGTATCGCACAGTCATGCCCTGTCATTTTCACGGGCCCGTTAGCAGCGCTGTTTCGGGAAAATTGGCCGAATCCTCAGGGAGGTGAAAGGAATCATTTTAGTAATTTCATACTCGAACGACTGAGAATTAAGTGGTTTTGAGTAGGTCTAGTACGTATATTTGTACTAAAAAATTGTCTAAATAAATACGTATTTCAAGTAATTTTTGTCATCCGATTATACGATAATTATTCAGCTTAATTTGGAACAATCGTTTACTAATGCTTTTATTGTTGTAATACTATATGTACCTTAACCACTGGATTAACATTTGTTTGTTTAGTGATATTTTCCCCAGTTTATCTTTTTACGTAGATCGATGGGGTGTTGAAATGTAGCCTGATATTATCATCATCATCTATCCTATTGCAGTCCACTGCTGGACGTAGGCCTCCCCTAGAGCACGCCACAAGAATGCCATGGGGGGTATTTGCCCATAGTCACCACGCTGGGCAGGCGGGTTGGTAACCGCAGTTTGTATTTTGGACTATGTTGTTAGCCTGATATATATATATCATCATCATTTACAACCCTGAGAAGTCCACTGTTAGACATAGGCCTCCCCCAACAACCTCCACTCCGACCGGTCGGAAGTAGCCTGCATCCAACCGACGCATACTCGGGCTAAATGTCAAATATCAGTTGTATCCAAGTTGCTAGGCTGTGGGCGACTCTTACGATATTCATGGGGATTATGCTGATGTATTCTAGTAAAGCCCCGCACAAGAATATAATTATTTCGGAATTACTACGTTTACCTTTATTTAAAAAATACGTGTGTAGAGTCTGTAAATCGTTTATGCAGATACGTCTGACACGTAGGCGGATTAATACATTTGATATATAGATTCCGTATTCCTGAATTGGAACTTAGCCAACTGGCCTACGCAAGATTATGGGTCAGTATTTTTTTGTGAAATAATATAAATTAATTACATTTATGTATTTGTTGCAATTTCTATGTATATATGTTGTAATTTCTATTTTACACCCTTATAAATTAAACTAGTAAATAGTTAAAACTAATAAATATATTGCCTTAGTGAGTTCCCATTTGTCATAAAAGTAAAAAATTTACAATGTTCACCGAATGTATGTACTTTTAAGACGTCACTGACTTATATGTATGCTATAAAATTATTTAATTTGAAATCGCACCTGTTGTACGTAGGCATCTAAAATTTCTTATAATAAATCCCTCCATTTTTAAAATGCTCTTCCAGTGTAGCCTAATGGCAGATATTCGCGTTTGAAAGAGATATAAGCTACGCTTTACAACGAGGCCATTCAAGCTAATCCCGCACTCAGAACGTATGTTAGACGTACTAAATATAGGTACGAGTAGTATACGAAAATTGTACGTAACCTAACGTACGTTCAGAACGACAAAGTCTGAATGGTGCAGTTCTGTAAAAGATATTAAAAGGAGCGTGTACAAAATTTGAGCATTTTGGCCATTTTACGGTTCTTAATATAATTACAATTATCAAGTTACGCATGTACCTAATAACGTTTAGTAAAAAACAATTAATGCAGATTCCTTAAGTCTATAACATTATGTGAATGGCACTATTGGGTTCATTGATAAGACTTTTCATAAAAAACAAAAATAAACCCTTTCCCACCTTATAACGTATATGATGCAAGGGCTTTAATTGTTATTCAGTATTTAGTGTTTATATATATTCAGTTCGAAACTCGTATTTTATATCACATGTTTAGTGTCTGTGTTACATTCAATACAAAGACAAGGGTACGAGTGTATGATACGAGTGTTTAGTACTAAAATTATAACTTGATAATATTCCAGTCCCTAGGGAAATATTTATGAATGAGAATATACCTATACAGCGTGATTTTTGGTCGTCAACGTTCCCGAAAACTACGGAATCTCCTCATCATCACGATCATTTTTCTCCGTGGAAGCATATCTGGGAAGTTTCTGGTTTCCAAAATATTAGGGTCCAAAGTTGAGTAAATAGACTGCGTTTTTCTGCATAAATGCACATAGACGCGCGTAGCAGGATTTTTTCACGAAAAATAATTAATATCTGTCTATAAAAAAACTAACATAAACACTAGACACTATAAATTTCGCACGATCAAGGAATTTAAAAAATTAAAAAAAAAAAAAAAAATTCCAAGCATTTTTTTTGGCATAAACTTACTTTATTTCATGTATAGAATACGTACCCTTCGTTAAAGGTGGCCACAAAAAAACATCCTGTATATAGTGAAAAAGGGAAGTGTCGTGGACTTGAAAAAGTAATTATAAATGTACTTATAATATCCTTAAAAACCTTTTTTACGCTTGCTGTCACGACTTCACGAGCCCCATTAAAACTTTTACATGGAGCGAACTTTTAGTAGATCCTTTTTCTATTTCGCACTTTATAATAACTTATGGTAACTAAATTTCTTATAAATCGCAAAACTTTTGCTTATATTTAGAAAAATCATTCGATCATTTGAAACTTATTTTAAACGTTTCTGTAAAATTTAAAGTTTTTCTTCTTTTTATAGGCTTTCAATTTCTATTGTTATGTATATTATTATTTATATTGAAATTATTATTGCTTTGACATAAAGGTGTTCAGTCCATATTCTTTTCATCTTAAGGTTTGTTGAAAGTGACCCTATTTATGTTTCTTTACCACATATGAGGGTCAATAAAATTCAGTTTATAGGTACAGTAGTAATTTTCAGGAAAAAAGCAAATAACTATGTATAATACTGTCCATAAACTAAATTATAAACCAACATTTAAATGAAAGCTTTTGACTATAATTACATCACTGTCCAGCCACTAGCGGTCGCTCTAGTAAATAACAATTCGTTTAATAATGTTAATATAATACAAAAATAGTTTCATCATAATATTCTATTTTTGAAAATCACACTAAAAGCCTTCACTTTAAACTTTCTACGTACGCGTACGTCAGAATAAAGTTATGAGATTATTTTTCCATTAAAATGATTATTTTTTTATTTGCTACTTATAATTTTTGAACTTTAATCAACCGAGCGATGTCCTCTAGACGATATTTTAAAATATGTATCGAATAATTTGAAAATAATACGGAGTAGACTTTTAGATTTGGAATTACGTTCGTTATCCTTTAATCGCTGAATTAATTTGGGCAGTCAGTTTTAAGGTACATTTGTGTTTGAAAATGTGTATGTAATAGAATATTACCAGCAATATGTTCCAATTTAGAATGAATAATGACTTTATAGCTATGTCTCTACTCATAACGATTCGAAAGATCCTGCTGATGGATAAATTTGATTTATTATTATTTTATTATTTTATTCTGTTATTCTTGATCAAGTTTTAGAGAAAAACAATTTATCCGTTGGAAGTCGTCGTATTCGTTTCGTAAGGTACTCCTTATTTTGCGACAGCGCCAAACGAGTATGTGGTAATTAGTATCTACTAATTTTCATGGTAAGAGGGTAGGAAAATGATGGGCCATTTATACTACCCCTAAGCCGGTTTAACGTGGCCCGAATGACAGTATTACCTAGTCCTGTGTGTCACAAACAACAAAATAGGCTCAAATAGCAATCATGCAAATGACGAGTCGTTACAATTGCAAATCTGCTGAGGGCGTACACAAAGGACAAATTCATACAGATCCCGACCGTGTTTACTATGTATTTATTTATGTATATGAACCTCATAATGGGTAGGTGAGGTTGAATTTATGAGATGGGGTCTATTAAGATTATCTTGATGGCGTTTTATTTATAGCGACATTTAATATTTAGCTAGAACTGAATACATAACTATAGGATTTCATTATTGTATTTTTACTACATATTTTAGTATCCTAATTTAGGTACAGATTACAGGCTTATTATCAAAAAGTAACCTGTCTATTAAGCGTACTATCTCCATCATTATTAAAGTTACTCTGTATAACGTAAAACTATTCGAAATATTTGCAGCTTTAATTGAAGATTGATATGATAGGCTTTGGAAACATCTAACTTCTAGTTTTCTTTTAGATATAATAAAACAAAAATAGCATTCTGCAAATATATTGCTTTAATCATAATAAGGTCTTCGTATACTTAACGTTAGATAGTTAATTCGCATTCAGACAATTTACGTTGTAAACTTTCTGTCCGCATGAAATTCCGCCCGCTCATAGCTGTGGTTATTTTGCACAAGCTTTCTCGAGCTTTTTAGCGTGAACGACCTTCTGCATCTTGCTCTTCCACTTAAGTACTTGCCGCCCTCAATTATTTCACATTTGTTTATTGCTTTGCGGTGTCAAAGTAAATTAAATGAACCTTTTCAACGGAGAACGGAAAAGGCCAAAGGACGAGTCAGGATTTTAGCAATCTAAGTATGATTATTTTTACTTCTCTTCTTCCATTGTCATTGAACTACTTAGTCATAAAGTGCCTATTAAAGATTTTTCTTCGTATTTATAGATCTATTTTCATAGCATTATAATTTCTGATAACGTAATGGGAGAGTGAGTTCCGCTTTTCCATTGCGATTAATTATGGTTTTTTCCAGGGCTTCTTTTTGTAGCCTACGCAGACAGAGTAAGCAAATAACATATGGAGTATGTAGGTGAAGTTTATGAAATTGTAAAGGCTTTTTCCTATAAATGATTCTAAAAATAACTAGGTCAGTGTCTGCTTTAGCTCGACCAGTCTCGACTCGTGTAGTAAATTACAGTGACCTATATTCATGCTTCGCAAATTATACATTTGTCATTGATGAAAAAGCGTGAATAGATGTGTGTCTGTTGAAAATTTTCTGTGAATAATAATTTTTCCTTCTTATTATTCACCATTAAGTAAAAATTGATCTCCAAATGTTCTATAAGATTTCACCATACATATTATTATTATATAACCCTTAGTATTAGGGCCTACGTATGTCGTAAAGCCTTACTGGAATTTATGGTCTTGAATAACACTCTCTTGCACTACTATCTCTCTACTTGTGAATTGTGTCGTGCAATGTAAAGGTATATGTATGTATGTACATTACAGATACTGGGGTATAAATGTTTATCGATAATTTACATAGTTGGGTTGATAATAAAAACGAAATAAAAAGCTTAAAATCTCATTAAAATATAGAACATATTACAGATACTTCTGTTTCAAACATAATTTTTCTCATATATAATCAGACATGTAATCACGCCTTTATCCCTTACGGGGTAGGCAGAGCACCAAGGCCCATAAGACCACATGGTGCCACTTCTGACAAATTTTCAGTAATATTATTATAAATATGAAAGTAAGGCTGCTTGTTTGTTACTTCTTCACGCTCTATTTACTTAACCAATTTATTTTAACATTTTGCAAAGATTACAGTTAGGAGTACGGAAAAGGACATAGGCTATAAAGTTTACATGTATGTATTAGCGGGCGTTGGTTAATTTAAATTAATAATTTAACGTTGTTTACAGTAGTGGTCCACCACTAATAAATAAATAAATTGTGAACTAGTTGTGCGCACACCCTATTTTTATGCAAAATGTTTAATGAACCTTATTCCAATGTATAATTTACTATTCCACTACACTACAGTAAGTAGATACAATAATTGCCTAAGTAGTTCCATGCTTTTGGTAAAAGTGGCGTTACTGACGTAGAATTGTAGAATTTTAATTAAAGTGAATATGTAAGTCAGCGTGTAAAGGCACTCGTGTTCAACCTAAGCCTCAAAAGATCCAAGCCGAAAGTATCAAACAAACAAGAAATAATATTTCCATACGCGAACATAAGCACAAGTTTTAATTAATTAAAACGTGAAACAAAGCGGGATTGCCTGCAAAAGTGCTGTTGTTGTGAGACAGAAACGAGCCCGAATTTGGGTCAAGCGATCTCAGTATGGGACTTTGTGTCTTATAATAATTGCTAGAGGACTCATTCACATGCCTAAGGGCTTTGAATTATAGTGTACCTATGTGAAGCTTGGGTTTGTTAATTTCTTTAGAGTGAGTGAGTATTGCTTTGTATTTTTACCACCACCATTCTCTCTCTAATCTCGTCAATTGGGGTCATTGAATGTTTGTTTTCCTTACCAGCTGCTATCTCCTTACTCAGTAATTTCTTCTCTCATCGCCTATTGTCTATTTTTATATTTTTAATTTAACACATATAAACATACTTTTTTCAAAGAGGTATGATGTGACGCACCATTTAGGAGGTGTAGAAACAAAATAATAAAAAAAACCATTTCCAATTTTTTCCTCTTTGACAAACCCTCCAATTATCGACTTTGATAAACTTGAAAAAATGAGGTTGAATAAAACCTTTCCTGATACCCTTTAAATATTAATCCGGCCCATCGAAAATATACAGGAATGATTTAAAGCTCATAACGGAAATGAAGCGAACGAACCAAATTCAATGCGTGCAAAACGAGTACCTACTTAAGCTTATTTAAAAAAAACTTTATCATTTAGCTATAAACTGCCTGTTTTATGAGGAAAGGAATTTATATTATATTGCTACTTAAATGAAGTCGCTTTGGTTTTTGCGAACTAAACTGTTGGGAAGTTATCCGAGGGCTTTTTATTACCCGCATTTGTTTACTACGAGTACTTCTCCTCCATTAGGCTACTTAGTATTTATCTATTTGATAGTTAGTAGATCGAGGTTGATCCAACTCTTACTAATATTATAAACGCGAAAGTTTGTGAGTATGGATGGATGGATGGATAGATAGTTGGATGGATGCTTGTTACTCTTTCACGTAAAAACGGCTGGAGCGATTTTAATAAAATTTGGTATGGAGTTAGCTGACAGCCTGGATTAACACATAGGCTACTTTTTATCCCGGAAAAATATTTTTATCCCAGATAATTTCGACAGTAAATAATTTTGGAAAACGCAAAAATATTAGTGTATAATATCCATTAGGTTGCGTGCTGATCCGAGATTTGACTAAAATACGTTAGTTGTATCTGCTTTCACGCATTTTGTAAGAGTCGTTTATGACACGGAGAAAAAACTAGTGCTCAGGCGATGAGCTAGCAATCCGTCATTGATATACTTCTGGCTCATTTTGCAAAACGTCGTTGAAGGATTTTTTCGTGTCTCTTCAATTCTGGCTATCTCATTTTGGAAATACAGCCGTATGTACCTATCCATAAAAAAATTAAGTATTATTATTGAGTTTCGTAACACTTTAACTTGCTTGCTTTGGTACCTATGGAGTACCTACGTATTGCTATTTTATTACTTCGGTCCCGAGATTTATTGATTTCGATACCTTCGATCTAATGTAACTAAGTTCAATTAAAGTCTCCTTAGCGGTTTATATATCAATAGCTGCAAAATAGCATTTAAAATGCTGATAAAAGTAGCGCATAGGTGGATAATATAATACATAATAAAAAGCTTAAATCTAGAACATATTTCACAAATAAAACTATAAGTGAAACAGCAATATGCTTAAATGCACCAAAAGCTATTATGAACAACAACATTGTTTTTCTCCTTAGCTTTAAAAAGCTTAGGTACCCACTTCCGCATTTTCATTTTACAATTTAAAAACTTAATTTCCCTGACGCATTCAGGCGAAAAACAACAATCAAGTACAGTTAGCACAAAAAGCAACGGAAAATAATTTAAATAATAAAAGCGTCACGATAAATGACAGAGTAAAAGTGCGATCGTTACTGTCAGATGCATGTACCGTCGGCAAAGAAAACTGGTTATTAATAGCCCCGGAACGGCCCAGAGGTTTCCGTCGGGAAATAATATATTGTGACCTCGGGGTATTGCCGAAAATGCGGAAAAACTCAAATCCCATTCAAAAACACTTGTTCCAAAAATACTTTTTGTTTGACAATTTATAGCTCGGTTGGTTTGTTAGAAATTTTCTCATAACAAAGTTTGGTAGTTATTCTTTTAGGAAACTTTAATATGACAATAATTCAATCATGCAATGTCCAATCATATAAAGTTTCATATTCAGTAAATAGACTATTGTTTACGTTTGAGGCTTTTCCTATTTATCATAACTTCAGCCGATTGATCTTGTAAAAGGTATACAGTATTTCTTCTAACCCTAACATTTTTATTAGAAAATACTCGGGTATTTACCGAATAAAATTAAATATTGATAGCTTTGGGTCTGGTAGGGTTACGGGGGATTGAATTAAAAAATAACAAGGCACTCTACCCTTAACCCACGCTGTTTGCATTGTGAAACGATACGGTTGCCTTTGTTTTTAGTTTAATTTATTCGGTATTTTTTTCTGAGGTCATTTTTGACCAATATTGGCTTTGTTAATGTTAATATATTTATCAATATATTCTCGAAATTTTGTATAAAAAAATCCAATAAATCTTATGTTCAGTTAATATGATGAAAATGTTGGAAGGTATGGATTCTTTATCGTATATATTTTTTGGGATTATAACTTAAGTACAGTAAAAAAGAAAAACATGAGTATTAGGCAAGCTAGATTGTAGTTTCGCTGAATTGTTAGGTAAGATCAATACCGAGTAGAGTTTTTAAGGCATGTGATACATACAACACTATGCCAGATAGTATATGCTTTACAGGTTAAATTTCGACTATCTTTCAGAAAAAGCAGAAATTGTCAATTAAGACCAATATATCAATACCTTGTATACTTTAACCACTGCATTTTACTACCAGCTGGGCTGAATTAAAATTTTAGGGGTGTCAAATAATTGACCCGCATATATGGCGCTGCGAGAATACGAGTCACGTGTTGCAAAATGATCCCTATTTTGTAGCAACACCGGGTCCTAGAAACTTTATAATTAAAACCGCTCTTCAAAGATCTACCGCAGAGGTTCGTTACACCTCGTTATGGACGTAAGCCTTAATTTCCACATCCAAAAGATTGTGTATCAAATTGAACAGAGCAGGGAAAGTCACGTAATAAAACGGTAACACCCGTCCGCCTAGCTTGCGTTCGTTATCTTTTGCAGACAGTGGGAGACATGAATTAATGGCGTTTTGGACTCGGTTTGAAATTCACAAAAACATAATATTTCATACTACTAAACTTTAACATTTCTTAAGGCTTACGTATGCAGCAAATACATAAATCTAGATTAAACTTACAAAACCTCGAACTAACACACAATGTAGTCTTGCTTTTTCGGATATATGTATACAGAAAGAGCGAATCTACACCCACTTTCAGCCAATGCGTAAATATAGATTAAGCATACATTCCGTTTCGCTCTTTTTTGATATGCTTAAACAGAGAGAGCTGTCATGTGTGTTAATTCTAGATTTAAGTTTAATAATTTGCTGCGGCTTACTAGTAGCCACATACAAGTACTGTCAAAATTGCTCAAAATTTTGTTTAATGCGCTTATAGATACGTTTGTGGTTTTATAATAACTTCATAGGTATTTTTAAAACATAATTATGTTTATTTATGATAGAGGCAATAATGAATAAGTTTTATTTGTTGAATTAAATAATATCTAACTCTTATACTGAGGAGTAAAGAGGAGCTTGGAGACAGAAAGTAATAATTGGTCAAGTTTATTTATATGGTTCATGATATGTGTACTCGTAGCATTCGCCGGCCTATGTATAAAACATACGCGCTAAAAATGCAACATATCTTTGATACATTGCCAATTAAAATTTTTATTTTTAAAATCCAATTCAATACAAAATAATAAGAAGAGTTTGTGGCCTGTATGTCTAGCATTTATAAGCTTTACAAAAGAAATACCATATTATATAAACTGCCGAGTCTACACGTAATTATACCTTCGTACATCCACGTTCTAACCCTACCTTGGTAGCGTATAATTTGGGTGTACTTCTGCACTTTGAATATTATAATGAAAGCTCCGGCTTTACGACTCGAGGGTGAAGGTATATGCACAAAAATATGGCAGTACTTATAGTTTCGATTGTATTTTCTTTTGTGCAAAATTTCGAGTGTTTCAGTTAATGACATCATTATGTGGTTTCGAAGTGTTTATTCTAATGTTTATCATTATAATTCCTTTACGTTCTTTATCTTGTAAAATCTCCTGATCTATCTACGGTCAATTTCTCAAACGCAAATCGACTGTTAGCGACCAGTTAATCGTTATTTTACTATAGATTTGACTTATAGTCGTCTCATCCTGAAGTTTTTGAGGAACCGTAGTTACGAGTAACATTCACCAAGGTGTTTTTTTTACAACTCTTCAATATAGAAGTGCATGCAGATTCGAAACGTAAATATGCAGCAGAACTGATTTACATAGAAACATACATGCAATATTCACTTTGCCAATTACTAGTGTAACACATGTCGGAAATTAGTGTCTCGATTCCTAGCTGACGCCATCATATTGTGTCCCACCGCAACCGCAACTACCAGGCATTCAGAACAGCTGACCCGGTAACTCTGTGACAACTCGAGATATTTACCTCATTACAACGCTTTGAGAACTCTTCACGGTCCTGGGATGCTAGTACTTTTGACTATATTTTTACTGTTGCCCATTTTATCTCACATAAAAAGTACTATAATAATTACCTTTTAATTTAAAATTAAATGAAACGCAACCACTAACGAGCCGTTAACGAAACGTGATGCGAAGCAATGTATACTTACCATTGAGTAATAAGTAAGGTATATTTTAGCACGCATCGGTCGCGAGTATGACAGAATAAAAACAAATATCTGTCTCATGCTGAAATGTATCTAATTACGTCACCATAAAGTAATTATTGCTTTGTTCTGAGCATCTACAACAGTTCTGTTTCAGCTTCGTTCCAACTCGAGACTTTTCGAGAATTGCCCCCCTGCCCTTATCACACTATTTATGGGGTCGTCTCAATATGGTTTCTTTTTTCGAAACTCACATTGCCAAAGATTTGACATTGTTTTAAGATCAAGAAATGATACCCAAAAAATATTTGTGATGGAACCAACATAAATGCGTTTATGCTAAAACTTTCCCAACGTAGGTATTCTGCGACGGCAACGTGCCAGCAATTCAGGAATAAAGAGACCATTAAAGAGATATCCTTTACGATATACACACAAACAACAAAAAGCTCTCAGAAGTCTTAGATTGGTTTCCAAGTTAGTACTTAAGTGTCATTTTCTTCACATTTCTTTTCAAACTTATCCCAACGCGTCCACTGATGAAATTTTAAGTAAAACTGAATCAAATTTTTAGGTCGCGTCTACCCTCACTTAAGTAGAACCAAGGATGAATTTAAATAAGCTTTCAACAACGTTGACTTGAGTATTGCATAAATATTAATGGTCTTGACTAGAAGACTGATGGATGTGGATTAGCTGAAGCGAATTTTCTTTGTGCATACTTTGAAGTGTAATGTGTCCCCGACAAATTGTTTCCATGACGTCGGATGAATATTAATTGTTTTCATCAAGACAGGGAACATCTTGTAGCGCCTCGAGTAAAGCCGCGATTTTGTATTTATTAATATTGACGTTTCTGCTAATGGGAATCTGACATTGAAAAGGTGCGATTATTTATGCGAAGAAACATCGAACATTTTGTCGGTACTTATTGACATTTTGTGTTGAACTTGAAATACTTTTATTATTCAAGTGTTCATTTTAGCAAAATCGTGTTTTTTATAGACATGGTGAAATGGTAATATGGATATGACCATATATAAATCACATAACCTTTATTAGGGTCGCCTATCTCGTCTCATCTTAATCGTATTTTTTTACAATTTTGTAAATTTAATCTCCATATTAATAATATTTATATTTTAATTTGTTACAGATTTGAATGCTGTGAAGATAGTGAAAGTGGTAGTGCCGGAGATAATCCAATATGGAGTACAGGACGCTGTTATTCTAGACTGTGAATACACGTTAGGCAACGACACAGCAGGTTTAGTGGTGAAGTGGTTCTTTAAGAACAAAGCTAGACTTGTGTACCAGTGGATACCTTCACAAAAGCCGCAGGACATGGGCATTTTGAGGGGTCACGTGGACTTGACGTATCGTGCGTCGAACGACCCACTAAAAATGCATAGAGCTTTACGTATAGTGAAGCCAAACACGGAGATGTCTGGCGACTACACGTGTGTAGTGTCCACCTTTATGGAGGAGGACTCGAAAACAAGACAGATGATTGTTTTTGGTGAGTAATTGTTTTTTCCTTATCAAAGATAGGGAAGGAAATGGCGGCTAAAATTTCCTTTTTATAGTTTCCATTACGGAAAATAATTATGGCCGCCAGGGACGGCACAGGCCAGTTTTTTTTGCCATCAAGTTGAATTTTCTTCCTTATATCAAAAGATTTTCCTCTTTATTTTATAAAGTCTGGGTTGTTAAATAATTACCTACTTTGTATTCATATTTAAAATATAACAATGACATTTAATAACATGCTAGTGAATTTCTAAATAAATTTCAAACGTTAACATAAAAATAATTTTAAAACACCAAAAACCCGTCTGCTTAAAAAAGAACCAAATAATGTACATAATAAAAAAAACTAAAAAGAAATAAAACAAGCACTTGGATGTCCGGTGGTCTAGAATTATATAATATTATTATGGAATGAATACTATTCTAATAATAATATTCTAATACTAACAGTCTGGATCCATTATCCGACAGCCAAGCTAATATTTCAATGGATCCTGGCTGTTCAGTTGTTATGTTACGACCATTAGAAAATATTTTATGTTCTTCAATAGTATTCATTCCATAATAATAATATAGAATTCTAGACCACCGGACATCTAAGTGCTTGTTTTTTTTCTTTTTAGTTTTTTTTATTATGTATAGGTACATTATTTGGTTCTTTTTTAACCAGTAGGGTTTTTGGATTTTTTAAATTATACATATATTTTTTTTTTTGTTATGAGTACATAGCTTCAAGAAACATGCTCGGCAACAAGAAGTTTTCATCTTGCTGCTGTCTAAAAACTTATATGTGAGAATGGTTGTTACGCAACTTTCAATCGATATAGATCCTAAAAGGTTGGTCAAATCAAAAAATGTTGAGAGAAACCTAATTATGATTTTTAAATACCTATTCAACAATACCCCACTCGATATAGTTTGTCGATTTTAATTTTTTTTCATTTTCACAAAATGGCGTCCAGTAGTCGCCATATTGGATTTTTACTAACGTCATGTCTTTAGTGAGACTCGCCGGACTAAAAGGAATCAATTAACGTATGAATCATAAAAATGCGTTTGGTCTGTGTAGTGCTTCAAAGGAACATACAAACATACATACATACACAGGCTGTTAAACACAATACCACTCCTTTGCGTCGCGTAGTCGGGTAATAAACGATAACGGAATACTCGTACAAAAACGAACGTTTCAAAAATACAATTCTAAACATGCCATAGACCTAAGTAGTTCTAAGTTAGCTATAATACATTATTTTAAAGATCCATTATAATATTCTAAACATATAAAGCTTACAAAATAAACAAAAGCTAAAAAGCACAAAATTTATATAAAACACAGCAAGTTTTATGTTTCGCCGCGTCGGGCTCTCGTAAAACGTTTACTTGTGACACGTCATTTGCCCGTCAAAGGCTGAAGCATTCTAGAAAAGAATGTCAAAATGGATTTTTTCAAAAAATATTCATCTGAACCAGACATGTTGTAGTTGCTAGATATTTTTTCTGTTAGGGGCCGATTATTCCAATGGTTAGTCAGCCTTTATGAATGATAAAATTGATCTGTCTTACTTTATCCTTCAGATAGGTCATAGGAAAGCTTTTTCTTGACATTATATAACATGTGTGTGTTGTACATAGTGATATCATCACGAATGAAATTGATAACAAAATTCTTTCAATGTTTAATACATACATATATATACATACATACATCTAATCACGCCTTTACGAGTATCCCTTACGGGGTAGGCAGAGCACCAAGGGCCGATAGAACCATATGGTGACACTTCTGACCAATTTTGAGGGTATAGTTGAGATATAAAAGTTCAGTTAGCAGTGACAGGTGGTCAGCCCATCGCCTACAAACACCAAGACCCTCTTATTCCTCTACTGATTTGTACAGTATGCCCGGGAAGAGAAGCAGCTGTATAATGTAATATAATGTAAGCTGTAATGATAAATATTAGGTTATATACCGATCGACATAATGGAGTTCCTTTGAAAAAATGTTCCTATGCTGATGTGGAGCTTTACTAGAATACAACAGCTACATCCCTAACTACATCACTAAGGAACCCCTGAGTTCTTTTACATCTGGCCCCGGGATATAGAATCTCCTTTATGACCTTGTACTTCTGGCTACCCCGTTTTTGACAACACAATAGGCTATTTGACAATGTGAAAAATAAATCGTCAATTACTGTAATCAGTATGTATTATGAGTTTAAAAATGGTTATTTACTAACTGAAGTTTAAAATAATAATTGATTTACTTAAAAATCCGTAAATAAAAATGCATAATCAAACTTTTGTCACGTGACACAAAACGCTCATGATTAGTCGGGCTTATTATGACGTCACCTGCTAGTAAACATTGTTTTTTGTTTACACTAAAATGTATGTGGATGACATGTGTCAAAGTGACAGATACAGGCAAGTGATGTCACCGACGCCATATTATTATTTTCAAAGAAGCGTTTTGGCGCGATATTTAAATATTAAACTTTTAATTTGATATTATTTAGTAAATATGTACCAGAATTGAAAAATACAACTTTTACTGGGTTTTTAAACCTCCAGAGAATAATATAAAAAAGATTTTGAAAATCAGTCAAATAGCCTATTGTGTATATATGTATATGTTTATCCAAAAAGAATTTTTAAATTACAAAAAAAAAATCCCAGCAAATTATAATCGTTAGCTCCTATAACTTGAGCCCGACATTTTTTTGCAAAGCTAAGCAACTTTTGCTCGCGCCAGCATCTGCTATCGACTACACATCGCTTTTTTACCGCAAAAAACTGTTTCGAAGCCTACTCGAATGGAAATAAAACAGACCCACTGTAAACCTCGCGATAAAAACAGAATTTTTTTCGGACAAAAATGTTTGCTATTAATTTTGGTAAAAGGGCGATAACGGGGTTTGGTACCTACTTTGTTGGAAATGGCTATGTATACTAGCTAAGCCCATCATTCGCCTGTTTGAATGGACAAAATAAAATTATTACGTGAATATTTAGTCTTATGTTTTTTTTTGTCTTGATAATCATTATTTCATTACATACACTGTCAATACAATACACGGATGTGTTCCCAAATGCAGTTTCTAAAACTGCTGGACTATGTGGTCCTACAACCACATAGCGAGGCATCTGGTATCAGTGACAAATTGTTAACTCGTAAAAGATTAATTGCTAGAATCATCCCATATTAATTCATCAATATTAAGAAGACCAGCTCATATAACAATTTCAAATTGCTTTTTTTATTTTATTGGTTATTTGTATTGACAGTGTAAGTTACATAGTTATTACACGTAAGGCTTCTTGACAAGTGGTCATATAAGTTATTATTTCAAGTGGTAAATAATTTGTATATTCCTTGCTATTTCGTATGTAACAGAGTAGAGTATAAATTTAAAATATAAATGTGCAAACCTAAAAAAAATATCAAAAAACACCACATTTTTCAACACAACATAAACTTTTAACACTAAAACATGCACAAGCCGCAACTAAGACTTTTTACCTCAATGTACCAACTACAAATTGGCAAAGAAGCATGTACCAAAACCTGAGACGTTATTAAGTTTCCCATTGAAAAAGTTCATAGCTGTCTTTATTTTATACGAATCTCCGTGACTATTTTACTTAACAATGTAGAGATATTATTTTAAATATTAATGCATACTACTGCATCAAGGCCAAATTGTTTGATCAGTAGATGAGCTTACAATTAGTTAAAAACGTCTGTCAAGTTATGGTATTTTAGTTGTATACTATATACTACTTAATAGTAAGCTTGACCACATATCAAACAATTTGCCCTTACTGTTTAACATTCTATAACTTCGAAATCCTCTACAAAGATTACATATAACAATGAAAATATGTATTACCAAATTTTAAAATATTGTACTGTACCTTAACCTTAGCCAAATTATAAAAGGAGAATACTTACAAGAGCCTTACTTGCAGTCCCGGAGACGAATTTCCGGCTGATACAGAACAAGACGGACGACGACACGGTGAACGTCATCTGCGCAGCGGACGGAGCGTTTCCGGCGCCCAACCTGACGCTAGCCACACCTGAGAGGTAAGGATGTGTATGTCCATCATGTGGACTACAAAATGTCAAGATAACAGGCTATATAGGAAAAATAAATTGTAAATTACTGTAATCAGTATATATTATGAGTTTAGAAATGCTTATTTACTAACGGAAGTTGAAAATAATAATTGATTTACTTAAATATCCGTAAATTAAAATGCATTATTTTTACACTTTTGTCACGTGAGAAACCAATAGATAAACTTATTTCGCATGTATACATAAAATTAGTTGGGAAGGGATTATTGATAGAAATACAGGTTGTTTATATTAAAAATGTGACGGATCGCTGTCTGTACATGGAAGATATATGAGAAAAAATATTATAGGAGACCTTTATCAACGCAATAGTACCCAAAAGAATGATTTTTGTCTGTTGTCGGTTTGTCTGTGCGTTTGTGCACGCTAATCTCAGAAACCGCTCAACTGATTTCGATGCAGTTTTTAGAAATATATTGTAACAGGTCCCACTTAACATATAGACTACTTTTTATCCCGGGAAAATGTTTTTATCCCGGATAATTTCGACGTTTTGTTTTGTAGTCCACGCGGACAGAGTCGCGGGCGAAATATAAATGGAATATCTGTCTGGATCTCTGCAAAATCCATTGCGACTTCATCATCAGTACCTCTATCATATGCGTTATATATAATAGTAGGTAGTTATAAAATACTACATAATAGTCATACCCACTGTTGCCCACATCTACTTTTCATCAGTTAGCCTATTAAGGCTTATCTGGTAAGGAATGACATTACCGCCGCTTTTCACACAAATACTATAATAAATCTAGTGACCAGTAACGATTACAGCAGAAAATATTTTTGAGTTATTCTTAATAGACATTAAAAGTTGCAAGGGCCAGAGCTTCGTCCGTAATATAAAATCATAAAATTATGTAATTATAAGTGCACGTCCACTACTGGATAAGCATATAAAAACAATCGCGCTAAGGGCATAAAAATTTTATTGCGCCATAAAAACTTGTATACACAATAGTTTAGGCTCCTTAATAATTCAATTTTACTCGTAAGATCGTGATCGCCTTGTTATACGAGTATGAATTTTCTAAGTAACAGTTCATGGCATAAGTTGACGTTATGTATAATCAAGGCTTTATCCCTTACAGGGTAGGCAGGGCACTAAGGGCCGATAGAACCACATTGTGCCACTTCTGACCAATTTTTAGGGTAAAGTTGACGTTTACTTCTAGCAAAGGACATGTTTAACTTGTTCGTGAACTTTTTTGTAATCATTCAGTAAAATCTGTTAGAACATGAATTTATATTGTTTAAATTTAAATTTTACATAATTAAGCTTACGTATGTGCTGGATGTAGGCTATTTCCAACTAGTTGCTGCAGTGGAGGTCATTTGGGGAGGCCTATATTCAAAAGTTGTTTCAGAATTCTCATGACTGATAAAGATGACGATTATAAATAAATATTTTGTAATATTACTAATATGTGAAGCGAAAACTTAATACGCCTTTTTAAGAAAGTTAAGCAATTGGATAAACGTAAAGGACAAGGCAAATGTTTGTAAGTATGGACCAAGTATGGAGTCTGGTACCCCAACAGAGTTGTGTAATACAATTTTAGAAAGGTATTATAGAATAACAATTTAAGAGTACTTTCTCCTGACTATATTTGTCCATTTAAAATATTATCATACTGATGTAAATTTATCCAAAGATATACTACTATCATCACATAGCTATAGAATACAGATACCACTATTTGACGTTTGACATAGTTAAAGTTTAATGCGAATAAATGTAAGTAAATATATAATAACTAGACAAGGCAAGTGCTTCTACTTGGTGTGTAAAAAGGGATTGCAAACCCCTTCTGTCAGCCCTAATTCACTCAGTCTGACTTGAGAACGAGGTGTCTATTCTAATTCTTAAGTCTATTTTTACATGCAAAGTACATACACTTAGTTCATCTAGTTATTAATAGCTCTGTGAGTTTGTCGTTTAAAAGTGAGACATCTCGCTCTCACCAAATTCATCATACGCGTGCAGATTTGACCACGAGACTTAAGTAAGCTACGTAAGCAAAGGACAAAAACTATTTGAGAATACAGTTACATTGACAGGCGTTTTTAACCGACTTCAAAAAAAGGAGGAGGTTCTCAATTCGTCTGTATGTATAATTTTTTTTTTTTATGTATGTTCACCGATATTTCCGTCAATTATAAACGGATTTCAAAAATTTTTTTTGGTTGGATAGAGTTCACTTCTGAGGTGTCTCATTTTCACCAGGTCAGGATCTGATGATGGGATCCAGGAGAAATCTAGGGCAACCACCGAAAATTGTATGCTCGTATGGTGCTTTTGTTACGTAATCATGTCTTACTCAGGTATATGCTTCAGGGTGCTAATGCTGCTGTGCTGATGATGAAGCTACAGAACTCCTTAACGGTTAGGAGTTAGGATACAGTACTGCAATTGGTCAATGGAAACTATTTAGTAGTATATAGGGCTAACGTGTTACTTGAATAAACATCTGATGCTGCTGTGCTGATGATGAAGATACAGAACTCCTTAACGGTTAGGAGTTGGGAGACAGTACTGCCATTGGTCGATCTATTTAGTAGTATATAGGGCTAACGTGTTACTTGAATCATCATCTGATGCTGCTGTGCTGATGATGAAGCTACAGAACTCCTCAACGGTTAGGAGTTGGGAGACAGTACAGCAATTGGTCGATGAAAACTATTTAGTAGTGTGTAGGGCTGACGTGTTACTTGAATCAACATCTGATAGTGCTGTGTTGATGATGAAGCTACAGAACTCCTTAGCGGTTAGGAGTTGGGAGACAGTACTGCAATTGGTCGATGTAAACTATTTAGTAGTATGTAGGGCTAACGTGTTACTTGAATCAACATCTGATGCTGTTGTGCTGATGATGAAGCTACAGAACTCCTTAACGGTTAGGAGTTGGGAGACAGTACTAAAATTGGTCGATGGAAACTATATAGTGGTATGTACGGCTAACCTGTTGCTTGTGAGGTATACTTGAATCAACATCTGATGCTGCTGTGCTGATGGTCAAGCTACAGAACTCCTTAACGGTTAGGAGTTAGGGGACAGTACTGCAATTGGTCGATGGAAACTATACAGGAGCCACCATTTACGTACTCTATACATCAAATAAAGTAAGTTTATACCAAAAAAAAATGCTGGGATTTTTTATTTATTTAATTACTTGATCCGGCGAAATTTATAGTGTCGGTGCCAGCCAAACAAATAAATGTAATTAAGAAAACTGACCCACACTAAATAGTAAAACCAAGAATAGGAAATTGCATTACCGCTGCCTACTACACCGTATTGTATTTTGCCGTGTGTGTGTCGTTGCCAGCCGCGCGCGTCCATCAATACAACAGACTACGAGTACGTTACCTAGGCTGGCACCGACTCCAAAAAATAAGTGATAATTATAAATATTTCAATAGTTAAAGATGACTTTGTTAAAGTATTAGGTATTAAGTTGTAAATATTTAAATAATTTGAGATATTCAATATGTATTAAGTAGATAAATTAGTTACGTTATTTATTGCTTTTTAGTTAAACTTTGAAGTCGGTTTAATTTTTTTTCTAAAAGTCAGTTTATTGTCAAATCCTTTCGTGAATTTTGCCTGCCAAGTTCGGACATGTTGGGACTGAAATTATTGTAATGGACATGGGTCTAAATGGCCCGCAGATTCACTACTCCGTCAGAATGTGACGTGCAACCTTTTTGCGAAAACGTTTTAGTTGGAAATAAAAGATTTTGTTTGTAAGTTAAGTGGTTTGAAAAATTGAGTTAACGTTTTGTCTGAATGTTTTATATAGTTCTTTTGTTCGTTCTTTGAATGCGTGCATTCACTCGCACAAAGTTTTTAGTAATAAATCCATTTCTAGTATGCCTTCTTCAAAAATTGTAGTAGGTCTAGTTTTAGTCGGTTCCATCATGCATGAGCAATAAGTATTCAACATAATTTCTTATGCTATTTTGTTATGTTGTTAATTCTAACAACAATGTTTTACGCTTTAATCACAGACAATAATATTCTACCGATCTTTAACTATCATCATCATCAGCCTATTGCAGTCCACTGCTGGACGTAAGGCTCCCCCAGGGCACGCCACAAGACTGCCATGGGGGGTATTTGCCCATAGTCACCGCGCTGGGCAGGCGGGTTGTTGACCGCAGTTTGTATTTTGGACTATGTTATCAGTACGGGAGGCGCTGCTGTCCATCTCCCGAAAACCCTTAATCGCTACGGGCAGACATGGGGTGGTACGAATTCTACTCTGCCGGCACCACTCGGCCAACTATACCTGCTAGTGTTTATAGCAGCCTACATTATGTTCCGCTGCTTCCGCTCACGCTTGTCTTCTTCCCACTGTTTATTAGTATAATAGTTTTCTTTACTGAGTTAATTTATAATATCTATGTAGATGACTTTATTTTATATGTCGTTTAAAAAGCAATCTAAAAGCCGATATTATACTATTACGGACGCTGAAGAAGGTTTACTGCAGACAGTCCCTACAGACATAGTGGATTAGTATTCATACTTTGTGCTTAAGAGGGTCGTAGGAACGGATAATCTTTTAGATTTCCGTTCAGTATCATTTTTGAATGAAGAATGCTTTGAAAGGCACAGATAATTTCTTATTGCAGAATAGGGAGTATGAACATTGTGTAGAGGCAGATATAATACTTTTATGCGTTAAAGGCAGATTTGTCCAATTAGCAGATAGCCTATCTGAAGGATGAAGTTGATACTATCTTGATTAAGTTTTAGAGAAAGTCAACATAAACACGTATGAATATTTTATTTTAGTTTATTATAAAGGTACTAAGTTTAATTCTGTACACATTATTACCTCTATAACTATTGGTCTCACTTTGTTTTCTGGTATGCTGGAAGAAATCTCTTGCAGAGATAAGCACGCCTTTGTATGCATTCCTTTTGTAAATTTCTTTGTACTTATTGTTATGTTTTGTGTACAATAAAGAATAAGAATTACTTTATACTTCAAATAGGTTTTCAGTAACCATTGGAAAAATCGGCCCAAAATCTAATATAGCTATTCAAAATAGAAATCAGTATACTATAGGTACGAGTATATATTTCATACCAGTAAAAAACAAAAACGAAAAATATAGTAAAATTTACCATGAATATAAAGATTTTAAACATTATGTAGAATGATATTATTTTTGAAAAATGTGTAAAATTCATTGATGGCTATCGAAATGCTCTACCGACATGAACATTTACGCATAATTTAATTTTAAATAACGAGTTCGGTTGTAGAACCAGGGGGTCTACTCTGAAATGCCGCTTTCGAATCTTTCAATCCGACCGAAGCCCGACCGAATCGAAACCTTTGACAGTCTTTAACCCTACTAAGAAATTGCTTCGGATTCATTCATCTGAGTTCACGACTCATTCGGAACCATAGAGAATAATTCATATTGACTAATATTATAAGCTTTCTATTATCTAGCCTTATACCTGTCAAATAGAGTTCTATCAGACCGAATGAAAAAACGGCGCGACTGATCCGATCGAAGGAAGTTCGTAGTAGGAAACACCTCGATATTCGGCCGATACTTCGTTTATCGTCACTTCAGAGTAGACCTCCTGCAAAAACTTCATTATGACGTAAGTAACTGAATTTTGTGTTTATTATATTTATATGTAGGTATTATAATAAAGTAGGGTTGAAATTTTAAAATATGTTTTTAATAACAAAAAATAACATCAATTTTTTGTTGTTAATATTAGGACATAATATCTAGGGGAAAATAAATTATCATCTCTTACACATACGCACATGATTTAAAAGTACAAAGACTAGTAACGCAATTGAAGAAATAAGAAATCCTATTATAAAAGTAGATTCAAAAGGCAATCCAAAGCCGGTATCTGCTCCACGTAAGGAGCTTTGCCAAAGTATTAGTATTCATTCTCTGTACCTAACCGGGTAAAGGGAAACGATAATACGTATTTGTATTACGGATTTCCTGTTTTTAAGCTTATAATAATTTACGGAGCATGCACACTCTCTAGGTAATAATGATGTAGCTATGCCATATTTATTTGTTTAATATGAGGTTAGGTATTGGTATAATTCACGTGATTACCAATTATGTTTTAAACCATTACGTAGATACGTACTTGGAATTTATTGATTATTGTGTTTTTGGATTCTAATTGTCTGAATAAATGAACTTAATTTTTATGATTATCTCTTCTGAACTTCACGGGACTACAGAGTCCCGGTCCTTTGAGAGGCGTGCATCGGGCCGTAGCCAAGATGTAGAGGCCCTTTTTAGAGAACTTGAATATGGCGTAGGATGCACATGGCGGATATCATCACCGAGCGCACAATATGATACACACGGCGATGGTCCCCGCCATGTGCAAAGACTATTGGAGTGCAGATCTACGTCGTGCGATGGAAATCTAAGGTCATGGGCTATGGGGTGAATGTTGGGTAGCTGGATAAGGGCTTTTTTATAAAGGGAGACTATCGGACGTCTGCCATTACAATCTAGTCCCATTATTGTGAGGTGGCAGGCGGTGACTTGCCGCCCGTAATTTAAGGCCATGAGGTGGGCTTCTCATAAGTGGCGCATGCCGCATGACATTTTACACTTCCACCCTGGAGCAAATGTTCCGCTCTTGCGCTGTTCCCTCTAAGCCGGCCAATGAAGGCAAGCTAAGAGTCGAGGGCCAAAGATGGTGAAGTGGCCCTCTGAACTCGGGTCCGTGGTTTCGCCAATCACCAACAGCTTCGCCACAAAGCGCATTATTCTTTTTTTTATATATTGCTCTCCGTGGAGGTAAAGAAACATAGGCACGGGTTTGAGCCAAGTGCTTATATTTGAAATTAAATAAATAAGTAGATAAATTATATAGTACATATAAACTTCAACTAGGAATGATAAGAGGTGAATGATGATTTCGGTTTATGTGATTGAAAGGAATTTTCTCACTATACGGCATGTGTTGAGTATAACTGCTTTTTCTATGAGTGTGATTGTGGATTTTGGCATTTTAAGTGTTTCTAAACTAGCGTGAAGCGTTTTGGGGATAACCCTGTACTGTTGTAACAGCTTTAACTTGCCATTGTGTTTTAATTTCGATGGAGAGGTAGACGTACTTTGTAATTTTTTACAGTGTGGGTGGTGAGCAGGTTATGGGTATTGCATATGGCGATATCAATGAGCAGGACTGTTTTATTTTGTTTATCTAAAATTGTGATGTCAGGTCTATTGCAATGTACTGTTTTATCTGTGATAATCGTTCTGTCCCAGTATATCTTGACAGGCACTTGGTTGATACTTGTAATAGGCTACTTTTTTGGGCAGAAATTTGAATTGAAAGGCTAGGTTTTGGTGGATTATTGCAGCAACATGATCATGTCTGTGTTTATAATCAGTCTGTACTATTGATTTACAGGCCCCGGTTATGTGCTGGATGATGATTTCAGAGCAACTCTGGCAGTGTCTGCAGCGGTCTGTAGGTAAGTTAGGTGTATGGATTATGTATTTTTGGTAATTTCGGGTTTCAACTATCTGGTCTTGGATTGCGATCATAAACCCTTCCATCTCGGGGAAGAGCTCACCTCTCTGCAGCCATGCGTTCGACGCAGTTTTGTCGACATGCGGCTGTTGCAGGTCAAGGCGTTGTCTCCCGTGCAGAGCTTTCTGCTGCCAAGAAGCAATTTTTTTCTTGGTGTCAGTGATCTGCTCATTACGTTGGGATCCAGATTTGTGAGGTTGAGTGGTGTGTATCGTTTATCAGCATGGACTATTGTATTATGTAATGTAGATTGTTGAGCACGTTGGTAAAAGTATTTTCTTAAGGATGCGATTTGTCCGTTGTGAAGGTTTAGAATGTCTATAAGTCCGCGGCCTCCTTCATCTCGCGGTAAGGTTAGTCCTTGTACACATGATCGAGGGTGGTGTTTGCGATTGGTTGTCAGAGTCGTGTTAATGAGGCGTTGTAATGTAATAAGATCTGATTGTGACCAGCTTATTACTCCAAATGAGTAGGTAAGTATGGGGATGGCAAATGTGCTGATCGACTTGATAATATTACGAGAATTTAACTTCGATCTTGCTAATATGTTTAATCGATGTTTGAATTTATTTTTCAGTTCAACTTTGGTTTGCTTTTGTGAAATTTGTCGGGCCTGCTGAAATCCTAGATATTTGTATGTCTCATTATGGACTAAAGATTCTATGTATGATATTATTATTATTAAATAAAATAGGATTTACTGCCTGAAATAACAAAGTCACTTAGTTTTTTTTTTTTTACATAGACAGGATAATGCAAATCGTCCATATTATCAAAAGTTAACTCAATTTTAATAATTGAAATAAAATGTTTTGTTAAAGAGCACAATGTCCTACCACCTCTCACCCGAGTGCCTGTTATTTAAATTAGCTCTTTTACAGTTAAACAAAAAAAAAACAGTTTAATATTTTATATATTCATAAACAGAAGAGTGGATTCAACTAAATTAAATTTGTTTAATAGATATCATACTATTCTAAAGGTTATCTTTTACGAAATAAGCAATATTTTTTCCCATCCATCTTATCTCAGGGACCAGGTGTAATAGGTTATAAGATCTTCAACAAAGCATATTTGCGAAAGTGCAAAGTTGGCAAGTCCACCTGGTGGTCCAACGCCAACTTTAATCTCACACCCGGCCAGTGCCAAGATTCTTGGGAATTCATCGGCAATTTCACATTTTTACCAGCTTCATATATCTTACAACGTAATAATGTTTGATCTATGGTGGTAAGAAAGCTTGTATTGCGTCACGATTCTTGGACATATTTTAAGTTTTTTAGCATATGGTTTTAAAACGCACACTAATATATAAAGCTGAAGAGTTTGTTTGTTTGTTTGAACGCGCTAATCTCCGGAACTACTGGGTCGAATTAAAAAATTATTTTTGTGTTGGATAGTCCATTTATCGAGGAAGGCTTTAGGCTATATATCATCACAGTGCGACCAATAGGGACGAAGAATAAGAGGAAAATGTGGAAAAAACGGGGGAAATTATTCAACTTTGGAGACTTCCGTTGCGTGCGCTGCGTAAACGGTTCAAGTTATCCAAAAAATATGTATGAAAGAATAAAATGACGTAGAAATGATATGAAAGAAATTACGCAGAAGTACTTTAAAATATTTTATTCTGTTTGTTGACGCGGACGAAGTCGCGGGCAACAGCTATTATCGATATAACGTTATAAAAACTGTTCAGAGTTTATTTATTTATTTTATTCCGTCTGTATAATAGTAACAATCATGGTATCAGTCAAGAATCGATCCCTACATGGTGTAAAAAGAAGTTTACAGAGTACGAAAAAGTTCACAAAACATTTTCTTTACTCGAATACACTTTGTCTGGGGTGCATCATATTATTGCTTTTCGCTTAAAAGTAAGCCTTTTGTATAGCTTTGGAACTTTGAAAAACGGTTTCTGTTTGCTTTCCCTATATCTACAGTTAGTGTAATCTTCAGGCAGGTAATAGCAGAAACTATATTTGTTTCGGGAAAATAGTTTAAAACTTTCCTTTTACAATGGGAATTGTTTGCTTTTAGCTCGTACTAGTTTTATGTTCATACAAATTATAGAGCGGAAGTATTTTAAGTAGCGCGTTATATTTTCATACTTTCCAATATTAGTTAACTGAACTCTTTTAATATTTTAATTCGTGTGAATTTAATAATAAAATAGAATATCACGTCGGGGTCACCAATGTTGAGCCACAGGATTATCGTGATAATAAAAGATGGTATTATTATAGAAGGTTATATTAGTGTCCAATTAAATATACTACTGGTACAGGTACGGCACGCCCGACAATCCCGAGACTAGCGAGTCGATGCATTTTCAGCCCTATGCAACTATGTATACATGCATAAGTATATATGTTACATAACTAAGTGTGTTCCCACAATACTTTCTGCTGGTATTATAATTTAACCGTTAAGAATGTGTTATATTTTTTTGGTTAATTTATTATAGTAGATTCGATTTTCATGTTTGGTCATAAGAAATCCAATTTTAGTACTTATTAAAGCTCAAAACGAACTAACTACTACACGGCTAGATGGTAAATAAGTTACTAAAACTAGCTTTAAGACTGGCATACTTTAGTGTACTTACTGTGAAATTTATTGCTATATATATATATATATATATATATATATATATATATATATATATATATATATATATATATATATATATATATTCATTCACATTACTCTTATTAGTTCGTATGCTGATAGTGCATACTAAAACCGCAATGCGGGACGAGTTTCTCGTACCGTCATTAATGTCTGTAGCAACTTGCGTGATATGTCCGGCATCTGTGCTCTACTTGCGCTTAATGGATGTATCATCAACAAAAGTGACCATTGTGTAATAGGGAATATGCATCTGACACGAAAACAGATTTTTCATATTTTATTCGAAAGATATTACAAATACAAACCGAATAGTGTAATAAACTGACTTAAAAAAAAAAATTTAACCGACTTCAAACTTTAACTAAAAAGCGATAAATAACGTAACTAATTTATCTACTTAACACATATTAAATATCTCAAATTATTTAAATATTTACTTTAACAAAGTCATCTTTAACTATTTAAATATTTATAATTATCACTTATTTTTTGGAGTCGGTGCCAGCCTAGGTAACGTAGTGTTGATGGACGCGCGCGACTGGCAAAGCCACACACACGGCAAAATACAATACGGTGTAGTAGGCAGCGGTAATGCAATTTCCTATTCTTGGTTTTACTAATGTGTGGGTCAGTTTTCTTAATTACATTTATTTGTTTGGCTGGCACCGACTCCAAAAAATATGTGATAATTATAAATATTTAAATAGTTAAAGATGACTTTGTTAAAGTATTAGGTATTAAGTTGTAAATATTTAAATAATTTGAGATATTTAATATGTATTAAGTAGATAAATTAGTTACGTTATTTATCGCTTTTTAGTTAAAGTTTGAAGTCGGTTAAATTTTTTTTTTAAAAGTCAGTTTATTTCTCGATTTTTAGTTGTGTTAATGCGTTGTGGACTTAAATAGATGCTAGTTTATACAGGCTGATTTTTGGTCGTCAACGTTCCCGAAAACTACGTAATCTCCTCATCATCACGATCATTTTTCTCCTTGGAAGCATACCTGGGAAGTGTCTGGTTTCCAAAATATTAGGGTCCAAAGTTGAGTAAATAGACTGCGTTTTTCTGCATGAATGTACATAGACGCGCGTAGCAAGATTTTTCACGAGAAATAATTAATATCTGTCTATAAAAAACTAACATAAAGACTGGACACTATACATTTCGCCGATCTAGTACCTAATAAAAAAATTGTTCCAAAAAAATTTACATCGTTTCTCAGCATTTTTTTTTGCATAGACTTACTTTATTTTATGTATAGAGTACGTACCCTTAGTTAAGGATGGCAACGAAAAAACACCATGTATACCTAAGATTAGCCCTACATATACAGTTTCCATCGACCAATTGCAGTACTGTCCCCTAACTCCTAACCGTTAAGGAGTTCTGTAGCTTGACCATCAGCACAGCAGCATCAGATGTTGATTCAAGTATACCTCACAAGCAACAAGTTAGCCCTACATACTACTATATAGTTTCCATCGACCAATTGCAGTACTGTCTCCCAACTCCTAACCGTTAAGGAGTTCTGTAGCTTCATCGTCAGAACAGCAGCATCAGATGTTGATTCAAGTAACACGTTAGCACTACATACTACTAAATAGTTTCCATCGACCAATTGCTGTACTGTCTCCCAACTCCTAACCGTTAAGGAGTTCTGTAGCTTCATCATCAGCACAGCAGCATCAGATGTTGATTCAAGTAACACGTTTGCCCTACATACTAATAAATAGTTTCCATCGACCAATTGCAGTACTGTGGAGTTCTGTAGCTTCATCATCAGCACAGCAGCATCAGATGTTGATTTAAGTAACAAGTTAGCCCTACATACTACTAAATAGTTTCCATCGACCAATTGCTGTACTGTCTCCCAACTCCTAACCGTTAAGGAGTTCTGTAGCTTTATCATCAGCACAGCAGCATCAGATGTTGATTCGAGTAACACGTCAGCCCTACACACTACTAAATAGTTTTCATCGACCAATTGCTGTACTGTCTCCCAACTCTTAACCGTTAAGGAGTTCTGTATCTTCATCATCAGCACAGCAGCATCAGATGTTGATTCAAGTAACACGTTAGCCCTACATACTACTAAATAGTTTCCATTGACCAATTGCAGCACTGTATCCCAACTCCTAACCGTTAAGGAGTTCTGTAGCTTCATCATCAGCACAGCAGCATTAGATGTTGACACCCTGAAGCATATACCTGAGTAACACATGATTACGTAACAAAAGCACCATACGAGCATACAATTTTCGGTGGTTGCCCTTGATTTCTCCTGGATCCCATCATCAGATCCTGACCTGGTGAAAATGGGACCACCTCAGAAGTGAACTCTATCCAACAAAAATTTTTGAAATCCGTCTATAATTGACGGAAATATCGGTGAACATACATTAAAAAAAAAAAAAAATATTATACATACAGACCGTCAGACAGTTAGTAAATACCAAAGTTACAGGAGTTTAAAAGTTTCAAAAAATTAACGAAAAAAATTTACAACATAAAAGGAGTCAAAACATACAATTTTACCCATATTTTGAAATATTACGTTTATAAAATAAGATTGCATTTTTTCCCCATACTAATTTGAGGCGGTTGTCTATTATGACGTCAGAATCTTTGCCATTTTTAGTATGGAGCAAACGGAGCGTTCAGAAATATTTTGCCGGCTCGTGTTTTTTAATTGCTGTAAATCCAAAACGGTTAAAGTTAGATATGCCATTCCAAGGGCAAACTTTATTCATTTTTTACGTAGAATATAAAAATGAAATAAAAAAAAATAATGCATATACCCTTGCAATATTGAGGAACAGAGTATTAGTGTGCATTGTTATAATGACGAGTGTTTTGTTATAACTCCACTTTTAATTTACATAAGTTTGTCGCTCTCAAGACTACCGCATTGCTGAATCCGGAGGTTCTGTCTACGTAACGTTGTGCGAATTTAATTTTAAAACTTCGATATAAAATACGTATGATATTCAACTAGGGTTTTCCTCTTTTTAAACTAAATATGTGTATAGTGTTTATTCTAAAATGCAGGAAAAATTATAGCGTTTTAAGATTTTTTTTTTTAAATATGGCCTCTCCTATCTTCAATATAATATAGTTCCGGTTCTAATACTAGATTTATTAGACTCTTCATCTGTTTATTAATTTCTATTTTCTTGTACCTCTTGTGGCAGCATCAGGTTGCCAATACTATGTTAAATTTATCATGATTTAACTGTAAATACTATAAAATTATTAATAAAGAAAATGGAAAAAATTCTTTACCCGAGTGGGAATCGAACCCACGACCGCTGCAAACCGTGCCAACTATGTATATCAAAATTTAATTGTATCGTTATCTTCGGCACTTTATAGCTATGTTTTGTTTATAGAAGCAGGGAAGTGTATTGTGTATTCTCTCAGGTATAAAATATAAATTTGTAGCATGCAGAAGCATGTATTTGATAGCACTTATAAGACCCTAAAATCGACCAAATTTAGGGATGAATTGTATAAATTTTGAAGTTAATTCATAACAGCGCTTACAATAAGTACGGAAGGGGGGTGCAGCTGATGTATTCTAGTAAAACCCCGCATAAATACAGGAATATTTTTTAGTCATCATAATTATGTAAAATATAATAAAATATACCTATATTCATTTTGAATCTTTGTTCTAGGCGATTAGATCGAGTTACGCATCATCTAAATATCGTGAACGGAAGATATTCAGCAGTGTCACTGGTGACACTTCGTGACGCCGACCTTCCAACACCAGCAGAGTTCATCTGCACTTTGAGGATATCCCAAGCGAAGTATGCTGTGAGGAAAGAAGCTATCTACTACCCTGGTAAGTTAGTTTTACTTGCCACGACTCTATCCGCGTGACTATAGAATATAATATAAACAATTTGGGATAAAGTGGTTCTAGATTTTAAAAAATACGGAGTACTACTACTAGAACTATTAAAACAGAATTTATTAAAGTATTTTTTTTATCTGTGGGTTGATAAATACTTAGATATAATAAAAATTATATTACGAAACGGTCTACCTATCTAATGGTCTACCCATTGGTATATTAATACCCAATTTATTAGTGCGCCGATCCGAAATAATATGAAAAAAGGGCAGACAAATGACAACCGATGTATCTATTACAAGCATTTTTACCGTAAGAATTTGATCAACCTTTCATAATTTTGAACATTGGAAAATCGTCTGCTTAAATAAAGAAAACTCATTCAAGAGTACAGCTTGGCGTTAACAAGATAAAATCCAAAACGTTAACCAAAAAACTGTTTATTTATTTAAAGGCAAGCAATCTAAACGCTTTATAAGTCTACGAACGCCTGTTAAGCCCAGCGAAAGAAAAAGAAATGAAAAATATACATTTTTTTCTGAGGGTACGAAAGTAACAATTTCGAGGAATAATTTGCGAGAGGGCCATTTAAGCTTTTTATCAGCAGAAAGTTTGTTTATACAGCTATCTAAACTGGAAGAGATTCATCTCTTCAGGCAGCTCGTGAATAATTTTATGCTTCGTTAAGTCCATTGTAGAGAAAAAACGAGTTTAACAGAATATTGGTGAGAAGACATTTTGGGCTTCGGTTGGGAAGGTGGCCTTATTGTGTTGGCATCCCTGCTTTCATAATAATATTTTTATATCTAAGAGGAACAAAATGATTACCTACACCTCTTTTCATAAGATGTCTAGGTTTTGCAGCTTAGTGACTATTAGAAACAAGTTAGAAAATCTACATACATTTTTTGGGAACACAGCAATATAAACAAGAAAATATTTAGTATATTAGGTAGTTACGTATTAATTAAAATTGTATAAAGATAAATAATCCATCTTAATAATATTGTTTTTATTTGCAGGCCCAATAAGCACTACCCCAGAAATGCCGACTGCGGCCGACATGCAGCTTGCTGCTGCCGTTGGTTCGAAAGGTAAACAAATTAATTAAAAATCTAAATTATGTAAACAAAACGTTTTTTATGTCACGCTGAATTTTATCAAGATCCATAGTTTTTCTTGTGCAATTGTTTTTTAAACCATCATTTCAAACATTACGGCCACTGCTAAACATAGGCCTCCACTATGACCTGTTGAAAGCGGCCTGCATCCACCAGATACCCGCCGTCCTGACAAGGTCGTCCGTTTATCTTACGGGTGGTTTAAATACCTACCTATTATTAGTAATCTCCAATTTTCATTGTGTAACTAAATATACTGTTGTAAAAAACCATCTCATACATAATTACATAGTTCATACATCTTGTCTATAACTTGACCTAACGGAGCAATCTTATTATACCAATTTTAGAGTTATTATAATACAATGTACACGGAGACGAAAAATAATATAGTATTAGTAAGTGGTACGTTATGTAAACAAAACACAAAACGGTATTTATATTCCTCAACGAACAAAAAAAGGTTATTACCGAAGAAGTCAACGAATAAATTTGCTATTAAAATGTTAATCAGAAATCATAAAGCTGTGCTATTACTGGCACACCCTAAGCCTGCGGCTCGGAAAATGTTTTTTTAACAGTTCTGTGTATCAGACATTTATAAAATTTACACAATAGCATATAGGCACATACGTGAAATAATAATTAATTATGTCTAGGTGAACTAAAGTTGATTTCACAGTGGGTTACATGAGCTTTATAAATATTGTAGGCAAAAGAATAGGAAACACACAGCTCTGACGTATAAACGCGAATATTATATCATAGAGCTTTATATACATCCAAATCCATTCGCATAGATCAACGTAATATTTTTTCTCATAAAATTTGTTATGTAACCATACCCTATTTACCAAATTGCATCAAGACTTACCCAGATATTCAATGAAAAGATGGATTATTGTTATTGTACCTATAGACTGTATAAATAAAATTAATTTCGGCTGTATTACTGTCCATTATACTTGAAGTCGATCTCAATTTCACCATTCCAATTAGTTTGGTGTTTAATTAAAAGCCTTAACAATGAAAGCCGATTAAATTTCGCATAACGATTCTGAAGATTTTAGACGTAAACTTAAGAGAAAAGATAAGTAATGCATCGAAGAAAATATTTTAAAGATTTTATTGTTAGAATAAAAGTTAATGTACTATATCAATATCTGTAATTTAATAACAAAACATACTTTGAAGTTTACGAGGATAGATGATTTTTTGTATTATTTTTTTGTTGACGATTGCTCTCTCCCGTAGGTTATATTATATTAGGACCAGCAAATGCCTGTAAATATTTACTTTAAAAAATATTTTGACACTCTTCAAATATTAAAGATACTTATACAATGTCATATATTCACGCCCATTATCGCCCAAAGAGTTAACTATTAAATACCACGTGGTAAGGGGTGAGCCTACCGCCACTTTTCGAGCACTAAAGATAAATACATACGTATTCAAGTAACATTTTTATTTTCAGGTGTTAATCTCTACGTAACAGCTATTATGGTAGTTTTAACAGCTTTAGCTCAATTACAACGGTAAAACCTACAGAACTGCCAAAAAGGTAATTATTTAGAAGTAAGTTATAATATAATACAAAATAATTTGTTTGTTTATTTATGATTCTAGATAAAATATTTGTAGAATATCAAGCTTTGAAAAAACTATTCACAAATATTATCTACCTGAACAGGTAATATACTATATAAATGTAATAAAATTATGTGTATAATACACGTGAACAAAGATTTAGTGGACCTTTAACAGTTACTTCTTTAATCTAAAAACTAAAAATACATGAAACAAGTTGTATCATGCATTTACAGAAAATGTGTTTAATCGAGTTTTATACGGGAGTAAACAATTTATGTTGCGTGACTCAGTACCAGCATGCATCATGCAATCCATTTTATTATAAAACTAGTGGACGCCCGTGACTCCGTCCGCGTGGACTACAGAAAAAACAAAATGTCCAAACTATCCGGGCTAAAAACATTTTCCCGGGATAAAAAGGGTAGTCTATATGTTAATTGGGACCTGTCACATTATATTCCTGAAAACTGCATCGAAATTGGTTCTGCCGTTTCTGAGATTAGCGTGCACAAACGCACAGACAAACCAACAAACAGACAAAAATCATTCTTTTGGGTACTATTGCGTTGATAAAGGTCTTCTATAATATTTTTTCTCATATATATTCCATGCACAGACAGCGATTCGTTACATTTTTATTATATGTATAGATAGATAGAAGATAAAATAGTAGACGATAGGCGGCTACTAGCTAATTTAATGTTCTATCTTTGTTTATATTTGTCTATGTTGAACTAAAAACTAAGCAATTTCAAAATAAATTCAGTTGAGATTGTCAATAATGTAATGCTTCTTTCACTGTCATGACATTTGCTCGATTCTTGCTTTTCAGCGCAAGTTTCCGAAACTTATTCGATGTAGGAAAAGTGTAATTATCGTGATAACTTTCTATGAAACTAATATCGGATGAAACATCTTAAATCAGAATGCTGATTATGTAACTTGCAATAGCAATGCGACTGCAAAAATTACGGGCGAGTACTAGCCGTGCTTTGCTTATGCATGTTATGTAATGAGCCTACGGGCATACTACATTAAAAAAATATTTTAAGCCTTATTTACACATTGCGAAGGTGTTAACTGCTGGTGCGAAATGTGAATTAAAATCAACGTATAAGTTGTGAAGTGTGTGAATATTACATAGTTATTCATTTATTTACATCTATTATAATAATATCATTCAACTCAACTGCGCACTTCGCATTTGGACTTTACACCAGCACTTCCCAAAAAGTAAACAAGCCTTCTGTTTCACTATTCAGAAGCAACTGTTAGGTGTTTCTAAAGTCTATGATACTATGGTGAAAGTCTACGGAAACTAATTATGTTTTTTTTTTCAGGTCGAGAACTTAATGACGGTGGAAAAGCTTGGAATAGAAAGTGACTAGTCAATAAAAACCCAAAGCTTCAACTTTACCAAAAGAAATCCATTAATTTTGTATTGTCGCAGGAGAAAATAGCTTCGATGTGTAATTGTATTAAAATGCGTGTTAAAAAGCCGAATAATATAATGAATTAGTTTATAATAACAATTGTACAGATTATGAATTTTCGTAATTCAAAATATTTTTCATAATATGAAATAAATAGTTTTAAATTGTAAAAATAATGAGAATCTGTATATAGTCGGTGTATATTAGTGTAAGTTAATTTTGGATCAAAGCAAAAATTGTTTTACTGTGTTTGAAAATTGTATGAACGAGATGTGCGCATAGCTTAGTGATGTACACATTATTGTGTTTCTAGCTTAAATACCTCTAAAATAGAATTGATAATTTCTTACTAAATAAAAGATAAACAAACACGCTTCTCCGTCAGGCGTATTGCTAATGTGGTACGTATATGATTTTAATTTTGATCATACTGCCATACACTCTTATAGAATAAAGTAAATAAATCTATGAAATTCCCAAAAAAAGCCGCAAAGGGTAAATTATTCTTAACTCATAAAATAAATAAATTTACGTTGCCGATCATGGAATTCTTGACAAAATAGTTCGTAAGTAAAAGGCAAATTATTTAATTCTAGATTCTGGCATAGTACATTTTGCTATAAAACTTTACTTACCTAAGAGTTTTAGATGCCTTCATGTGGCTTTAAGTACTTCGCTTGTTTAATTATGAAGTTTCAAAATAATAACAATTTTGCATAAATCACTGGTAAAATTATGAATTGACGGAAATGAGTGCTTGTACAATCTATTTGTTTATATCATCGTTTACAGCCCTGAGAAGTCCACTGTTGGACATAGGCCTCCCCCAACAACCTCCACTCCGACCGGTCGGAAGCCGCCTGCATCCAATCGACGCCCGCGACCTTGGCCAGGTCGTCCGCATTATCATAGACGAATAAGATGTCATAGAGTGCTAATGTCATACTAACTGTTTCGATGCACCATTAGACTTTTCGGTGCCTCAAAATTCCAGTCCTAGACACTTAGATTCTATTAGTGTAATGTATAGTAATGTACTACATTGCTAATCTATTGTAACATGTAGTAATGCAATCTAAGTGTCAAGGACTGAAATTGTGAGACACCGAAAAGTCTAATGGTGCATCGAAACTGATAGTATGACATTAGCACTCTATGTCTACATCTAATTCCTCTATGGCATTATTGTATTTGTTTATATATAGGTATATCTACGTTATGTTGTTTTATAATGTTTTCTCTAGAAACACCATTAAAAAAGTCAAATAATCTATTTGATAAGCACTGCTTCAAAATAAGTTGTTCACGATATACGTATAAAAATTGTACAAAATTAAAACAAATATGTATTCAATATCATACTGATGAAAGAAAACCTTTTTCATTATATAAAAGTCATACCAATATTTCGTTGATATTATAACATGTACTAGTAAGTCATTCACAATTCACATAGGTATAAGTACCTATCTTTGAAATATTTAATTTAGGGCAGAATCACATCTATACGATAGGAAAAAAATAAATCTTTACTAAGTGCTTTTGTTTTTACCCGACTGCACTAGATGGAGGGTTATGTTTTTGTATGTGTAAATGCGTATGTATGTATTACTTTGGCACGCTGTACGTACAGCCTAAACGAGATGTCGCATTTGATCTTAAGAGGTATCATAAAAAAGTCGTGAGTGACACTGGGTCAAAATTTTTACGCAGTCGGTGTTTTTATTTAAATAAATTAGACAATTTATTTAATGTAGCATTTGTTTATATTTATTACATTTTCATTATGGTACTCTCTCAATACATTAAGTTTTTTTATTTCTTGTCATTATTATGTTTTTAAGACTCTAGAAACGTTATTTTCCCTATTGTATTATTATTGGTGTAATTTAAGCAATATTCTCAGACACTTAAAGAAATATCGAGAGAAGGTTCGTTCGTATTTCTTAACTTGAAATTGATCGAAAAGACAAGAGGTTCTTAAATTCATTTTAGATGTTATTTGAGTGTCTGAGTGTTTAGGCGAATAAAACACAAGCGATAAAAAACGCGCGATTGTTTGTAAAATACTCTACGTGGACTATGTAGACTATTTATTTATTTATCTTAGGGCCGATTTTTCCAAATACTTTTGATACTGTCTCTATCATTATTTAGTTTTAAAAAAGATAGCATCAACTTTGTAAAAATCAGCCCTTACTTACTTAGTTTGTGGAAAGATTATTTTTTTTAGTTTCAAAATATTTAATACGCTACTACCAATGACGATTTTGATAATTTTATAATTTTTAAAATAATTAACGAGCTTGATAAAATGTGTGTCTTCGTAATTATTTATTAAATATAGATTTATAATTTTAATATTTAATTATTAATCGCTGGCGTTGAAAGCGTTGTGTGAATATGCCCTTAGTCGTTTCGGATTCGAAGGATCCTCCTTCACAAACAGGGTATCGAATTTCGTTTGTTTCATTTTCACTTACGGTTCTAATGAATTTTGGACAATATTATATTATTGGAAGTATTGTATATGTTTAGCCCTTATTCGTAAAATAAGTAGATCGCTTTATGCCGATTACGTGTGGTGTACCTATTCACGATAAGGTCAGAAATTTTTTGGAGTGTTTTATAAAATCCATTGGTTTTTTTTCATCAAGCTCACGCAAATAATGATTTAATATATATTATTAGGGATTATTCATTAAACCGATCATTCACCATGTGTGTGAAACATGACGTGTGTTAGGCTTAACCCGGAAAATATCAAATCGACACTAAAATAGATACACCTATATAAAAATCTGAGATGTAGTTCTTACAAGACGATTCTTGATTTCTTGATATCTAAAACACTTTTTTTTAATAAACTTAAATAATATTAGGTATGAATAAGGGCATTGTAAATATTTGTACGAAATTTGTAATGAACTAACTTATAAGTAAAAAAATTGTTACTTTGTAACTGGATATAAATAAATAAATTTGCTGTGTATAAGCCGTTTATGGATAAGATCCAATCAAGACTTTTATTGTGAAATTTCTTAAAATAAAACAATCGTTGTGTATTTCATTATTTTATTCAGCTAAACCCGTCCCTATTACGAAAATGAACCAGCCCCCTGATTACGTAAAAGCAATAGCAAAGCCGAAGCCGCGCGATCGCGATAAATTGAGAATGGGTGTGTGCCATGAGATACCTAAACCCTGGTGTGTGTACGGGGCGAGGTGCAGGGCGCGGGAGGACATCGAGCGCTCATTGCGCGCACGCACACACTCTCAATTATCGCGATCGAACGACATCGGCTTTGCTATTGCTTTTATGTAATCAGGGGGCGGTATTATTTGGAGTATAAGTATATTCATAACTTTGATGGTGTTATATCGGTATCATTAGTTGTAACTCACACTCCAATCTATCAATCATTGAGAAAGGCATACAGATGGCAAGGACACGAGTGTGTTTTTTTACTTTGAGGTACTCGGGTACATTGTATTCTTGGCAAAGTGATTTCGAATGATTGAGTATGATTGAAGTTTGAAGATTAATGATATGGAGTAGAATCGAGTAAGAGTAGCAATGATAGAAATGATTGAGAATACTGGTGTTAAACATATTATGTACGTGATGGTCGTCTGTGAATCACATACCAGGGGGCGATTCCGCAAAAGTTTTAAGCCGAAATGCAACCGCTAATGAACCGTAACGAAGCGCGGTGCGAAGCAATATTTAATTACTGCTTGGGTAATAAGCACGGTCGCCAGTATGACAGAATAAAAACAAATGAGTATTTGTCTCGTACTGAAATGTGTCTAATACCACCGGTTCCGTTACAGCTTCGTTCCAACTCAAGTCTTTGAGGATTCACCAAAACAAAGTCCGATATTCTAAGTTGTCAAACTTTCTATATCTAGCTGTCATTATGATCTAAAAATGTAAACGGAAAAAGGCGTGACGTTGGCTTGTCTACGCTACTGAGGGAAAAGAAGCTATTATTATCAAGTAAGACATACTTCGCCTCCTTGCGATAATGTTCTTCAGCCGATTTTGCCAACGGTCTGATAGTCTATCTAAAGGATAAAAGTTATTGCATGAATGCTGTCTTTATCTTGATCAAGTTTTAAAGAAAGACAGAGCATCAAGACAGACGGGCTATCTGGCCATCAGAAAATTCGGTCCTAGGTGAAATAATATTGAATAACATCACAATTTATACTGTGAAATAAATAACGTCTTATTATCATGTGAACTATGAACATAGCAGGGATATAATTATTTTTTCATTATCAGATTTTATCTTCACAATTTTCTCATAGGTATGTAAGTATATTTTTATGGAAAATAACAAATATAAAACTGCTAATTGAATCACTCCATCACCTGCTAAATTAGTACGTAGTACCTACTAGGTACAAAAATAAAATATTCATCCCACTCTAAAAGGTGATTGAAAAAAAAAAGCTGGACAGTAAAAATAGCATTTTATGACGATAAATGCCTAATACTCAATAAAAACCTCGCCCACGCAGAATTAGAATACAGTCATCAATCGAGATGCAATCGTGCTCCGCTGGCATTAGAAACATTTCGGTGTATTAGTGTGCGCCTGTTTCAGACATAGCATTGAATAATAGATGCTCTAGCTTCGCTCCCGGACGAATTACCCGCCTAAATTATTGAACACGCCACCTCTGGCCGAATGTATCGGCCGTAGTGTGGACGATAACTCGTGAAATAATTAAGTTAAACTGGCTGTTGGTCAGGATTCATTCTGTGCGGAATTTAACTAGATAACTTTATAAGAATAAGATCATTTACGGCATGAATTATCTAGCAATGAGATCTATTTGTGAAAAAGACCAGATTATAACTTATCTCTTCTCAAATACAAGCTCGAATTGTCACCACTTCCGTATGAAAGTATCGGGAATAGTGTGGAACGACTCTGAAAGAAAAAGAAAATAGGTATACTTGCTGTTCAAGATTTCATCCACGTGGAAGATAGGAAAAAATATGATAGTTTCAAGAATGAGTTCGAATATAAGTAAGTACTTGAACTTATGAATTCCAGCAACATAGAGTAAAATATTACCCGAACAAAACAGCTGAATGAACTAGATAAAATTTGGTCGTAAGGTATTTTAGAAATCTGAAAGAGAATACAGCATTCGATAAAATATATAGGAATATATTATTATATAGGTATAAAGTACATACGCTTAGTTTTATTTTCAACAGTTCTCGGTTGTTCTTTACCTCCTTTACCTATTCCAATGGTTCGAGAATTTAGGTTTTTCTACGATCGTCCGAATAAGCAGTTACGTCAATGATTGATCGACGCGTGGGAAATAGAATCGTACAGCGCCTCCCTAAAGTAGGTAAGTATGTTACAAACCATTATATACCTTAGACAAAAGTTGTTTAATCGATTATTTTATAAATGCCAGCAAACGTAAGTAAAATTTCTACATATCGATTTATTTTCGAACTTGGAATACGAATTTGAGCCATATGAATTTTGGTCACTACGCCGCCGGGTCCTTGTACGTTAATAAATACCTAGCAATTAAATTACAAAGCACGGGAACCATAGCCTTATATTCACTAGATAATTTTGCAAAAGTCGCCCTCCGGCTTGTTATTCTCATAAAACTCAATAAAATTCGAAAGTTGTTCAGAAATCCCCCGGAGCTACCGAACTCAAACTTGGTAATTTATTCCGAATTTAGAAGTCATATCACAGAACTTTGAATACACTTTGTTTGACCCACCTGCAAAATGCTGCCCACCTTGGGACAAAACAATAAAACTTAACTTATCTGTGTACGGTACTTAAATTACACTTTAACAAACTATAAGCCGTATTTATAAACCGTTTACAAAGTTCAGCGCCCGTTAAGCGTAACATTTGAGAGGAAAATATATGGAAAATGTATTATGTCAAATTAAGCTTTGATTAGGTTAAGCGACGCTTAAGTTTATTTTATAAGTAGGCCTTGAATATTAACATAATAGACTTTAGAATAATACAATATAATAACTAAGTGACAAAACTGTAGAACGTACTTACAGTTATGAGGTCTCATTTCAAGATAAAAAATAATTGTTAATTAACGAATAAAAACAGCTGCTTCTCATCCCGGGCATACTGTGCAAGTCAGTAGAGGGACAAAAGGGTCTTGTTGTTTTGTAGGCGATGCGCTGACCAACTGTCACTACTAATCGAACTTGTACATCTCAACTATACCCTCATAATTGGTCAGAAGTGGCACCATTGTGGTTCTATCTGCCCTTGGTGCTCTGCCTACCCCGTAAGGGATAAAGGCGTGATTATAAGAGTACATGTATAATAAAAACAAACGGCTTACAGATTATTTTATTATGTTGTTTTTAGCTACCACTCGATGCTGTTTGCACTTAATTTATATTTCGTATAAAAATAGTGTTATTTTTCGTAGATAAGGTATGTTTACTAGTAAAATTACCTGCGTGGCATGTATGAGTAGGCCATAGGTATAACATTCGCCCTAGAAAAGCTGTAGTAAGATATAGAAAGATCAATGCATCGGTTTGATATAACTTCATACAATACGAGTATACCACCATGACATTGTGTCAATTTCAAATACCACAACGAAATATCATGAGTTAATTTTACATTTTATACTTACAATGAATACCATGTACCTCATCATCATCATTCTCAGCTGAGAAGTCCACTGCTGAACATAGCTCCTCCTCCTAACAACCTTCATTCCGACCGGTCGGGCGTAGCCTGCATCCAGCCAATGCTCACGACTAGGTATCTAGAGAGACAGAAGATACAACTAAAAGTAATGGTCACGTCACTATAAAATCTTAAGAATTCGAATATCATCTGATCTTTATTTCGGGGAGAAGTGAGACTATAGTTTATGAATGAATATATTTCATCTCCGAGTACTATGGCAGTCACTTAGAATTCCGAGCAGACCGGCCTTACGTGAGGGAAGCTTACGCACTCACCTGTTAACCCAGACCTAAGGTATTACTGGAAATGAAATATGAAGATAAGTTCTTTATATACTTCATCACAATAAGGTTAACCTGATCACATACTACAATTAATGAAAATATCTATGCATTGAAAACAAGCATTAAATATTGATTATGGCAATGTTCATTACCCGTAGATATTTATACACCGGTACCTGGTAGTGACTGGAGGGCAAAAGCGAAAGATCGAGCCTTGTGGCGTGCTCTGGAGGCCTACGTCCAACAGTGGACTGCAATAGGCTAACGAAGACGAAGAAGAAGATTACAGCGAAACACGTAGTACACGCAGTAGTCGTACTACCAAGGCTACCAACTGGGCTGGTCGTCATGATTTTTTTTGATTTCATACTAGAAATTTGTAGTTTACGCTAAAAAAGTAGTCAATGTTTCAAAAATCATCTATGAAATGCATTATTATAATTACAGGAAATAAAGTATTTCTAAAAGACGGACAATCCAGCTGAGGAAAACCAAAGGATGTCACGAGGATCTGGAGAGATAACTTTCGGAATGGCAAGATAAGCGAAAGATCGCGAGGTTCATCAGTCTAAAAATGAAGATCAAATCAAATCATTTTATTGCATACTAAGTGTACATAACAGTTTTAATTGAGTATCAAAGCACTTATAACTTAGTAGCCCTTATGAGGCACCGCAACACTCTTAAAACTAAAGTAAACTAAACTATAATTATGTTTTTTTAAATCTACTTATTATTATTATATAGGTGCATGTGCAATAACTATTGTCCAGTTAAATATTCATTTAAGACATAGGGACATATTTCAATCAGGTATTTTTTCAATGTATGGTTAAATGTGGTTAATTTACTCTCATTTTTTATTTTTTTCGGTAATTTATTAAATATTTTGATTGCCATAAAATATGGACTTTCGTTTAGCATTTTCAGTTTAGATGGAGGTTGGTATAGATTTTCTTTATTACGTGTGTTGATATTATGGGTATTTTTTATTTGGAGAAATATATTTCGATTTTTAAATGTAAATAAACATATGTCGTGTATATATATTGCAGGCAATGTCAGTAAATTAAATTTTAGAAAATACGGTCTATAGCTTTGTGTATTATCAATGCGGGCAATTATTCTAATACATTTTTTCTGCATGATGAACAGGTCATGTGCATCTACACTGTGGTCCCATAGCATTACCCCGTAGCGAAGCCACGAGTAGGCGTATGCGTAGTAGGTCGATAGTGCAGTTTCCGTGTTAGTACTGTTATTTAATTCATATTAGGCATAGGTGAATTTATATAACTTAGCTTTTGTAATTATAATATGATTTTTCCAATTTAGGTTTGTATCAATATTTATACCAAGTAAGTTAAATGTATCTACATGTTCTATATTTATGTTATCGAATTGTATATTAATGTCTAATGGTGATCTAAGGACGAAATTGTATTATTTTAGTTTTTTTGAAGTTAATTTCCAGATTATGGTCATTGAGCCAGTTTGTTACGGATTTTAATATATTATGAATTAGATTATTAGGGTTAGAGTTTTTGTTACATTGAACTAATATAGAAATATCATCAGCAAATAGAACAGGTAGGGCGAACTCTATGTCTAGAGAGTGTGGAGTCACATAAGAATGTTGTTATAATAGGTGATATAAATATAAATCTAATCGTAAGACCCACAGAAAAAGCACATGAACGAAATAACAGGTTAAATTATCTAAATGTTATTGGTCAGCATGGCTTCATGCCTGGCCACAGCTTACCCACAAGAAATGATAGATGTCTGGATCACATTATTTTGAAATTAGACTCAAAAAACGCTATGCCTTTCATTGCTATCCTGAATACTACCATAACCGATCACTCTATGGTAGTACTTAATTTATTATGTAGGTCTGAAGTTCTAAATTGCCCAAAATCAAAAAGTGTATTGAATATTGATAATGCTCTAAAGTGTGTGGCGACGATGGACATATCATGTTTTGAAACATACAGTGATCCTAATGTATTTGCTGATCATTTAATAGAAATGATCAGAAAAGTCATCCTTTCTAATACAAAAATCAGACTTGTCTCCAGTAGTAAACGACGACTAAAACCTTGGATAACTAGTGGTGCTATCAAATGTATTAGACTTAGAAATAGTATGCAGTTAAAGTTAAAAAGTCAAGAACACAACGAAATATTGATAATAACCTATAAACGTTTTCGTAACTATTGTAATAACCTAATTAAAAAAACTTAAAAGAGAATATAACAGGAGACAAATAACAAATTCCATGAAAAACCCAAAAAGGCTGTGGGCTTCAGTAAATGAAGTTACTCAGTTCAAAGCCCCTAAAAACACAAATAGTAATCTACTTAACTTAACACCGGATGCTGTCGAGTCGGTAAATCGTGTTAATGGCTACTTTGTTAGTATTGGTAAGACTCTAGCAGAAGACATTATTGCGAGGTCTGGCTCACAGTCGAACTCGGCAAGCGTATCAACACCTAATCTGTCTTCATTTGTCCTACTAGATACCGATTATCAGGAAGTTGATCGCTTAATCACGAGTCTTGACTCAGAGAGTGCATCTGGATGGGATGATATATCTGTTAGGTTTTTAAAGCAGTCAAAAAATATTCTGATTCCCTTAATTAGTCAATTGGCAAATTTATGTTTTAAAACGGGAATCTTTCCGAGAGCTTTGAAGCGTTCTATTATAACCCCAGTGCATAAGGGTGGTGACAAGAGTGATATAAATAATTTTAGACCTATATCAGTATTGCCCAGTATCTCTAAGGTATTGGAAAAACTTATAAATACTAGATTAATAAGTTACCTAGATAAATATCAAATACTCTCTAAATCACAATATGGCTTCAGAAAAGGGAAATCAACAACTGATGCTATAACGGACTTAACTTCTCTTATTTCGGAAAAGGTTGACAATAAGTACAGATGCCTCACTGTGTTTCTTGATCTCAAAAAAGCCTTTGACACCGTTTCCGTTCTTTTGCTGGTGCGTAGACTTGAGACCATAGGGATAAGAGGCACTGCTCTCTCGCTTTTCGAAAGTTATCTTCACGAAAGAGAACAGCAGGTTAAAATAGGCAATGTTGTAAGTAAGAGGGAGGGTATCACACTTGGTGTACCCCAGGGAAGTGTACTTGGCCCTACTCTCTTCCTGATCTACATAAATGAGCTGTGTAACCTACAAATCAATAGTGGACAGGTCTTTGTTTATGCTGACGATACTGCTATAACCTTTTTCGGACACTCCTGGGAGGAAGTAAAACGCATAACCGAGAAGGGCCTCAGAAAAGTAGGTGTCTGGCTTAACTCGAGTCTTCTTTCTCTGAACGCAGCTAAAACAAACTTTATCTGCTTCACTCCAAACATAAAATCGCAGCCATCTACTTCCTTTCGGATAAAGTTACATGAGTGTCATGAGCCTTTCAACAAGCTTTGCAACTGCCCCAGTATTCAAAAAACTGCGTGCGTTAGGTATCTTGGGGCTATGTTGGATCAGAATCTTACATGGTACACTCATATAGAATTGGTTATAAGCAGAGTGAGGAAACTGGTATGGATGTTTAAAAAATTGCGCCACGTGATGCGGGGAGAGGTACTCAAGAAGATATATATTGCTCTGGCTCAGTCCGTGATAACCTATTGTATACCCGTGTGGGGTGGTGCTTCTAAAACCAAGTTTCTGAATCTAGAAAGAGCTCAGCGCTCGCTTTTAAAAGTAATGTACTTTAAACCAATTTTGTACCCTACTGATAAATTGTACAAGCTTTGTAATCTCTTAACTGTAAGAAAACTATACTACTTAAGTATTATATTAAAACAACACAGAACATTGTCCTTTAAATTAACGAAGTCCAAAAAAAGAAGAAGAGATTCCGTGGCATTTTCGAAGCCTGTGCGCACCGCCTTTTCTAAACGGCAATACACTACTCAATCTGTATTTGTCTATAATGTGGCAAACAAGAGGTTGAATATATACCCCTTGAAATTGCACGAATGTAAAAATGTGGTTTCCACCTGGCTACAAACCCTGAACTACGAGGAGGTGGAATCTGTTATGAATAGAGCGGTATAGAGATGCTTACTTGATGCACACATTTACATTTAGTTCATGCTTACTCAGTCACACAAACACACATCTTTATAAGCACACATTGCACACACACACATACACACACACACACATACATACATACAAACACAATTCACATACACTAATTCTTTGTATATATTTATGGCCAGGCGCATATTTTTGTGAGAAAATTATTATGTAAGATGAAGTATAAAGTTAGATTAAATTACTTGGATTATGTTTATTTTACTCAAAACTAAGATTTAACTGGAACAAGAGCGAGACCCCCCCAACACAAGCATCTATTTTGCTTCCTGGGGATGTCTCAACTATAATATGTGATGATTTTGAGAGAATAAATACCATTTTTATTTTTTATTTTATTTTTTATTTTGATCTTATTACTTTTAACTCCTTATTTTCAGAGTTATAGTTTTCAATTTGTACTATTTGTTTTCTATTTTGCAAGTATGATGTAAACCAACGATGTTGTCTTGTCTACGAATAACAGAGCCATACAACTTATTAAGTAAGATATTATAAGGCACTTTGTCATAGGCTTTGGTCATATCTATAAGTATTCCTAGAGCACATTTTTGGTCATTTATATGTTGGAGAGCCATTTGTATGTATTTATAAACTGATAGCGTGGTTGATCTTGCCTTTCGGAAACCATTTTGTCTATCGTCTAGAATACATTTTTTTTTCTAAGAAGCCGTAAAGTCGGTTGCACATTGCTTTTTCGAAAATCTTGGAGAATGTTGGTAGTAATGCTATAGGTCTGTAATTGTTGGGGTCACTTTTGCGATCTTTTTTATGTACTGGTTTTATTAATGCTACTTTCAAATGATCAGAGAATATTCCTTCTTCAAAACTTTGGTTAATTAGGAGTGTTAATGGAATGGATAATTCTTCGGCACATTTTTTAATTAGTATAACTGGTATGTCATCTATACCGAAGCTGTGTTTGTTTTTTAATGACTTTATTATTTTAAGGATTTCCTTTTTGTCAACTGGTCTAAGGTACGTAGAGTAAGTAGGAGAGTTAATGACAGGGTGTCCTTGTATCTGCTTACTATTGCTTTTATTTTTGTCTTCTCCAATTGAAGAAAAGAACTCATTAAATATATTTGAAATAGCTGAAGGACATTCTATGGTTAACCAACTCTTTTTAGGCTTATTTTTAATTTAAATTTTTTGTTTTGGAATGTGTTTTGAAGGTTCTTACTGATTACTTCCATAAAGTCATTATAATTGTTATTGACATTTTTTCAAGGTGCCGAGACGTGGTCTCTAACTATGTGCCTCATAAAAAAGCTCAGGATCGCACAGCGAGCGATGGAGAGAGCTATGCTTGGGATCTCTCTGCGTGATCGAATCAGAAATGAGGAGATCCGCAGACGTACAAAGATCACCGACATAGCTGAACGGTCCAGCAAGCTGAAGTGGCAATGGGCAGGGCACATAGCTCGAAGAACTGATGGCCGATGGAGTCGGAAAGTTCTAGAGTGGATACCACGTATCGGCAAGCGCAGCGTGGGAAGGCCACCCGCGAGGTGGACGGATGACCTGGCCAAGGTTGCGGGCGTCGGTTGGATGCAGGCTGCTTCCGACCGGTCGGAATGGAGGTTGTTGGGGGAGGCCTATGTCCAACAGTGGACTTCTCAGGGCTGTAAATGATGATGATGATGATGACATTTTTATTTTTATAAATTATTTTATCCCATTCTATTCCGTTTAGTGAGTCTTTGAAGTATTGTATGCTGTTATTTGAGAATATCCTTTTTTCCACATACCATATTGTGTTTATATTTTCATAGGCATTTTTAGTTTTTAATATAATATTTACAGATTTGTGATCACAGAGTCCGAGATCTTCAACATATGAATTAATAACTAAAGATGACTGGTTAATAAATATGAGGTCGTTAGATTTACATTTAGATGTAGACTTTGTTAGACGTGTAGGTAACTGTATTAATTGTTTAAATTTAAATGTTTTCATTAAGAGTAAGAATTCTTTCGTTTGCTTATTTGTTTTATCTAGTATATCTATGTTGAAGTCACCACCTATAATAACCGTTCTGTTCTTATCTTTAGTTATCAACATGGTAAGAATTTTACTTAATTGGTTATAAAATATATCAATGTGCCGGTAATATATCAAGATGCCCTGACACAGCAGTGCCAAAGATTTTGGAAAGAGAAAAGAAGCATCTCTTGTCCAAATAAGATTGTGTTTTAAAAAATCTTCTATATTTTAATTTACTTCTGACGATTCCAGCGACGTAACTCATGGACGGACGTCTCATTTGTTTTTCATGACGCACGTAATAATGCGATCAAAACGTATGAGAATTTTGACAAAGAAACGTGATAAGAATTCGTGAAGTGTTAGCCAAAATATTCTGACATTTCTGACAAGCCAAATTGACTACACTCCGGGAGACTAAAAAAATTAGAAATAACCATCAAGTAGAGTGCATTCTTTCTTCTGTTTTTTTTTTACGATATTCATTTGTATGTTAAACGAAATAAGAGTACTACGTACATATTGTATATTATGGACTAAAGCCTCGAGCACACCGGATGCGTAATTGCGTATGCGTATACGTAAGCGTAGACGTACACGTACCTCTGAGTTATAATGTATGAAACTATATAGGCACGGGCAGACTGGATGCGTATGCGTAGACGTAATCATAGACGTCAAGCGGTGATAGTTCCATACATTGTACGTCTACGCTTACGTGCATACATACACATCCGGTGTGCTCAAGGCTTAACTACTTAATCATTCAGTTCGTCATCATTATTACTTTAGAAAACACAACATACGCTATAACCTTATTAAGAATGCAGTTAAAGTAGGACAAGTGATCTAAAAGCTGGCTCACCAGTTCAGTTCAGGATAACATTTATTTAGGATTCGGTTACGTAATTAGGTACCTAAGTAAATACCTTTAATCTTTGATTAATATTAATACCTAAGTTATTTAGTACAAGAAATTGCCTTTGATATACAAAAATATAGAGTCACAACGATTATCCACTAAGGCCTTGAGTAGAAGAGTGGAAATTACGTACCAAATTAGCCTAAGGATACGTCAGCCTACCGGCCGCTTTTAAGGTAAAAATACACAATCTAAATACTATAATGTCAAACTAAAATATTGACTTTATAACGCACTTTTTCTAAGTTGGATGACTGTACAAAGTATGAGAAGCTAAATTAGTAAATTCCTTCCCTCCTTTGAAAAAGTGTTAAACCAGCCCCTTTCAATTATTTAAAATTAATGATTCCCCATCAACTAACTAATTACCAGCGCCCGGTCCGCAACAATAATATAAATACCTTTATTTATTTGCCTGTTAGCAAAAAGTTTTGTTATGAAAAAATTTCACAGTTGAATTTTCTGTTATATGCAATATTATAAAATAAACTTTTTGTGCATTGTTGACGGTTACTGTAAGAAAGTTTTAAAGAAATTAGGAGCTCTCCTTTGCGCATTCTCTGTGTCAAAAAACTGTCATGTGTATTTTTGTAAGTAACTAAGAAAGAACTTGCTAAAAGAAACATTTTCGTCCAGATTTTGAGTTTAGAAAAAAAAATCGAATAAAAGGATCAACTGGGTACCATCTTAATACTACACGTAGGTATGAATTTAACTACATATGAATGCAATAAATAAAAGCTTCTAATGATTGAGTATTGAGTGTTATGTGATTCGATACCACATAATACTGATATATCAAAAGTTATAACAAACCTCTGATGCCCATAGGGGAGCGAAAACTGTACACTGAGGCAATAACAAATAAAAACTATTCCTAGATTAACTACCCAATTCCTAATCAATCAACAAGTTCATAACTTCCTGCTTCCATAACATTGAGCAAGTTTGTTTGACTTCCACTCATTTCTTTTGTCAAGTCCCAAAAGGTGGTCCATATCTCTGCCTAGTTTTTACCAACTTTGTGATATAGATGGGCCAAGCATGAACGTATAAAGAACTATGGACCGAGTCTTGTCATTGCAAAGTTGAAGCAGCGAAATGGCGGCGCCTTGTGCGCTTGCACAGTTTCTGAGTTGCCAGCTTAAGAAACTTTCCCTAAATTTTGTTAACATACGAATGAAAAAAATATGTTTTATATAGTTCATAATTATAGCTTAGGTACACATTTCTTAAATAATATTGAAGTTATTAGTGGAACCGATTTTAATGAAATAAGAAAGAATTTAAGCAAGGTACGTAGGGTTTCAAAATGTGATTCAAATATAAATAAAGAAGACAATAATTTTTGCTTGTTTTATTATACATCTTTATTTCACACAATAGCTATTAAACAACATTTTTTAAAATTACTATATGGAAATTATGGAAATAAAAGAAACTCGCGAAAGTTTAAATAAATATTATATTCCTACCAGAATGTATGTACGAGTTTATCGCGAGGGGTGCGGCAAAAAAAAACCACTGAAATACAGTATAATAGTAATAGTAGAATGTCAAACCTTATGTAGGTTTTGAAATAAAGGAGAACTTTGGAAGTTCATGGCTGAAAATGAGTGAGGATAAACGTGGTACAAACAAGTAACTGCACTATTTCGACCGCGATCAATGTTTAAGTATGTGAAACCAGAATGAGATATGAGGTGTTGTAAAATAAAAATAAAAAACCCTAATTAGTAAAATCTTTTCATATTTTATATAAAAATGTTATAAAATTGTAACAGATCGATTTCTGTATACTGGGTGTAAAAAGATAACTTTGTTCTTTTAATACACGAGGTATTCTTTGTAACATCACGATAATTTTTTTCAATGGAAGCACCCCTGGGAAACCACGGGTTTCCAAGATATTGATTTATGTAAAAAAAAATGAAATATTAATGTAACTTTGATTAAAAAATCCATCTGAAATCGGTTAATTTATTTTTTCAAATATACCATATAAAAATGTTTTAATGTTAGTTTTGAAGGTACATTTGTACTTTTAGCATTAATCGAATACATTGCTTACAATAAAATGTCAGTTTTTTTCATATTTTTTTGTCGTTTTCCAGGGTTGGTTCCATAGAAGAAAATGATCGTAACCTTACAAAGAATACGAGGTATTAAAAAACATCGTTGTCTTTTTACACCCTGTATAGAAAATAAATATTAAAAAAATTATAATGGGCGGACTTTATACACGCAAGAGAATCCAAAACAATGTTTTTCTATTTTGTCTGTTTGTCTGTATATCTCTATGTTTCTGCACGCTAATCTCAGAAACGGCTAAACCGATTTTGGTGCAGTTTTCAGGAATAATTGTGACAGATCTCACTTAACTTACCTATAGGCTACTTTTTATCCCGGGAAAATGTTTTTGTCGCGTTTACTTTCAACATTTTGTTTTTTCTGCAGCCCACGCGGACGAAGTTGCGGGCATCCACTAGTATTAAATAAATTGTAAATAAACTGTAGTGTAATTTTAGTGACTTAATTTGTTAAATTTCGACAAATTTATGGCGCGTATGTTACGCTTTGTAGAGATCTGTCCAGAAGTTCACATTTCATTTTCGAAACAGTCTGGGGAAAAAAATTCGGGAGTTAGTAACCCTATTTTTGTTGACGGAAGGATTCTGTATGGTCATGAAAAAAAATATATCTGTCAATATTTGTTTACAAAAATTATGTAAATAATTTTTGATTTTGACTAACTTTACACTTGTTCTTGAGGATTTTCCCGACGTTTCCATTCATCATCATTGTCATTAATCATAAATTCAGAATACATTTTACTTAACAATGATTAGGCTGTATGGGCTTAGTTCCCCTTGCCTTTCCTTCGGGATAAAAAAAAAAAATGTAATTATTTGGTTAGAAAATAATCAAAATAAAGTGTTTCAAACTATAATTACCTGTGAAAAGTGATTCCTTGCTTCTTCTTATCACGTAATGTGCTTCGGAAACAACATTTCTCAATACAGGTAGGCATAGTTCAATATTATAGTAACAAATCGTTACGTGCGTATTTAGTCAAAGCAGCGTAATGATCGACGCCGAGCTTACTATGGTTGTATGTGTGGGTGATATAGTGTTAAAATAGGTTCCCGAGCTAACTATGAGCTTCACTAGGTGCAATGACAAGACTCGGTCCGTAGTTTTTTATACGTTCATGGGGCCAAGTGTGTGATTTTGTAAATATTATTCGAATCACGCCTCATTCTGACGAGAATTATGTAAAAAATTTGAGCTTCTTATCTATACGTATGAGTGGCGCACGGCTGAAACAGTTGATTTTAGAGATCTGAAACTTGAAGGGTGTGTTTTTTGTACGATTGCTTCCGGTATGATAGGATTTTTCGAAACCTACGGATATGAAAAAGCGCGAATTCTAAAGTTTACGCGGACGAAGTCACAGACATCCGCTTATTACCAAAAATGATTTGTTGAATTTACTAATAATAATACATAAGAACCTTGTATGACAGAAACAATACAAGGTTTGTAAATCACTGGTATATGTAAATCTTTGTCCTATTTCGATTTAATATCGTATGCGTAAAGTTTCTCCATATTATTATATTGGTAAAAGTATCTGCGTACTTTCGAAATGAGCTCTCCCAACGGAATGAGGCCTTCTCAAGACTCACAAATTGAAACGGAAGGTGTCCAATAAATTCCACATTTACCCTCGCAGGAAGTAAAACAAAGTTTTTGGTGTATATGTGAATATTTTATAAAGGAATTTGGCCATGGAAAGTTTCGCCTGTATTTGAAGCGACATTAGGTAGTTAAGTAGAAGTAAGTATGCTGCAAAGTTATGTCGTTGGATGTTTATTTTTGTCTTATCTGCTTTTTGGTGTATTTATGTGACATCAGTCGGCAGGCTTTATATTGCCTTAATCGTTTTAATATCCTATTAAAATATGTTTATCGTACATAAACTGTAGATATGCACTTGCACAGTATGCTACTAAATATGTTGGAAGAGAGTCTCTCTATGCACCTAAGCACACTGCGCGGTAATCACGAGCAGAATTGTTTATATGATTATGTGCGATATCGCCCTACATTGTTCATAGTAGCGTCTCGCTTACGCAGTGGAGACAGTCTTGTTTCGTTAAAAAACATTGAATAGGTACCAGTATTTGCCTCGATTGTTATAAGTTTAAACAATAAGTTTTTTTTTTACATTAAATTTACGTTGATCGATTGTAATGGTATTCTACATAAAAATATTAAACCAATTACGATTTCACAGGGGTAAATATTTGCAGTACCGCTTGTAGTTTCCTAAAATACAGTGAACATGCAAAACAAATGAAGCTTGTCCATCTAAACTGGATAGATACTGTGCAAACAAGTGCGAGATAATCATTAATATTGAGGACTGGAGCGCAGGGAGAGTGAGTTTGATAGGCTGTATATCGACCATAGAGAAGTATACAAACATATTTATACTCTACTGAAGTTTGCCGGTGATTCATAGGGTCAGCCTTATAATTTTGTGACCAATATATTGATGGAGATTGAACCAAAGTCATCAGTTGCAACTTGTCACTTATCATTTATACCTGTCTCTGCTATGCTAAATACGGGATGTGTGTGACAGCCAGGCAAATACTGAAAAAGAACCATTGTTTGGAGTTATACGACAGTGTTATTACTTGCAGGAAATGCATTTTTATTTTTATTATGGGCAATGTTAGCTTTCCGCGCCAATTGTGTCGGACAATCCTGTGACTACATGACACCTGGCCGTGCCATGCACATCGATTATCTATCGATATTTCTTCGTTATTAGATCGGGATATCACATGTACTTATCTATAGCTAAAAAGTGCCAAAAACATATTGTCAATTAGTTTTAATGAATATTGTATTGAATTTTTTTGCACACTGTATTTAATACAAACGTCATTTGAGCCTGGTGTCAAGTTAACTCACCTGAGTTGTAGTTAAATGAGCTTATTGGGTATTGTGTGATACATTGCTCTTTTAGGATCATTTGTGACTCTCCAATAGAGTTGATTACTTATTTGACTTTAATTGAGCGCAACTTTTTTTGAAAATCGTCTTATATTTAAAATTTTGTTTCTAATCCATTAACTAAGGCATAATTAAACGAACAACACTGTTTTTTTCTTGAAAAAATAAAAGAAATTATTTGAAATTTCCTGCGAAATTTTCAGTGGTTTTCGCATCAGAATAGTATGAAGTCAGCATATCAATATTTTCCTGGCTGTCATTTCCTGGCTATACAGCTGTGGGATCACCTTTATGAACCTGCAGTTCTGTCTGCCGCATTTCGGGAACACAACTCTGTGTACTTACTCGTACCTACATGTCATCATCATCATCAGCCCATTGCAGTCCACTGCTGGACGTAGGCCTCTCCCAGGGCGCGCCATAAGACTGCCATGGGGGGTATTTGCCCATTTTCACCACACTGGGCAGGCGGGTTGGTGACCACAGTTTGTATTTTGGACTATGTTGTCAACATAGGAGGCGCTGTTGCCCACCTTCCGGAAACCCTTATTGGCCTACCTACATGTATGCATGTCTATTTTAAAATATTTTCTCTGAGCTTAGTTACAGTATTGTTATAATGTATAGAAGATATTATCCAAGAAGGCTATTACAATCCGCTGCACATTTATAATTTCCCCTCTCCCAACCTTTAGCAGAGTGGCCATACATTTGCAGCGAGAGCCATATAGAAAGACATAAAGGCTGCTACTACCGTAATATTTCTTGATTATCCGACCCCAAGACTGTGCACTCAGTATCACTGAAAACTAAAATTACAGCGAAGGGTCTAAGAATAGTGCCACATTGTTTTGCGGGTGACTTGAAAAATTGTGTTTGTGGAACACTTTGTGAACCCAGACTGAGAGGGGAGTGAAGAAAACTGATGTTGAGTTTGAAAAGAAAGCTGTGTGTTTAATTGAAAATTGCTACAATATATCTGCTTGTGTAGGTTAAGAGGTATAGTTTATTAAAAATGACTTGATGTTTCCAGGTTTAAAACAAAGAAGGAGTACTACTTCTTTTGTGCACTGTTAATTGCAAGTAACTAGTTCAAAAGATGTTCTGTACTTCTAGGCTAAACAGATTTTTTTGTTGCCAGTATTATTTATTGAAATACAAATACCTCTATATAAATAGCTCTGACTACCTATTACGGATTAAAGTAAGCTTATGCAAAAGCCACGGTTTGCTTACAAAAGTAGACCATATCAAAGCACAAAGTAAATAAAAGGATAATAAAAATGCTAGGTTTTAAACTAAAACTCTTCAGACCACTATAAAGGGAACACAATGGCCTGTTACGGGGAACATAAGAACACAACAGCATTATATTGCGCGGGCAAAAATCCTAGGTTTATATCGCTGTGCATGGCACAGAGCATACAAGCTGATGCCAGGATTTGTGATGATACACATGGATGTATCGGTCAATTTCAGTTAAACTTTTCTGTACAAATGTCAGTCTAAAGTCGTAGTATAATAATTTTATCGTAGTATAGTGTTTATCATATGTCACATCTTATGAACCATGGCAGTTAGACAGTTTAAATTTCTACAGGATGACGTATTTCTAATATCGCTATCACAAGGATATCCACTTCAATAATGATGTTTTTAAAAGGAACGCAAAAGATTATAAATATCAATGTATACTATGGATAAAGTAGTGTACCCACTCCAACTACCACTAAAACAAAATCCTTTCAAAATGAGTTTTGCTCGAAACAACAGTAAAGATTTAGTGCCTCATATCCTTTACAGCCGTATGCCACGACATGCGCAGGTGCCGCGCCAAGCTCGAATGATACAACACTAACACTAAAATAAATGTAAACTATTGCACCGCGACACTGATGCGCTCCTCCTTTGTATTGCGACACTTTATTCTCCTTTGACAAACCATTCGTTTGATAAGATTTGCTGGAATAATGAAGGTGCGATGCAAAGAATAGATTCAGAGAAATTGAGAAATGCAGCTTTAAATTGATTGTTTCTAATGGGCGGAGACAATTTACGGAAATGCAGAGTACTTAGTTATTTGGAATAATCTAAGTTTAGGTCACATCGTGCTTAATATATATATATACAGGTGTAGCAAAAAGGGTATGTTAAGCGAAAAGCTACATAAATAGCCCACTATAGAGAACCTATCCACAAAATTTGAGACTCGAAATCACATGTTTATTTTTCAAGATTGTATGAAAATTCATTTTGTTACACCCTGTATAGTCACATACATATAGTCACACCCATTATCCCCAAAGAGGATGGCCAGAAGGGTGCAAATTACACACCCACTTTTCACCAGTTAGCCTATAATATATATGTATATGCTTAATATAATAACTAAAAATGGTAGCATAGAATTTTTTTAACACTTATTCGTAATCCTTCAACTCTGGCTACCACATTTTTAAGTAAATAGCCGTGTGTATATGTTTGTATACAGGATGTTTTTTGATCGTCAACGTTCCCGAATACTACGGTATCTCCTCATCATCACGATCATTTTTCTCCATGGAAGAATACCTGCGACGTGTCTGGTTCCCAAGATATTAGGGTCTAAAGTTGAGTAAATAGACTGCGTTTTTCTGCATAAATGCACATAGACGCGCGTAGCAAGATTTCTTCACGAGCAGTAATTAATATCTGTCTATTAAAAATCTAGCATAAACACTGGACACTATAAATTTTGCTTGATCAAGTAACTAAAAAAAAAGAAACAAAAAATTTACATCGGTTCCGTGCATTTTTTGCATAAACTTACTTTATTTGATGTATAGAGTACATACCCTTCGTTAAGGGTGGCAACGAAAAAACATGATTGTATATTCTACAATCGAAATATGTATTAAGTAAAAGGTTATCTAGACTACTTATAATGATATCCCACACTATTTTAGAAACGCGCACCTTTTGGAAGCAACTCACATATTTGTGTTACAACCCAAGCGGCCAGTAGTAACAGGGGCACACACTACTGGTAGTAAGACCGGTAGAAACGCGGGACGAATGTATGAAACAAACAGCATCGTAATGCAGAATATTAGTCATTAAAAGTTTTATATCGTTTAGCCATAAGAAGTCGTATCCTGAACATCACAATAGTACAACAACGTTGACCAAGTCCCAACAGGGACTTGTCTGTATAAAGTGAAAAAACCTCACCCGAATCTCGAACGCCCCAAATCCCCAACGACTCGCAGAGAGCCTCACTTAGGGGCGCTTCAAATATCAAAGACAACGAGCATGAGCCCAAACGCTGGCTGTACTTAGCCTTAGCTTTGTTTTAAGAGCGCTCATTATGCATGTTCGTCAAAAAACCATTGAAAAGATGATATTATTAAGTACACTTAAAAGTACCAGACCATGGTAATTATGGTGCAGATCAAACAGGATTAGCACCATAGAGTGCTTATTCTGTACCTGAATAGGGATGGGGAATTCATAGAATCCGTAGTATAATTACGTAACTTGCAATAGCACATCTAAAGCAACGTGATTGCGAAAATTGTGAGGGTGTGACGAGTGTGTGGTGTCCTACTCCTGGCATTCTCACCACGTTTGTTTTGCAAGATACGTGATTCCCCTGCTGGAGTTCTATGAAATCTGCAATGTAAATAGGCAAACAGTGCCGTGAAAGGCTATGAAAGCTACACACAGCATCGCATGCAGGTATTGCATAGTGCTTCCTTTGACAAAAAAATAATAAGTAGAAAAGCATGTTTTTCCTATCATGTAACTCCGTCGTTGTCATCGAAATCCTCCCAGCTGTTTTATACTTATCTATTATAATAGAAAAGACGCAGATAAACTGAAGGACTTGTTATTTTGACATATAAGTTAGACTAGCCTAGTTGATAGTGACATGCTAGTGACCCTTATAAAAATATAGTATTGATATTATGGACTTACCCTAGCTAAAGGTAGATTTGTAATTGTCCGGAACTACCATAATACTCTGTGCTTTCAATCGTAGTAACCATTACATTTGGCAGAGTAAACTTGCCACTCCACTCGTATCGATCCAATTGGCAGACCCTCCCTAACTACCTCCTAATAATGCGGTAAAAGTGCGTACACTTATGAAGTGGCTTTCAAAACATCAAAGGTGTCACCTCTCGGCTCCCCACGAAAGGGGATGCGGAAATTATTTATTATTTCCCCAAAAAAGGGAGTTTAGCCTTTGGTTCTTTGTGATAAGTGGCGTAGAGATCCTTCAATATATCCAGTGGCTTTGATCAAAGCGAACAAGCTTCTTCAGAGTTTAATTTGAGATTTTATAATCCGCTTTAGTGAGAAAAAAAAAAGATTATAGATTATTTAGTAACACTTTTTATTAACTTAACAATCACTTTAACCATAAGACAAGTTTGATGCTTGAGTTTCGAACAATATGCATAACATTAAGTTATGTTAAAAACTAGATAGTTGTATTAATACAAGTGACAAATCTAACTGAGAGGTTCCGAGAAAAAAACTATAACTGTTATCAACTCCGTGATATCAGGCGCACTTTTGGCAACCAGCTTATAACATTTTGTATTAGACTCTTGTAATGGGAGGGTTGTAGTTGAAAAATAATTATTGTGACAGTCTGCTCGCATGTATTTAGACATGTAGACTTACTTAAAACTACAAATCTTGTGATCGAGGTCCTTATAAGGGTAATAGTGATATTTTATGCACTTCTAGAACATTAAATTTAACTTTATCAAGTTTTTTCTGTTCGCAAAATTTTCCTTTTTCTATTTCCCTCCTTAAATGGTATATAAAGTTATTGTTGATGGTTATCAAATGCAACTATCTCTTAGTCGTAAAGATTTCTCACCATTATTCTGAGGGACTATTACACTAGTTTAAAAGAACCATAAAGTCTCGGATATTGTTTATTTCACTGCAGTGCTGTTTATTGTTGTACTAGCGAAAGAAAATATCGTTTTGAGTCTTCTGCTTTTCTTGTTGGAAATTTTCTTCTATTGGTGTTATTAGCACTTGTGTTATTGGTAGCATTGCTTCTCATATTATTTATGTTAGGAACAGATCGTCCTGAAAATGAAAAAAAAAACATGTAATTATCAAAAGAAATAAAAATTAAATATATATATTTTTTAGATATGGATTATGTAAGAAATCATACCTTCTCTATTATTTATGACTGAACTCACGAAATGTTTAATGTTGGTTGCAATAGAATCCACAATGTTCTTCTTTCCATAATAAAAATCAATAGCGTCGTTCATTGAAAACCATCTATTTGTTTCTTTATCTTCTAAATTCGATGGTAACGATGGCGATATATGATATCTCACTATTTTATTACTTGATCCCAATTTTAAAATGGCTAACAATAATATTGAAATCAATATATCTTTTACAGCTTTCACAATCATTTCTATTAATTTTAGTGCTTGTAAAGAGCAATGAACACAAACTATATCAACTGCTATGTACGACGTAATTAGCAATACTTCGCGTTTGTAGTTTCGTTTCTAGAAAATGCGAAACGTCTGTTTGTGTAAACTTGTTTTGGTAACACATCGGACGGCATCAAATCAGAATCCTGTTTATATTTTTATTACCAGGAAATCGTCATGCATTTTGTGTTACTTATTTAAGTACATATACAGATAAAAAAATATTGTACTACAAAAACATTCTTTACAAGGGCGAGCTTAAAGCGGTGCAAGGCATTCTCTACCAGCTAACCTGGTTTCTTAAAAAAGTAATTTGAGGTAGCACTAAAAGAATATAAAAAGTGTATTGCACCCTCTTTGAGGTCTGTCCAACCTCTTTGAGGGATAATGGGCGTAACTATATGTATCCTACTAATATTATAAAGGCGAAAGTTTGTGAGTGTGTATGTTTGTTACTTCTTCACGCAAAAACTACTGAATGGATTTTGATGAAACTTCACAATAATATAGATTACATATCAAAATAACACATAGGCCACCTTTTATCTCGGGAAAATATTTTTCGCTAGTGGACGATAGTTCATACAAAACATAGGCAGGTGGAATTTTACGATGCTTTGCGGGTATGCTATGCACACTCCTGCGCAACCTCTTTGGGAGAAAATAGGCATGACTATATATATATATATATATATATGTAGGACCGCCTCATGGACGTGCACCCAATAAGGGCAAGCAAGCTTTGCCAATCATATACCTACTAATAACTTTCACCATGGGCAGGCGAGATTAGCATTAGGTCCTTTAGGGATAAGTTCTTACCTGTCTACCCACTCCTTTATATTGTATTTATTTCTACCCTATTGCTATTGTCTTGTTGGTAATGATACACAGGAAATAAAAGTTTAAGTTTTAAAAGAAAATATCATAAGTCCACAGAGAGATTACTCTACTTAATTTCATTGTACGCCTTATCCGTACACTTGGGTACAGTCTTGTTTTCTCGTATTTATAGAAACTGTTCCATTATTCAATATCACATCCTGCTTCAGCCATGTACAGATGTTTATTGACAGTAACACAATGTTAGCTTTGGCTTAGTTATGAAACGGAATTTATGTATTGAAGTGTCTGTAGGTGTCAAGTGTAGGTGGTGTCTTTGGATATTGAATTGCCCAATGAATTCTACATTCGCAATCACAACAATCACAACCACTGAAAATTTATGCTTGAAAACGCTTGTCCAGAGTAATCAGATAATAGCCGAAATAATTACACCGCAGTTAGGATTCAATATCGACTTTTGTATTTTTACGGAAATTTTAATTATGGACTAGATGTGTACCGTGACAGTGGCGCCTCTATCAAGGTACAATAACGGCACAATTGTATTGCATTTTTTGATAAATGTGCCCTTATTCTACAATAGAATAAGGACACAATTGATTTTTGTAGTTTTTTACAATGGTGCCGTTGTTGCACCGAAGGTACATTATGGCTACAATTAACTCTTAAAGCGGGATTGTTTTCATCGTGAAAGTGAGATTTTTTAGTCGATTCCGGCAGTCACACTTAAACCTAAACATAAAATTAGTCCTACCTTTCCTTTTCTCTCTCAGCCATTTATGTTAAGAACGGAGAAAGATAGACATGACTAAGATTAGGTTTAGGTTTAAGTGTGACTGCCGAAATCGACCCTATTGCTCTACGCTAGTCTACTAGTGAAATTCTGCTATATTTCATGTTACAACAAGGGACAGTAATCTATACATATAGTAAAAATGTAACGGATGGCTGCCTGTACATGGAAGATACATGAGAAAAAATATTACAGGAGACCTTTATCAATGCAATAGTACCCAAAACAATGATTTTTGGAATTTTTGTCTGTTTGTCGGTTTGTGCACGCTAATCTCAGAAACGGCTGAACCGATTTCGATGAAGTTTTCAGGAATATATTGTAACAGGTTCCACTTAATATATATGCTACTTTTTATTCCGGGAAAATATTTTTATCCCAGATAATTTCGACATTTTGTTTTTTCTGTAGTCCACGCGGACGGGGTCCCGGGCGTCCACTATTATGAAATATAGCAGAATTTCTTCCATGGCATAATCAAGAAACCAGTGTAGTAGTATCACAGATTTATTAATACTGGATTGCGATTATATATATATATATATATATATATATATATATATATATATATTATATCATGATATAATATACTAAAGAGTACATACTACATACTTAGTCTTAAGGTTATGGTCTGTGACGTAATCGCATCCCGTTAACCCTTAGTAGCCTGATTTACGACAGTGTTTTTTTTTTTTTTAATATTATTGTGTTTGCTTGAGGGTCTAGATGAAGGGAAAAATAGCTAAAAAAATCACAATGATTTTTAATTTCGTTGGAAAGAATATTATACAACAGTAAAATACGAACAGCCAACCTATAAAAAAAAACTAATAGTAATGTGAACATTCGGTTAAAAAAGATTGGTATCAAAATTGAAACTCTAGGTTATTAAGGGTGTAGAGTTATTAAATTGATAGACAGTATACTATTACAAAGTTCATATTTATTCCAATAAACTTAATACAAAAATAACATACCCCCTCAATTTAACAATACAAACTCGTAAACATTGAGTTGCATCGCTGTTATTTTAAAAAAATCATAATATATTTTGATTCACTACTGTCCTGGGGGGCTTGATCTCTTAAAGCAGAAGTTTACTTTGCGGTAACGAAATACATTATACTACATTGCTTACATCGGTGTTGTTTGTTGTGTGCTGATGCGGGGCTTCACTAGAATACATCAGCAACATTACCTTCCGTGCATGTCGTCAGAGTTGACTAAGGGATTTAGACGTGTTTTCTTCGGTGACGAGCTGGCAATGTGTCTCTTTCACATTTGACCCTCGCTAAATGTGGCTTTATTATCTAATTCGCGATCCTGCAGTTGTATCTTGGTACTGCCTTGGTTTTGGAAATAGCCGTGTATATACATAAATGTATGTATGTTGTTATTTGCACAGTGAACAATCTAGCTTCATGATTGTGTTTCTGGTCAGATGTCATTACTGTAGTATTCCTTGCATTTATTTGTGTGTAGTTCCCGTACACGTACGATTTGATTGGTATCTTCTAACATGTGACCTCTGTTTTCTAATCAAGCAAGTCTGTTGAAATCGTTGCTCTTAAAATGTCGACCAACGGAGAAGCTAGGAGTTACAGATTTGTATTATTATACATTTTTTGTTTAACAGTATTTTTAACTTATTTTATAGAAATTTAGTCCATATCGGAATAATCTGTATAGATATCTACGTTTCGAGAATTCTCTGAAAGAAAAAGTAACAATGTACAAAAAAAGTATTTAGGTACTTAGGGTTATAGTGAGAGGAATGAAATTAATATCAAGTACCGATTTCAACAATCCATTTCATTTTTTCGGATCATGTGATAGGTTAAAAAAACATCAAAGAAATGTAAAACCTTCGGTCTTTAAACGGTCTTTAAACATAAATCTTAAAGAGGCCTATATCAAATTCTATAAACAAACAACGTTAGTCCTCATCCTTAAAAGCACTTAAGAACCACTTACCTGATATTTTCTTAATTTTAGTTATTGTCTTTGAGCCAATATTCCACAGTCCTCCGGCCAGAAACCCCAGAAATGTATCGTTCGAATGAATATAATCCATTGTTTTCCCAAGAAATGATTCAATATGAGATAACTCTGGTTTGAGAGTAGTGGTAGTCTTTTCCAAATCTGGTTTTATTTCCACTGAAACATTACTACACGTATTTTGTATTTCAAGAGCGAATACTGCTAAAGCAGCTAGTAGGTGTATTTCCCGTGGCATGCTTTGCGTTGGTAATGAGTGTACATAACGCTCATCGTTGGTACTGTTGATTTCTAAGGCAATGTGTATATGGGCTGAATGTTTGACTTTTCTATCATTGACCAATATAAGGTGTTTTCAAAATTAGTGATTTGCTTTTGACACGTAATTATGTAGGTAATTAAAAATCCAAAAACCCGACTGCTTAAAAAAGAACGAAATAATGTATATAATAAAAAAAAAAGAAAAAAAAACAAAAAAAAAACAAGCACTTAGATGTCCGGTGGTCTAGCGTGACGGAATAGAGAAAGCATCTGTGTTTGTGCACACACTTGTATACAATAATATCTCCTGCGTACCTGACTAATCTCCGTAAAGATTGGTCGCCTTGGCCGAAATACGGTCGGGAGATTTTCATTTTATTTTCATATACCTAAATCTACGTAATATTATCTCTAATATCTATTTAACTGATCCGACAGGTCAGGTTTCTGCAAATTGTATGGGCGATGCGATGTTTTCCAAACCCCAAACTTGGTTCAAATATTCTATGGTACAGTATAAAAATGGTAAAAGGAAAAGAAAGAAATTAATTTTAAAGTAATGAAAGAAGGCTGAAAAGCGTAGTTATAGGTATGCACAGTTACTCAAAATTTTCAATGATGTTATCTTTATTATGTACCCATATCGATGGCATCTATGGGCTGACCTGTACAGTGACTCACTATTCGGATTTCGAAAGGCAATATGTGGGGCCCTTGGACTGTCTAGATCGACAAAATAAATAATTAAATAATTATTTACTGTATCAGCTTAGGTGATATGCTATTAATGTTATTTTTTTTATATTTTTATTGTTAATTTCTTTCTTGTGCCAGCTTGGTTAGGTTTTAATTTTAATTTTGTAGTAGTCGTTATGTCAATATTCCATTGTAAGTAACCTCATTTATTGCTTGTTGTGTTAGTCTTTAACTGTCCACTCAATTAGATTAAGGAACTTTGTCTGAAACACATAATGTAAATTGAAGTGGACGTTGACAAACCTCAATAAAAAAAAATAAAAAATAAAAAAATATTTATGCAAATAAATAATCTGAATCTGAAAATTATAGAAATCTGAAAAGAAAAGAAAATCCCATCAGCTGCCCTATTTAATTTATTGAACTCCCACAACATTGAGCATATTAAAAACCCGATATTCGATTAATTTATATAACTGGAAATTAATAAACATCACTAACGTGTACAAACCCTTACTTACATTATTGCTTCCAAGAGAAACTGGCATTGATTCCGCAAAGTGACATAAATTCCGAAATCCATTTTTCCACTCCCTCCATACAAACCAATACGATTGAATATAGCGCAATTTATCATAACAAAATGGCCGGATGCCATGAAGTTATAGTTTTATTCTATTTTGAATTATATACTGGGTTTATTGGTGAAATATAAATTGCAGCTGTATTTATTTGTGTGTTACGAAATAATTTGCTAAGATCTATTTGTTTCCGCGTACGTCTTCGATTCGAGTCCTGGTAAGTGCCAACGTTGATCTGATGTCGATGTTTGTGATCGTGTCATGGATTTTTCTTTAGGTATATCACTTTTCATTAAAATACGATTCTCTAGTAGGTTGCTGATAAACAGGTTACGGTTACCTACTATGCCAGACTTAGGAACATAAAGTCCGTGTTGTTTTTTACTATTTTTAGGTCATCAAAGATATAACTGACAAATGCCTTAAAAGGTTTTTTTTGCCACCATCACAAATTCAAAACTTGTATTTAAATATCATAAGTTTTTTCACTCAATTCCCCAGAAACGAAGCAAATGCCGATTCTTACGTTTCCCAAAACTTTTTAATGTTGACAAAATTTGTAAAATAAGAAAATGGAATGGCGCTCCCCTAATCCCTGACCGAATTTAAAGATGTCGTCCCACGGGCCACCCGCACGTGATGACAGAAAATACTTATGCTGTGAAGAATTTTTAGAAATTTTTCATTTTGGCTTAGATGTTGAAGAATTCTGATATGAAAATTTTGCCTCGACTTTTCATGTTGATGTCTTTTTTTGTAAATCACATTAAAATAAACTTTAGTATTGTAGTATTTGTTACGTTTAGTATTCAGAAGGTATTTCTTGGATCTGGAGGGTGATTTCTGCCTCTGCATTTCACTTGTATTTTTAATCTTAAAATTAGGAAATCCCAGTGTACACTTTGATATCAATATTTTGCTGATATAAACATAGTGAACTTTTTTCTACAAAATATCACGTGAAAGGTAAATCCCTAAACAAATGCCTGCATCAGTTGAAGACTATCTTCAACCTACAGGCGTCCTTGTAAAGGTATCAAAGAGGATTTACTTGGTATAAAATAGTCAAGTACTGTTCCACATTATATTCTATAGCAATGAGTTACAGTTCAAATTTAAACAAGCCATTTCCAGAAAACGAACGACAAAGAGGATATTATAAAACCAAAAGACTGTGTCACCTTTTGGAGAGTTCGTAAAAATATAAAGATGTTGACAAAGCCAATTTTCAGCTTAATATTAGTTTAAGTTCATGAAAAATGTTAGTGCTTATCACAAGCCTCCATAAAAAGCCTGGATAGAAGGTAACAGTTCGTTATGCGTTAGGAAAAAATATTCAATACTGAAACTTAATAATACTTTAATTAATATATCAGTCATATTGTTATTATATTCAGACATTGTATGAAAATTAAATTTCTTGAATTGGATGGCTTTAGAAGCTGAAACTAACCAAATGTTACATTGTATTAAGTTTATAACGCAGATAACTATATAGGTATATTATAAACAGGGCAGAGTATATGTAACAGTACAGCTCTATGACTAATTAATTCCATGATAATTCTAATTAATAAGAACCATTAGGTTCAGTTCAGAGAAATTTACATTAATTAATTTGCATTATCTTGATGCAAATAACATAGCATAGGTTTATGTATCGATATTTTTATTTTCCATTTGCTTTTTAAAATTTGTACTTTAATATTTATGTTTATGTACTTACCTATTCATAATTTTTATTTTTATTTTCAATTTGTTTTTGCTCCAATGCACTACCTACACATTCTCGACAGAAATAGTATATATAGTATAGAGAATGCTACATAGCATTAAGTTCGCCCATGTACACTGTTTAAATGTGCAATAAAGAATTTTATTATTATCATTATATTTATTTATCTCTTTTGAAATTCTCGGGACTACAGTGTCCCGGTCCTTTGAGAGGCGTGCATTGGGCCGTAGCCAAGATGTAGAGGCCCTTTTAATAGAACTTTAATATCGTGTGGGATACACATGGCGGATACCATCGCCGAACGCACAATATAATACACCCGGCGATGGTCCCCGCCATGTGCAAGACTATTGGAGTGCAGAGCTATGTCATGCGATGGAAACAAAGGTCATGGGCTTTGTGGTGGCAGGCGGTGACTCGCCGACTTATTTCATGGGCCCCCTGAAATGACCGCACGCACGGAGCGACAAAGGGGGCAACATTTGGTGAGCGGCTAGGGTGGAGGGTTGCCCCTGGACTTTAAGCCGAAGCCAACTCGCCACTTACGGACGGGCACGTCCACCCTCGAGCTGTCATAGCTCTCGTGACTCCACACTGCCCTGCCGGCGAAGGCAAGGCAGAGGTGAGAGAACTGTTCCTCGTCAGACCTCACTCCGGCGCCGGAGATGAGGAACAGGATCTTCTCCCGGGAGCACTTCAGGTCCGCGGGAACGCTACTTCCCAACAGCTCGCCACAAGCTGCCCTGCGGGCTTATTATTATTATTATTAGCAATAAATCTTTTTGACTCAATGAATCTCGGATTTTTTTATTTTAAATTTAAACTTTTGTATGAAAACAATTGAAGATTAAATCTGGGATATTCTCTCAAGATCAGTTATAGAAATTGGCTGTAAGTAATTCTCACGCCAACAATAATTTGGTATTTTTATATTGTTAGATACCTATAAAAAAATTAAACAGAATTTTATATTAGCCACTAACAGAATTACATCACAAGTCAATTTAACAAATTTATGAAAGGAAAAACGAGTGCTAGTAAAATAAGGTCACAAGTCCCGACATTATCTCGAAAGCGAATGTCTTTGTTATAGATTCCAATAAATGCCTCTCCATTATTTCAGCCAGTTATAAAAAAAGAAATTATAAGCGAAATTCTCATTAAAATTCCATTAGAACGAGCTGAAATACGGTTATGGATGTTCACCAATACAGGGACGTATCGGATTACGGTGCGTGTAGAATAAAATTTATTTTATAAAGGATGGCTTTACCGTTAAGCTAGTGTACTTTTAATAATAACCATCATAACATAGTATAAAACAAAGTAGCTTCCTGTTGTCTGTCTGTCCCTATGTACGCTTAGATCTTCTAAACTACGCAACAGATTTGATGCGGTTTTTTAAAAAATAGATAGAGTAATTCAAGAGGAAGGTTCATATGTATAGTATCAACATTGTACCCGCGCGAAGCTGGGACGGGTCGCTAGTCAATAATAATTCGAAATAATAAACAAAGCATAACATATTATTAAGCCATGAACGTTATTTGAAGCCTAAATAAATACTATTTGAGACAAGCGAACCTGATTTCCGGTAACGAGTCGGTATTTTTGCTCGAGTGTCTCTTCCATACTACGTCACATCCCGTACACCAGGTGGGGAGTCTTGCTCATGGTGTGTCCTGGAGTCTATCTTCATTGGCGTTTTGATTGCCGTGACAGTCGGTTGTATCATAACATTGATAAATAGCTAAGAAAAGTTGTTAGAACTAGGGTATAAGAATAGTGGAGCTAATGATACCATTCAGGACTTCAGCCTTGTGAAGACCTGAATGACCTTAAAATGAGATTGTCCTTGTCCTTGACCGCTCAAATAAAATTAATGTTTTTTTATTATTGATGAAAAATCGATACATTTAATAATGCTGTAGGGGCTGACATTAAAACAACCTATTATACAAATGTTGTAAAAGAGTTGATAGTTTATAAAATATATTTCCATTCGAGCATCTAGTCTTTAGATAGTACGCAATTTCTGGTATTCACAGGCCTATTACTATTAGATACGATAATGAATTTGGCCCAGATAACAGCTTTTTGGTTACCTGTCACATCAATCAATTTTGGAGATTCCCAAAACTATTGTTATTTTAATAAACCTAATACAAATTGCCATCTTTATACGACATTTTTAAACAATGTTTAAAACAACGCCTAACTTTATCAATCTCCGAGAATCCTGTTCAAATAGCGCGCACCTGCCCATGATTACAGGATCCTCTAATCATGCCGAATGCCTTGATTGACCTTTATGTAAATGAAGACTGCTTGTAGCTTAATTGAATAATTTATCTGTTCCACTACGTTTATTTAAATAATTTATACGGCTAATGAAAGAAGATTTGTGTTTTTTTTTCTTAAGAAATGGATTATCAAATATAAAAACTGGGCAAATGCGTTTTGGAATTGCCTACCGAGGGTTTTGAACTAAAATCTGCCATAGTTGGATACGGTTCTTATGTACACTATACAGGTTGTTTGTGACAGCCAGGCAAATATTGATACCATGACTTCAGACAGACCGCGTGGTGCCGGCAGAGTAGAATTCGTACCACCCCATATCTGCCCGTGGGTATCATACGAGGCGATTAAGGGTTTCCGGGAGGTGGGCAGCAGCGCCTCCCGTGTTGACAACATAGTCCAAAATACAAACTGCGGTCACCAACCCGCCTGTTTAGCGTGGTGACTATGGGCAAATACCCCCCATGGCAGTCTTGTGGCGTGCCCTGGGGGGGGCCTACGTCCAGCAGTGGACTGCAATAGGCTGATGATGATGATAATGATTTAGCCCTTATATATGACTTAAAAATAAAATTTCAACCAAAAGATGATTTTCAAAAAAAGTTGTCCTCAAAAAAGTTCAAATAACTGATCAACCCTAATGGAGAGTCACAAGTGATCCAAAAAACAGCTATGCATCACACAATAACCAATAAGCCCATAGGATCGCCCGATACAATTGGCGCGGAGAGCAAAGATTACTTACTGATAATCAAATCAAAAATACATTACCTGCGAGTAATAACACTGTCGTATAACTCAACACAATGGTACTTGTTCAGCATTTCAGTATTTGCCTGTATATAAAATATGATTATAAAAGCTAATTTCTATTTACGATTTTCAGATTATTTTTATTTATTTATTCATTGACATACTATCTTTGTATTATTAATTACTTTACTAAAGTTGTGATAAAGATTTTGACTGTTTCAATTACCTGAACAGTCTAAATCTTTATCACACCTTTAGTAAAGTAATTATTATAAGTAAGTAATTATTTTTCATAGGAAAGCATTGAGCAGTGGTTCATTTTATACTAAATATAAGTACATAAGAGCAAATAAAAATAATCATAATAGAGATGTACCTATACACTTAGCTCCACGCAAATATCATAGTTCTGTACCGTGGGTACTAAAACATTATCTAAATACATAGTAGGTACTTACAGACACATCAATAACTTATTTCGAAACATTTGTTAGCGGTTTATTTAGTCTACGTTCAGACAGTTCCATTTGCTGAATACCGTACCTTCCTCTGCAATCACACCACTGAATGCTTTGATTGACCTTTATGCAAATTTCTCTCGCCCAAAGCAACCTGCTTGTCGCTTAATTGAATAATTGACCTGGCCTAGCCTTATTTGAATAAAGGTATTTATCTGACTGCCAAGGTGGAGAAATAGGAATTCAATTTTACTCCTGTCTCGTTGATTACAGATTTAGATGAATTTTCGTTTTGGTTGGTTGCACATGACGTGATTGAGTAATTTGCATTTATTTTTTTAATGACATTTATCATTTTACACCCTAATAATTAATTAAAATTTAGTGGCTCCCGTGACGATGAAAAACAAAATGTTTGTTGAAACAAAATGAAAAAAAATATATATATATATTTATCTTTAGATAAGGTATCTATAAAAAGTTGCTTATGTATGTCCTTTCCCATTCGACTCTATACTGTCTGTGATTATAATTTCATTTAAATCGGTTTAGTAGTTTTCAGACAGGCAGCTAGGCAGGCAATTGACAGATACTTTCGCATTTATAATGTATAAGGATTTTGGTTCTAAAAAAAATTACCCCTTATTCGCTTATAACTTTAACGTACCTATTCAATATTTCTTGAAATAACTAAAACTACACAACTGTTATGGGTTCTATGCTCATAACATGAATTGCAAAATTCTTGCCCCATTCCAATTAGTGGTTAGTGATCCAAAAATCCCTGTCTCGGCACCCTTTACATTTTAATGATACCGTTATTTGCTTCTGAATATCATTAAGTTATCCCAAAAGCAATAAATATTTATTGTTAGGCTGAATTTATTTGTTTTGCCACATAGTTTTGCTTATTTATTGCTGGATAAAGTTAAGAGGGTGACTCCGGATTTGATACACTACGGAAAAATGTATGGAAATTCCCCTTTTTATGCATAGACTTTATTTATGTGCGTATTTAATGGGGTCGTTGTTATCTTCAACGTTTAGTGGCTTCTCTGGTATTTGTAGAAATATTTATAGGTTGATATTATTTATTTTCAAGATCAAAAAGTTATTTTGTTGGTCGATAGATAGAAATAATCCTCATCTTTCTTTTTTGTATTAAATAGGCTTACACTTGACCACAACGCGCTTTCTGGTAAGCACAGTTGCAGTCTAAGATGGAGCGCGCTTGCCTAAAAGAAACCGGTTCACTCTCGACTTGAAGACCGCAAGATTATAGTTCATGGGAGTTCCACATCCCTTTTACGTTTTAATAATTATAAAGATTTTTAAAGTGTGCGTTTATCTCATTTAGATATTTTATCCATTAAACCACCTGGAGTAACAAAAATAATGGTAGTATCCTATCTACCGTTTAACTTACCATCAGCACGGGATAGCCAAAATCAAGAAATATAATTTTAAAACCTCCATATTTACCTTACCTACCCACTCACCCTTCTACTACCCTCAAACCGTTTCTAACTGGGCTAATGCGCCAAAACAATTTTTGACTGACAACACGATTTTACGCTCACTTGATTATACCCCTTCCCACTTTACATTCATGGTATTGCGAATTTAATTAAACCCCTGTTATAGAGACTGATAATTGAAGGTTGCTATGGAATTCCAACCTGTTAGGGTGACGATGCGACAGATAACACTACTCAACAATAAAAAAATATCTGATTTGGCTCATATTGTTTCATATCGAGGTTGACTAATAATAAATATATGTAGGCATTTTATTTTGATATCACGTCTAGAAACTGAGAAATACGAATTTTAACTTTTTCACGTAAGTTTGATTTTTATATTGCGGGATTTCGAAAATAAGATTATTTTACAAACAAAACTTACTTTATACGTTAGATTGATTGGTAAACTTGAAAATGTCACGCGTGTGTGTTAACAATCCTAACTTATTTTGTTACATTTGTGGTGAATTTACGCCAAAATCGAAAAAAAACCTCTTTCGGACCTAATTAAACAGTGTTACTTAGCCTATTTTGACCGTGATGTGAAAAACCAAGATAAGACGTGGGTTCCTAAAGTGTGCTGTCTAAGGTGTTACACGAATTTGAACGGTTGGTACAATGGAAAGGTTAAAAAAATGCCATTTGCTACGCCGATGATATGGACTGAACCAACAAATCATGCCGTGGATTGTTACTTCTGTTTAACACAATTAAAGGGGTTTTCTGAAAAATCTAAACGAAGTATAAAGTATGCCGATGTGTCATCGGTAAAGAAACCTCAGCCACATTCTGACGAGTTACTTGTACCCAAGGTCCCGGTTTCTTTAATGAAAACAGAATCTTTAGAAAGCTATACATCGACATACAGCGAAAAAAGTGACAAACAGGATTTTATACCCAAGGATGAAGACGTATCGAAGCCAATTTTTGTGAACCAAAAAAGGCTTAGTGACCTGGTAAGAGATTTGAATTTACCCATTGACAAAGCAGAATTATTGACTTCAAGATTACAACAACGGAATTTGTGTGAACCTGACGTAAAAGTAACTTTTTATCGAAAAAGACATAGTTCACTAGTTCCGTACTTTTCTAAAGAAGATGGTTTAGTTTTCTGCATTGATGTGGATGGATTGCTGTCTCAACTTGGTCATGATCATCTACCCACAGAATGGAGATTGTTTATAGATTCTTAGATTCGAAAATATGGGATCAGTTAGCGATGAACCTGGGGAACGCTTTCATCAAGATGTGGCTGCAATCGAAAAACGTTTCCAAGGAAGATGGGAGCCTGCTATGCTCGCAGATTACTGTTGGAGCCTTATTAGAGAAACTCCAGGATCTCACTACAAGAGGAAACCCAGCTGCACTAAGAGAACTTCGCCCTTTCAATCAAAGCATCAATAAAACCTAACCGGTGAGCTTGGTTTTGCAAGAAAATCATATTTTTGACTAATTTCATTTATCTTGAAAATGTGATGTGATGTAAAAATCTTATTTACATATTTGTATTATGTCAATAACAAGGAATTATAATCACATAGTAGGAACTCAGATAAAATAAAAAGTTTGTTATTTGTTGATTAGTGTAATCAAAGTTCCTATAACACGGTGTTTGGATCTATTACGAGTTTTATGCTTCCTCGATCGCGACCGACTACGGTAGGTTTAATGAAAACAAGGTACACTGTTCGTAGGTAAATATTGCAAATAAACTTGCCTGTTAAACATATATACCTATAGAGATACGTATGCCCAAAATGGCGTAGCCACGGAATCACAAAGGACAGCCTATAGTTATCTTTAGTGTACCGGAGTCAAATGAAAACGTACAATGACAAGTTGCTAGCTCACCACCTAAGAGAATGCTCTTAAATTCGTTAGTCGACTCTTACGGCATTGCATGAACGGAAATGCATCTGATGTATTCTAAAAGAATCCCGCTTTTATACAGACAGGACACGCATACTACATATTAAAATAGAAAAAAATAGCATTTTATCTAAGGAAAGTAAACAGATAAAGATATTTTCACAGCGCGCCTGTTAAAGGATGCTATTAAAATAAATATGATTCAAAGAAAATTGCACTAAATCCGGCAAAGAGTAATGTACTTTTATAACAGTCAGACATACAGTCTAATGTATTATGTATGTAGCCGTGTAACGCACATTTTATTACTCTAACTTCCTGGATTTTAAGTCACTTTGAGATCGTAAAGGCGAAATCTTCGCGAGATACAGCACCATAAGTTTGTTGCCAACTATACGGGAAATTTTATGAAAATAGGTTTTTTATTGCAGCTTAAATGGTTGTAAATGATATCACGGAAATATACTGTTATGTTTTTTTAAGTAGCTAGCAATATGGCTCCGTTCTTCTATGTAAGAATTTTTATCATGATGTAATAACTATATCGCAGCTTTCATACTATAGGGGCAAAACTCGAAAAAAAAAAGGTTATTGGGAAAATGCGTTTAAGATGTTTGCGTATTGATTCTGTACGATATAATGATATATTATAAAAACTCGAAATCACAATATTTTTGAGATGTGCTCCTATAGTATGAAAGCTGCGGTATGTTTAGCCATTATTATAAACCATTCAAAGGCTCGTTTAAGGCTCGAGCACACCGGATGCGTATGCGTGCACGTAAGCGTAGACGTACACGTACCTCGTATAGAACTGTCACCGCTTGACGTCTATGCTTACGTCTACGCATACGCACTATACAGTACAACTCAGAAGTACGTATACGTCTACGCTTACGTACACGCACACGCATCCGGTGTACTCGAGCCTTTAAACTTCTGGACAGTTAATACATTTCAAATGACATTTCGACTGAGGAATCATGGAAGGAAGGGAAGAAAGTAACAATAGAATACATATTTTTTTATTATTTACTTTAAAATAACAAAATTAGCACATTACATTAAATATTTTGTAGTGGTATCAAAGAGTTTGTGGATGTAGGTACAAAGCAAACACCAAACAGAAACTTAATATACCTATATTTAAGTTTTTCAACGTCGTCAGCAGAAAAGTACGTGCTGTTTAATTAGATGCCATTGAATTTAAGCGCAAAGCTTTCCAAGGATAAGGTGCAGCTTGTATCTACGCTGGCTTATGAAAATCTTTCCTTTGATGTTTTTGAGTGGTACTCGGCAAGTGCGTCTGGCGCGTCAGCCCTCCACTCACATCAAACGCCCTGATTTGCTTTTACACCTCAGAGTAGGCAGTTAGATCCTAGACTTTGATGCTAAAGAGACCTGCGTCATAGATGAGGTGGTAGGCAATCCCAATTGTGTATAGTTGCTGAAACTATGGTGTTTTGTGTATCAAACTAGAAAGCTTATTTGTCTGTTCTTAGAATGTGACATCTTGCAGAAAACATTTATAAAGGAATCGGAGTTTTCGAAATAAATTATTAAAAAATTGTGCATCTTATGTATACAACTTGGAGTTTAAAAAACGTTGCTTATAATACATACTTGTGATACCCAGTATGGTAATGCTTGACTATAGCATCAGATAAAACATATTCTTACCCTACTATCTTGTATTTACTTTGCCTACAATTTACAAAACAATTTCAATGCCTTTCTACTGCATCGTATGCAAAAGATATACGACATAAAATCCCTTGATATTCGAGCTTAGAATCCAGAAGCAGCCAAAAGTCTCTTGTCCCTAATTAGAATGGTCGACGTTCTAACATTTTTTTTTAAAACGCCTTTAATTAGGAAATTTTTAATTAGTGCTGGGTTAAGTTGGTGACCATTGAAATGGTGTGAAATCTCACTAATAAAAGCAAGAAGTGTCATACATTTGATATTTTTTGAGTTTGAAAACAGGAATGTTGGTTAATTAAGCAATATTGTTATCGTAAGAGGTGACTAAGGAATTCGGGAGCGATAATCTTTCAGGCAATAACCAAGCAACTTGCCAGTGATCATTTACACTCTATGCCAAACTTAGCTGTGGAATCACCGGTTTATACCACCACATGCCTTCTCGTGGGAATTGTACGACGTGATTAAGGGTTTCCGAGAGGTGGGCGAGCAGCGGCTCCCGTGCTGACAACATAGTCCAAAAATCACACTTGCGATCATCAATCCCCCGTGGAAGTAGCTTCATAGCGTATGCCCTGGGGAAGGTCTACGTCCAGCAGTGGATTGCAATAGGCTGAAGACGACAAACACTATAGAAAAAAAAAATCATTACGTTGTGATATTTGATTGTAAGATGAAGTACCGAGATTGTTTACGCGAGAAACACTGTGGTGAATTTTTTAATCCGTTAGGTAGTGGAGTGTGGGATAAGAGTTTGTTTTATTAGTCTAAATTAGTAGTCAATATGCGGGTTCATCCAGCAAATCCTCTTATTACCTACATTCATCATGGTATAAACAATATCCTGTTTAGCTTTTACAAGTAGTTTCGGCTTCAGTGGTTCCTGTTAAACTTAAACTTCGTATTTCTGCTTAGGCTAAATTCGCTAAGCAGAAATGTTTTAAACATGTCATCATTCTTCGCTTCATAGATTCCTTGGTCTCGTGTTAAATGAAAGTTACCTAAGTTTGCTAGTACCGTACATATTGTGTGGTTATACTAAGATATAAAATATTACCTTCTTTATAGCCAGTGATTTTGTCTATGCTTGTAGATGTCCAAATCTCCAGCTTAATACAAAATTAACGACTTAATACGCGAGTAAAAATCAACGGCAAAAGGTACTGGGTGTAAATTGAATAAACGCGCCGAAACCAATTTAGATTACTTTCCCATTGAAAAAGGAATCGTTAAACAAATCCTTGTTTCATCAATATTACTTTTTCAATGTATTTTTGTGTCGAGGTTTTTTAAGCGTTTATTTCATTGAAGAGAGTTTTATATGGATGTTTTTTTTATTCAGTGAGTATTGCAAAAAATTATATTCGAATTTATTTTTAAAAAAATTGAGATTTTTGAAATATATTATCCTAAGTCCTATGAATAAACGCATTGAGAATAGCACTTTTAAAAAAGGTAATAACTATCTAAAACAATATAAATAAAATTTTAGTTAGTGATAAATAGTGGGCGCATTAAATTAAATGGTCACCTATTTATATATTTTTTTCCGAGGCTAAAGCTTTCAGATGTCTAGTTTGAAATCATAATAATTATTACAACAGAAATGATAATGGAGAAAAAGTGAAATAAAATCAAGCTGTCTAAATAAAGAAGCGACTCCTTTTACATTTCAAATATTGAAAAAGAAACTTAAGACACGGATCACCAAAAATGAATTTTTTGATGATCATTAAAATCAGACAACGATTCCAATCTTGGCAATATTGGCGCGACACTCGACGGGACTCGAACCCAGCTCGAACCTGTAATCTTTCAATTACAAATTCAAGTCCCATCCATCCCAATTAACTTCCATATTGATCTGGGAGATATTCCCATTTTTAACCGACTTCAAAAAGAGAGGTTATCAATTCGTCTGTATGTTTTTTATTTTTATTTTTATTTTTTATGTGTGTTACCTCAGAACTCCGTCATTTATGAACCGATTTCAATTTTTTTTTAATAGTTGGTCATGGTATACTTCCAGGTTGGTCCCATATTCACCATATCAGGATCTGATGATGGGATCTTGGAGAAATCGAGGGCAATCCTCGAATATTGTAGGCACATGTAGTCTGTTTTTATACTTTTACTGAGCGTTTTGATCACCTACATATAAAACATAACATCTGATGATGGAATCTCTAAGGAATCTAGGGATATCCTCAAATATAAAAGGCACGAGTAGTCCGTTTTTAGATTTTTATAGAGAATTTTGGTCAGCTACACATAATATAAAGGAAACGAGGGTCTGATGATGGAGCCGCCGAAAAACAGATAGTAGAACTTTTTAGTAACAAAATCCCCTATGGCAGGGGGGGGCCTACGTCCAGTAATAGGCTTATGAAGATGAAGATAAATTGTGTTAAGTCATTAAATTATATGTTGCGTTAAGCCGTGTCCGAAGTAAGATGGTTATAGAGGAAGAGGTAGATATGAGAATAACGAGATGACGGATAATAGGGATGAATGAAAAAAGAGTACCTACATATTGCACCGACCCCAAATGATTGGGAACAGGGCAGGAAGAAGGAGTGTAATTATATGTTGCTTAAATAAGTGTGTACATGGCTGTTGTGCTGCCAAATCTCTTATATTCCTCCGAGGCGTAGTGCATGTACCGTCGCCACATACGCACTCTGGATCGATTCCACCTCAAGTGCCTCCGATCCATCATGAGAATCAGATGGTCCAACCGAGTGCGTAATACCGAAGTATTGCGAAGAGCCAATGTAAGTGCCATTGAGGCCTACTTAATGCGTCGGCAGCTTCGGTGGTGCGGTCATGTGTCTCGTATGGCGGAGGAGAGATTGGCTAAGAGCATCTTCTTTTCTGAACTAGAGGAGGGGCAAGCGGAAACGCGGCGGGCAACTCCTCAGATACAAAGATGTTCAGAAAAGACATGAAGAGATGCAATATAGATCCATCTAAATGGGAAGTTTTGTCAGCACAACGACCAGAGTGGCGCAGGACGGTGATAAAGCAAGTACACGAGTTCGAGGAGCAGCGTCAAGCTGACCTTGACGCTAAACGTGATGAACTAAAGACTCGTCCTCCTGCTGCCATTATCTATAATACAATAATGGCGCACTAACCTGTCCTCTGTGTGCGCGGGCATTCAGGGCGAAGATTGGCTATGTAAATGTAAGCCATCTCCGAGCGCATGAACGCCAACTTAGTAATATCTAGGAGTAGAAGTGGTCGCCATGACCGAAATTGGTCGGAGGTCATCATTATCATCATAATCATCATATTGTCAGACGTAAAGTTTCGAAGCCTAGTCCTTTTTCTCTTTTGTCATGTGGCCTATTTTATATAAAAATTATATAAATCTGACAATATTATGCCTCCTAAACTTCGTACACGGCTTAACGCAATATATATTTGCCCTTTAGTTAAATTTTACTTTAGTAAGTTCGAGTTTTGGGAGGAAGTCGGTTTTTCGTTTTAAAAAAATTATTATCATTCTCAGCTTTGATAAAGATCGCTTTGTAATAGCGTATTATGATTGGTTTGAGAGTTCGGAAAAGATTAGGAAAACAGACAAGATTATGAAATAAATTTAATTTGATTTAATATCATCATTTACAGCCCTGAGAAGTCCACTGTTGGACATAGGCCTCACCCAACAACATCCACTTCGACCGGTCGGAAGCAGCCTGCATCCAACCGACGCCCGTGACCTTGGCCAGGTCCTACGTCCACCTCGCGGGTGGCCTTCCCACGCTGCGCTTGCCGATACGTGGTATCCACTCTAGAACTTTCCGACTCCATCGGCCATCAGTTCTTCGAGCTATGTGCCCTGCCCATTGCCACTTCAGTTTGCTGGACCGTTGAGCTATGTTGGTGATCTTTGTACGTCTGCGGATCTCCTCATTTCTGATTCGATCACGCAGAGAGATCCCAGGCATAGCTCTCTCCATCGCTCGCTGTGCGATCCTGAGCTTCTTTATGAGGCACATAGTTAGAGACCACGTCTCGGCACCGTAGGTCATCACCGGCCCACCTATTGGGAGACTCGATTGAGGCCATCCGTGATGTTTTTTTTTTTTTTTTTGTTGCTGCAGCTGCATCCCTGTCGATCAAGTCATGACAGGGGTGTGTTGACCTAATTGTTTAATAGCTTAAGGCTCTTATTTAGTAGTTCGTTAAGAACATATCTAGTGCTGTATGCTATTTCCTATTTCAGCTTTTTCTAGATTCTTCCCTTTAGGGATTCTTTATCAAATTTGTGTACCCTATGTGTGGTGTTCTAGCGATGGGGAGTGTCGCTTAATCTGTTTAGCTACTTTCGAATGGGTGGGGTCTTGAGGGCAGCATTATATTTTTTTTATTTATGTTACATGTATATCTTATATCTATTTGCTTACATTTTATACTTAACTTATTATTATTTTTTTTTTTTTATCAATATGTATATCTAACGTTTCCTTATGTTTCACTGTCTGCTATAATTCAGTTTCTAAGTTTTTATACACTTTTGTATCAATTATGCATTGTGTGTCTTTTGTATTACATTCAGTTGGTACTATGAATGGTGCGCGCAGTGTTACATTTTTTTTTTTTTTTTACTGATTTGGCGTCTATCACTTATCTTCTACTTATAATGATAATAACAACTTTTAATATTTAAACTGATAATATAATATAGCATAGCTATATATTTCAGTTTACTTACAGACTAAATGCTTATTTATCTACTGATTACTTACTATCCTAGCTTGAGAACAGCACGGTTGCCATTGCTATGTCAGTTTTACGTTACATTTTTCTCCTATTTCGGCAATCTCTTACTTATTTCAATAAGCAGAGTCGTTTGAGAAGCTACTGTTCTAAACCGTCCCAGTTGGAGTTGACCCGATTTTATTAGCTTAGCAACCGTGCCGTTTTCCGTGGAGTTCCCTCAACTGTACGCAGTCGAGCATCTGGCCAGGGCGTCCCACTTCTGTCTAACTGGACAGGTGTCGCTGAAAGCGTTGTGGTCTGCCCTGCTCAGCCCCGCACGCGCACAGTTTACACACGAGGGTGGCTCCCCCGCCAACCAGTCCGCACACTTCGACCGCAGGTGAGGCCCGCCGCAGTGACTGCACCGTTCCTCCGTCTGGCTGCAGAAACGGCGGCCATGCCCATATTCAAGGCATCTAGAGCATTGGACCAGTGGGGATTGATCCTCCACCCTGACCCTCTGCATGTCTATGAACATGGACCCGGCCGCCGTCATTCTGCCCCAGACTTTGGGCGACACTTGCACCACGACGTGCTCCAGCTGTGTGTTCCGCGTCTTTTTCCGGTAGCGGATCTCTAACCGCTCCTCCCCACTCTCGAGGTTTTCAAACACATCCCCGTTTTGGTTCTTAAGGGCGCTCATGATGTCATCATCACTGTTGCAGTGCAACACGCCCTTAAGAACCACCAACGGGTTCCTGTTTTTGACCTCCTCGACAGTGAGGCGGTTTGCTACCAACTTTAACTTATTGACCACTTTGTCTCTGTCCTCTTTAGTTCCACATCCCACTATGACTTTCCCCCCTTTGGCTTTCCTGACCCTATGAATCTTGTACCCACCGTTTTTTGCATCGATGGCCGTTCTAATTTCCGTCAGGATTTCGTCACTAGTCACGGTGGCATCACTGGTCGTGACCACTACTGAGTGAAGCGGTGGTTTTGTTAATAGCTCCGGCTGTTTGGGCAGTGTGGCTCCAGCTGTGACGCTGGCATAAGTCACCCCACGCACTTCAGTCTCCTTCCTTTGTTCGTCCATCGCCGTTTTCAGGTCCTTTATTTGTTGTCTTGTCTCCTCGAGGATCCTCCCGTGGGCTTCTAAGGTGGTCCTCAAAGGGTCTACAATGGCATCCGGCTCGATGGATTTCGTAATGTCTTTGGACAGTCTTCTGAGCTCTCGCGAGTCCGTTCGTCGGTCTCCCTCGGATTCCTTGATGAGTTTTAGAAGGGTTTCGAGGGCCGAGATTACTCCTGTCTTTATGTCCGTACGGATGTTGCGGCCGCTGTCAATCAGGATGCGGGCTTTCCGCACCGCTTGTGTGGCCTCCAAGATCCTGGACCTTGTAGGTGCGCGGTCTGCCGGAACGATATGCGCCGGGAAATATTCCCCGGCATCCTCCTTGGAGACGTGCCACTCAAATGACTCCCTTACAGGGAAACTGTAGGCCGTGCGCCCCGCCTCTTCCGAGATAACCCTGCTCGGCTGCGCCTCCATGACCCCAGATGGGCCAGGCGAGAAGACGAGCAGCTCCGGCGGCGGTGGCTTCTTAGGCGGTGTTTGTTCCGCTGGTTTTGGCAGGTCCACAGGCTTTTTGGTGTAGGGTTGCGGCGTGAACGTTTTGTTTGGGTTTCGCTCCTTTTTTGCCTTTGGTCTAGCCACAGGGGTTCGCGCTCCCGGCATCATTTTGTCAATTTTTTGGTCAGCAGCAGTCTTAATTCTAACTTATATCTAGTATCACGGCAGAAGACTGCTCGTGATAGTCAAAATAAAATAAAATAAAACAATAAAAGAAAGTAAAATGCAAACAAAGAAAAAGAAAAGAAAAAGAATATAACGCTTATTATCTAATATCCTGGCAGAATACTGCACAGGATGTCACTTAAAAACTAAAGTCGCCGGCAGGGGGAGTAAAGTCAGAATAAATTGACTCTACCAGAACTCTACGTAGAGTCTGGGGTCCAAGTAAATTGAAAAGGTCCCGGTCCGGCGAGTCCAGCCAAGAAAACCCCGACTCTCTACGACCACCCAGGCCTGAGTTGTTGCCGCCGAAAGTTTTCCAAAATGGCGGCCAAAAGTCCGCCAAAATGTCAAAAAATCGACAGCTCCCCTCCTAGTGGGCGCAGACAGTCGTTGCTCCCCAGCGTGAGTCCGCCAGGCCGGTCCTCGTCAAAATCGAAAATTTTTCGATTTTGTTTGTCAGACTCTCCTGCCAGCGACGAGACGAAGGCCGAAAACCCCGTCCCTGTGTGACGTCTGGTTCGGAATGTCGGGTGAGCTTGGCTCTTGGGTCTTTGCCTAATCTAACAGGTTTAGCGACCGAGGTATATAGCTGTCCATAGAACCTCTCAATCTCCCTTAGCACCTCTGGTATGGTAGACGCTACACTGCCGTCCTCGGTTTTCAGCTTCGTCAACTGGCTCTGCCCAATAGATAATTCTCTTGCGAACACTTTGGAGCCTTGGTTTCGCTCTATTGTCTCCTTAATGCAGCGAGTATTAAAGCTGCGGATGTCGTGTCGCAGAGACTTGGAGATACGTCTATTGAGCTGCCGATATGCTTCAGCGTCATCAGAGGACTGCAGAGACATTGCGCACCTTTCCGCCATGAGGTTGAGTGTATGATCAGTTAGTTTCTGGGGTCTATTTCTACGGTTAGGTCTAAAGAATTTAGACCCCATCGTGTGGTGATTTCATATGATATAACGTAATTTGACATGATGTAATGTAATTGACATGATAATGTAATGTAACTTTCTTGTATTATATAGTATTGTATTGCCTATGAGTCATTTGTTACTTGAATTAAATAAATTAAATTTAAAAAATGTGGAGTGATATTAATTAAGGCTCTAGTCATAAATAAATTTATTACTGAAACAAAGATCCATCTAAACAAAGAATCTGTTAACTTTAAGCCAAGTAGACAATGACAGCAATGTTAACTTTTGAAACGGTTGCTGGTGTGAGCCAAGTTCCATGAAAATCAGTTCGGTCAAAAGAGTAAAAAAGATCCAAATAACTTTATTTTTATAGCAGGATAGGATTATATTGGCGCTATTTTGCATTCAGGACCCGCGATATTTTGAAAGCGAGGACTGTCCCAGGGACAATATCTGTTTCAGTTTTGCATAAACACATCCGAAGTCATTAATATGCATAGCTAGGGCCCAGCAATTATTATTGGTTTCTACTTGAATTTTCGTAAATAAAAAAATTGATATAACATAGTCTGTGTTAATATAAAAATCGTTAAACATCGATAAAGCTAAATAATAGAATAACTTTTACATATGATATTTCAAGCATTGTGTTTTCAAATGTCATTAATTATTTTACTTTTGACACAGTTTTGTAATAGCACCCGTTTTTATTTGAAATCTGACTACTAATTTATTATATTTTTGCAATGATTTTCAATATCTTAACTAATTAATTATGATTTGATATAATTTTCGATCGAGATATTATCATTATATTCAAAATAATATAACAGCAAACGTGTTCCGTAGACTTGGTACTACATTATTTTATTTATTTATCTTAAGAACATACATCAGAGTACATGTAACAGATCCAGCCTAATACTTAACTAAAGCCAATTTTGTTCTTTATAACATGTATCGCATAAATAAATAAACTGTCTAATCTAAAATGCGCCATTTAAAAGTTACATACAATCATTCCATACATTTAAGCGCAAACTCCATTCAGCCTATCACACAAAAGACTTTGATTGTATATATATACTAGAGTTTTAATATCTAAGCGGAGCCATAGAGTAATGAGATATCATAGAGTGCTAATGTCATACTAACTGTTTCGATGCACCAGACTTTTTGTTGCCTCACAATTCCAGTTCTTGATACTTAGATTCCTTTAGTGTAATGAATAGTAATGTGCTACATTACTAATGTATTGTAACGTATAGTAATGCAATCTAAGTGTCAAGGACTGGAATAGTAAGGCACTAAAAAGTTTAATGGTGCATCGCAACTGTTAGTATGACATTAGCACTCTATGTCTACATCTTATTCCTCTATGGCGGAGCTTTGTAAAAGGTTTTTCCAACGGTTCGATGAATAGATATGTGTTTTCCATTGGAGTCGAGACGTAATCTCCTAATAGATTTACCTGCATCGATTTCAATAACAAAATGAACGGTTTCCTATACCTCTCCTGTAAACTGGGTTATTACATTAGTGTAAGTGTATTAAAAGGTTGCGATTGCTTTAGTAGAAAGTATAGTTTTGGCTTATTTATGTAGGTAAGCTATAGTTACCTTAACTCATTTATAGAAAATATTGCAATTTTCTTTGTATTTTCTTTTGTAATCTCATGATGGAAATATAAGGACTGCGTTTATGGTATTGGTTTACTATACAAAGTATATACGAACAATAAATTTAAGTTTTAATTTAAGTCGACGAAATAAAAGTTTAAAACAATGATGTTTGAAAAAAGTACTTATTTGCTTGTATAGTATGTAAACTGTAGGTCTATAGCGATGATTAGAATATAGATATACCCCTACCTCTACACTTGTATATTTTCGTTTTAAAAGAAACTTATTTTGCTTGCATCTAGTAATTCTTGTTGTACTAGGTACTTTCATAATAAAGAGCATAATGAACGATTAATAGAAGGTCTCTAATAGCGTCTTATATATATATATATGCATAGCCTCAATTAAATACTCGTATAAGATAAGGTACTAGTATAGTATTATACCTATTATGAGCGGTTCAGTTATTCTAGTTGATTGCTTCAAATATTGTGTTAAATATTAATCTGTTCATTCATTAGCGTTGGAATTATACACGGCACTTAAAATTTTGAACCTGTACACTTTAATATTTAAATACGTTGACTGTGCAGTTTAAATTTACTTATCATTTAAATAATGGAACTTTTAATAGGTCGGTGGAATGAGGTGAAGTCACTTCTGATTTAAAAGTTAACAAAAACCATTAAACAAAATTGCTCCTGTATTTTGCCAGCTCGCCCTCTTCTGTCAGTCTATCTTTTCTACTTACTGGGAATATACTAATATAAAATTATTAATAAAGAGCCACCGGGTCAATTACTCGGATGACGAATTTTTACCATCTCTTTTTGAAATTACATTATTGGAAACGTTATTTTTCATCCCGATAGCTATACATAAGCCAAATCTCGGCAAACAAAGCTGAATCCCTCAGCACAATGTTTTAATGATGAAACGATCAACCATATCCTAACGGATTATATTATGGAGAAGTGTTTTTATCTTAGTCAAGATATTATATATTATAAAATTATTAATAAAGAAATGGAAAAAATTCCTCACCCGGGTGGGAATCGAACCCACGACCTCTGCATTCCGTGCCAGCGCTCTTACCACTGAGCCACCGGGTCAATTACTCGGATGACGAATTTTTACCATCTCTTTTTGAAATTACATTATTGGAAACGTTATTTTTCATCCCGATAGCTATACATAAGCCAAATCTCGGCAAACAAAGCTGAATCCCTCAGCACAATGTTTTAATGATGAAACGATCAACCATATTCTAACGGATTATATTATGGAGAAGTGTTTTTATCTTAGTCAAAATATTATATATTATAAAATTATTAATAAAGAAATGGAAAAAAATTCCTCACCCGGGTGGGAATCGAACCCACGACCTCTGCATTCCGTGCCAGCGCTCTTACCACTGAGCCACCGGGTCAATTACTCGGATGACGAATTTTTACCATCTCTTTTTGAAATTACATTATTGGAAACGTTATTTTTCATCCCGATAGCTATACATAAGCCAAATCTCGGCAAACAAAGCTGAATCCCTCAGCACAATGTTTTAATGATGAAACGATCAACCATATTCTAACGGATTATATTATTGAGAAGTGTTTTTATCTTAGTCAAAATATTATATATTATAAAATTATTAATAAAGAAATGGAAAAAAATTCCTCACCCGGGTGGGAATCGAACCCACGACCTCTGCATTCCGTGCCAGCGCTCTTACCACTGAGCCACCGGGTCAATTAATTAATTAATTAATTAATTAATATGTTTACAAACAGGTAAAGTAGGTATATGTGGTAATATACATAGATAGGTATTTTGTTATAGTATGTATGTAGGTCAATTTTATTTTATTGCCTATAATTAATTGACAGTATTATCTGTTAATTCCAAAAGATTCTATGTCGATACTTTTCGACTGGATTGAGTTTTAATACGTGTGCACATATGATTTTCCACGCGGACAAAGTCGCGGGCGTCCACTATATATTATAAAATTTAGGTACTATTTACCTAATGGTTAATTGGAAGAAATCTCTATTAGAGACAAGCTCGCCTTTGTACTATTTCTTTTATAATATACTGTCTAGCATAAATGTTATGTGTACAATTAATAATAAATGGTTGTGGGTGTGGTGGTGGGAAGGGTCCAAAGTTGAGTAAATAGACTGCGTTTTTCTGCATAAATGCACATAGACGCGCGTAGCAGGATTTTTTCACGAAAAATAATTAATATCTGTTTATAAAAAAACTAACATAAACACTAGACACTATAAATTTCGCACGATCAAGGAATTTAAAATTTTTTTTCAAAAAAAAAATTTTTCCCAGCATTTTTTTTGGCATAAACTTACTTTATTTCATGTATAGAATACGTACCCTTCATTAAAGGTGGCCACAAAAAAACACCCTGTATATACCTTTCTATGATAGGATTTTAAGTTACGTAGATTTAAGTACTGTTTTACTTAGAACCTTTTAACACAAATATAACATGAAAAAATGACAATCGATAAATAAATTGAGTACCAATGCTTTCATGTCGAGTAAATAATTTCATTTCAAAATGTTCAACTGCCTCTAACTTCGTACCAAACGTTTATCTAAACTCGGAAAAACAACAATCTGTAACTTCCGCAGCATTCTCTGTAGGTATAAATCTGAAATAGTTGCCTCTTATTTTGTTCAAGATTACGTAGTAGCTACGAGTACTTAGTAGATGCAGGCCAGATACTGTGAATAGTGTTATCTTAATACGGAAAGATTTCTTAAGCCAGGATAAAAATATATCTTCTGGAAACACTGTTTGTATTTCTTTGTTGTTTTTCCTTATGTTAAGTTATATCGTACATGTTTCTACTTTATGTATGTGATTTGTTATTATATGTATTTATGAGTACACGACTTTGTCCACGTGAAAGGGTATTACAACCGTGCGAAGCCGCGGCAAATCCCTAGTTATACATGTTAAATTTCCTCTTGAATCACACGTTATCTAATAAAAAACCCGCATCAGTATCCGTTGCGTAGTTTTAAAGCTCTAAGCATTACATAGGGACAGATTCAGATTCTTATTCAGATATAATAATCTAATAAATAGAATGAATACAGTACGAAATAGCTGTCCTCTTTCCTCGAATTAGCGGGGCTAAGACTGCCGCCCAAGTCTAGAAATAAATCTATCTACCTATATACATATAATAAAAATATAACGGATCGCTGTCTGTACATGGAAGATATATGAGAAAAAATATTAAAGGAGACCTTTATCAATGCAATAAGACCCAATACGAATTTTTTTTTAAATTTTTGTCTGTTTGTCTGTGCACGCTAATCTTAGAAACGATTTCGATGCAGTTTTCAGAAATATATTGTGACAGGTCCCACTTAACATAATAGGCTACTTTTTATCCCGGGAAAATATATTTATCCCGGATAATTTCGACATTTTGTTTTTTCTGTAGTCCACGCGGACGGAGTCGCGGGCGTCCACTAGTTACTAATATTATCATAATGCATTACTTACTCAGATATACTTTTATCAATACCAGGCTTTTCATATATGTAATAATATCGCACTAAATAAATAGGTATTGATTAAATTTCATAATAGAAGTAACTGCCTACAGGATAATTAACTTCATTATAGATTTAACACGACTCGCTCACTGAACCGAAGAAACGGAAATATCTACCGCTATAATTAATTATTAGACTAGATATACCTAGTTATTATTTCTTTATCTATAGGTACATTCTATCTATTAATATCTATACATATAATAAACATGTAACAGATCGCTGTCCGAACATGGAAGATATATGAGAAAATATAGAAGACCTTTCAATCAACGCAATAGTACCCAAAACTTGGATTTTTTGTGTTTGTCGATTTGTCTGTGCGTTTGTGCACGCTAATCTCAGAAACGGCTGAACCGATTTTGATGCAATTTTTAGGAATATATTGTGACAGGTCCCACCTAATATATAGGCTACTTTTTATCCCGAGAAAATGATTTTATCCCGGATAATTTCGACATTTTGTTTTTTCTGTAGTCCACGCGGACGGAATCGCGGGCGTCCACTAGTTTAATCTATAAAACTATTATTTAGAAGCTAACTTTACCTCATTCAAGGTAGTTCACATTTTATATTAATAGCTTTAGATAATGGTAAATTTTAATTTAAAATTATACTTATATGTTACCCAGTGTTATATTTTAAGCTACATTTTTACTTGCGCCTGCGACTACCGAATAAAGTTAACTATTCATAATCGCTCGCTACATACTTAATGTGATGCTAATCTAATACAAATATTTTTTTTATACTCATGCGAACAAAGTTGTGGATCTGTGATCCTACCAACAAAACTGTTTCTATGTTAGAAGCGCGATGCCATATAACCTGTGTAGAGATACATCTCCCTTCCAAACGATCCTGCTCTATAGGTTTAAAGTTACTCACTTTTTGTTAGATTGTTGATGAAATTTCAATGGATATAAAATTAAATAAAATACATCAGTCAGGCAGCCTGCTGCCGTAAAAACAACCTAATGAGTTTTGAAAGAAACCATATTGCGCCGACCCCATAAGATGATAATGATGATTTAAAAAAAATTTAAGATTCAAATATGGCACCAGCTATATAAAATAAACCCTTTATATTGCATGTAAATTGCCTATCCACTATTGGATGTACAGAATAAAACAACGTCTGAGTTTGCAAAACAAAGAGAAAGCAATACTTTCCGGAAAGTCAAGACCGCGGTCTCCATTGCCTCTGTTTCCCTCGGTTCCCTACGAATTTGTTCATTTCTATTTACTTGCATAACTCGGCCGATGTTTAATGTTTTGTAAGCTTGGAGTACTTAATAAATCACTCAGAACAAAAGAAAACGGTACCGCCACACGAACGAAATAGAAATAAAATGCAAAAGGGAAATTTATCTTTTTTTGCGCGGGATAGAATTCCGCTTCGCTCTGTGATCAGAAAGTCAATGGTTTATTTTCTGTTCATTTTTATTATTTTTATTGTCGCAAGTTAAGAATGCAATATTGTAGGTAATGGTTAATTTTCTGTCGATTGCACTGAATGGAATACAGAACTCTATATTTTTTGTTAAAAATGAAATATTTCAATTACTGCCTTACTTACTTACTAATTAAGAAAATAAAATACCACTAAAATAATTATGTAATTAAGTAACTATCTACTTAATTACATTACAACGTCTGCTTACGTATAAAACTTTTATTAGTATGTCTAACTCTGGTACTTTTTTTTCTGGTACTTACCTTCTTTTTATGATCTTTACATATTGCTCTTATAATAATTATTATCACGAGCAAGACGACTTCTTTGAGATCCCGTTCCTATAGCTTTGCGGGGCGTTGAACAGGCCCCCTAGCATGATCAGATCACGCACCATGGATATCTTATCGTAATTGTATCGTCTCTATACAAAATTCAACATGGCGGCTATATTTGTTTTACGGCCGCCTGTCTGCCTGACGACAACCCTCCTTGGGTATTGGCTTAGTAACAAATTAAGAATATTAAAATCCATTAATGAAATAAATTCAGAGGTACACGCCCATGATTGGAATTGAACTTATGCCTTTCGACTGAAAGGCACACGTTTTAAGCATTGGGCTATCACCGACCTACTTTATGTAATATTTTATTACGAAAAATATAAAAACAATGACACAAATGTTGACAATATGCAGCAATACAAGTAGGTAAGGTAGGTTTAAAAGAGTTCTGTGAATGTTTTTAGTTTACTCTTTACTTATAAATATTTATTTATTTAAGAATATTAAAATTTTACTTTTAAAAATTCTCTAACCCTCTAGTAGGTTAGCAAAAAAGACATTACGGCTGGAAGCACCCGCACAATTAGTGGGTGACTCAGGGGACGTGAAAATTTCTTGGCTCGTTAACCGAGTACCTTGCATAATTTTATAACAAGCATTTTATTATTTTTATGCTTTTATCATCTCAAGCATATTTCCGTCGGCTATTTGTAAAGATAAAATAATGTTGTGGTAAAGAATTAAAATGTGTACGAATGATATTCTTTGGTTATATTTCGTTAGGTTTTATATTTTTTTATACCATTTTTATTTTTGAAACATGTACTAGTTTTATTTAATTAAGCCTTATATGTAATCAGTTAATCGGCTAACGGAAATACTTTGGGTATAAATATTTAAATTTACGAATGGATTGCATCAGTGGCATACAAGTATAACAAAACCAAATTGGAAGAAAATAACAAAACTGCTAAGTCGACCCCATTTCTAGGACGACCATCTTTCCAAGTAAAATGTAATTACGGAGTGAAATTAGTTCATTTCGATAACTAATCCAGTGGAGAAACCGCCCATTTAGATCTGCCTCCAATTTGTAGTCCATGAATATTAATTCCGGATAGGTTTGGGTACTCGACGTTATGGTGGATTTATCTCATTCAAAAACAGACAAACGACCTAGGTACTCGTTATTTTGTAACAGTAACTTATCGAATTTTCATGGTCTGATAGTATTTTGTGGATGTGGTTGTAGGTTCAAATAACATCAATTTATACTCAAATATAAAATCAGCGATATGAAGGTAACACTCTGCTATATCAAGGCTCTGGCGCATAGTTATTCTCCTCTATGTCTGGCGCTATTGGCCTATAATATTTACCTAGTTACAAATGATACCATTATTATTCTTGTGTGTAAAAAAAATATTATGGCAAAAGCCATTGGAGACAATGAGAGTAAATTTTGTAAAATATGCATCCAGGAAATCATCTTATACAGCTACAAAATTGACATTTTGAGTGGAAAATTTATGCTCGACCAGTTTTCATTTGAGCAAACGTACGAATCTTTACGAATTAATCTTTGTTTTGCCATATTCAGATTAAAAATACAGTACACGTATTATAAATATACGAGGTTAGATCTCCAAAAAAATCTTCATTTTTGAAGGAATAATAAGAGGCATCGGCATAAAAAATGGGGTTACTTAAATGATGAATGCCGGAAAACAGCCTCCGGAGACCTGGGACGGGATTGTTGCTGTTCAATCATTGCTGTCTATATTTCGTCAGGATAAAATAGCTCATTTGTCATCTGTTTGCCATGCTTAGTTTGAAAAGAAATAGGCAAATACATACGTACATAAACATATGAAAATACATAACTGTGGTGCCGAAACGTAGCCAGAATTGCAGGACGATAAGGAGATCCCACAGCCACGTTTATCATAGCGAGGAGACATCTAAATGATCAGTGATAAGTTGCTAGCTTATCACCTGAGAGAATGCCCGAGTTCCTTAGTCAACTATGAGTCAACTCTACGACATGTACCTACGGAAAGAGATGCAGCTAATATATTCTCGTAACGCCTCGTATCAGCAGAGGTTATACAGGATGTTTTTTCGTTGCCACCCTTAACGAAGGGTACGTACTCTGTACATCAAATAAAGTAAGTTTATGCCAAAAAAAAATGGGAATCGATGTAAATTTTTTGGAAAATTTAATTACTTGATCGAGTGAAATTTACAGTGACCAGTGTTAAAGCTAGTTTTTTCATAGACAGATATTAAGTATTTCGCGTGAAAAAATCTTGCTACGCGCGTCTATGGGCATTTATGCAGAAAAACGCAGTCTATTTACTCAACTTTGGACCCTAATATCTTGGGAACCAGACACTTCCCAGGCATGCTTCCATGAAGAAAAATGATCGTGATGAAGAGGAGATTCGTAGTTTTGGGGAAAATGAAAATTCTTTCATCCTCAAGATGAACGACAAGTATTGAATCCTGGAGATTTATTCCTGTATACCAAAACAATGCATCCTACCATAGCACTATCTAACATTCATCTAAAAGACCTACGCGATGATTATATTGATAACCAAAGTCTATCACCTCGCGGGAGGGCATGAGAATTCTATTTGCAATTTTTTCATTTTTCGCCTTTCGCGGTGACATGTAGGGAATGGAAAAATGTGTTCGCTATGAAAATTTAAGGATGTCGCCCGACTCCCCGAGGACATGACCGTTGTACGTGACGAATGCTTTCTCGATTTTGTACCGGGATCAGTATTGCTGGAGTTGACAGGCTATTCCCGTGTTCGCGAATTCGCGGACGTTTTGCTTATACGAGATTTCATAGGTTTATTCTGAAAAGTAGGAAATTGTCATAACTAGTAAACATTTCCTCTTGTTTTTACGTACCTTTAATATTGAATGCAAAATATTTTTCCGCGTGGTGCCGCCGGCAGAGTAGAATTTGTACCACCCCATGCCTGCCCATGGCTATCGTACAAAGCGATCAAGGGTTTCCAGGAGGTGGGCAGCAGCGCCTCCTGTGTTGACAACATAGTCCAAAAATCAGACTGCGGTCACTAACCCGCATGCCCAGTGTAGTGACTATGGGCAAAAACGCTCTATGGCAGTAGCCTTGAGGCGTGCTCTGAGGGAGGTCTACGTCCAGTAGTGGACAGCAATAGTTTGACGACGACTTAATAATCTAGACAATAATGTCGTCTTAAGTAACTCGAAGTATTTTTATTTAAGTATAAACGCCTTTAACAATTTTAGTTAATATCTAGTTCATGCAATTTATCTACAGTTTTCTTATTTCTTTTACTTCAAATTTAATCACATCCAATTTAAATAAGCTCAAATTATAAAGTTTATTATGTAGGTAGGTACATTATACAAGGGTGTACCAATTCCAGTAAAGATACATCGCAGGAAATATTTTCAATACATATTTCTGATACATCACGAAGGTACGCTTAGATATATGATGTGCTTCTATTTATATTATGTCGTTTTATGTCACATTACATTTATTACAGCCACAATCATGTGGCAACTACATAATGGCAGTATAGGTGATTTCAAGTTGTCATTATCGTTTTTGGATATTCGAAAATTTAGATATTTTATTTACCTCACAAAAGTCTACTGTTGAACATAGACCTTCTTCAATGACATACAAAATAAACCTACTAACAGACAAATACCTTTAAACATTCTAATAAAATATATAGAGGTGTAAAAGTAAAGATTAAAAGCGTACCCGTTTGTATTCGTTACTTTGACCATGAGTACTCGTTACTATCGTATCGTTACCGAACTCGTTACTTCTGATACCGCATATGGTATAGTAACTATAGTATGTAGTATGGTAACGAGTCGAATCGATGTGAACTGTTGACGTAATATACAAAATTTGCAATGGATTTACTAGATATTTAGAAAATTTTAACCACAAACTTAACCTATATTACAAAACAGTAAAAAACTTAGACGATTAAAAAAAATATATATATAAGTACTTTAAACAATTCAATCACCGTTCTTTGAAATAAGCGATTTAAATGAATCGCATCACGCGCATTGGTAGAACATACGATTAAAAAACAAACGTATCAATACACCACTTGCGATCCGAAACAGTGTATTACCTATACGAAAAATAACCATGATACGAAACATGCGAGTAACGAGACGAATTCCTGGGTAACGTTTCGTTACTCGGTACTTGATGCAGTACCCGTTACTCAGTAACGAATACATACGGTTTGTTATAGCTTTAATAGAATATAAGCTAAAATATTTAATTCATTTAGGTAATCGGGCTTTTTATAGTTATCGAAGGTTTAACTTTACTTGGCATATAATACATAATACATAAGTATTAAAGCTCATATTGGTAATTAATACAAACTTTGCACAAAAATGTTATACAATAAATAAGCCATAAGTCTTCCCCTATTTTGTTACAAAATCTATTCACTTACCTCCCACGAGTCTCAGTGGGTTTCAAGCAAAATTTCATAGTGACGGTGATAGCTAAATTTATATGAGAAAGGCTTTAAGATTAGGTTCATAATGGCTGCCATACATTACGCCCTGGGAAGCCACTTCCTCTTACGTTATGTTTATATCTTGTATACGTGCTTGTACTGAAAATGTTGGGAAAATTTCGCACAATTCACTTTGAACGCTTAGTGCATGTGAAGATTACTATGATGTATGAAATTAATAATTAATATGCCTAATTAATATGGCACTCAAGGGATACCAGCGATCTCTAATTCGATTATAATAGAAAGTAAGTTATGGTTTTCAAATTTTATAATTAATGTTTTTATTTAAAAATGTATATGTGTATGTATATGTTTTTATGTATATGTATGTATGTATGTATGTATGTATATGTATGTGTTATAAGTGTATATACTTGACTGTAAGGATGACTGTACAAGACTCCACAGTCAAACTATAAAAATAGTTTTGTGGAGCCATTTTTTGTAATCCTTTTATATCAATAAATAAATAAAATAAAATAATGGATGCTTAATAGATTGAATACAACGTGAAAAGCGGTAGTAGCCCAGTGGGCCTGTACCAATGAATTTATTTCATGTACAGATTTTAATGTTGTAAAATTGTCACTTAGCTCGTGTCTCGGAAAGCACGTAAAACCGTTGGTCCTGCGCCTGATCTCTCTCCGGTCGTATCGGCTTTCCGTCCCATCGGACTATAAGAGTAACGGAAAAGAGAGTGCATCTGTGTTTGGGCACACACTTGTGCACTATAATATCTCCTGCGTACCTGGCCAAATCTCCATAGAGATTGGTCGCCTTGGCCGAAATACGGTCGGAGATCATCATCATCATCACAACGTGAAATTAATAATATATTAAAATAGACTCCAGGTATTATAATCTGGGATTCGCCATGTTATCAGTATAAGGTATATAAGTACATACCAACGATGGAAACCTCAATCCTGATGTAGTTGCAAAAGTGTAGGGATATACTTGGAGACAAACTGTGCAGCATGATAATCGTTAACAACGTATATAAGCCGCTGTAATCCTTAGGGTAGGCGCAATGTTCTCTTTTTCCATTCACCCCTATTATCTGTTGTCTCGTTACTCACTCCTAGTACACGCATATCCTCTCTCACACAGTCCATCAAATATTTCTTAGGTCTACCTCTTCCTCTATGAGTAACACTACATATAATAAAACTAAATCGCGTACCGCTAGCTGTTCTAATGTATGCTTAGATTATAAAACTACACTGTGTTGTACACACTACGAGTATACACTCGCTCTTAAAGCGCGTCATATTAGGAAACATTTTGACCCTACAATAATCGTGGCTTACCTCTTTTTATCAAACATTTATTGTCAATAGATGGTAAGGATATCGTGATATTGAATACATACATACATAGAGTACATATAATCACGCCTTTATCCCTTACGGGCTAGGCAGAGCACCAAGAGTAGGGTTAACATATCTCAGGATTTGTCCTGAGATTTCAGGATTTTTCTACTTTTCTCAGGATTGCGGCCGGATTTTGCAAATCTCGTGATATCTGAGGATTTTTAAAGATCTCTTTAATTAAAATTTAAACTAACTAACAATAATTTTCTTTTCGTAACAATTCAACAATTAAAATCTATAATTATTTATCCAAGTGAAACAAACTAAAAATAATCTTTTGGTAACAACTCCGTCCCGCCGCTTTGAGTGCGATGTGCAAGTTGCAACGCGTGAGCTAGATCCGCAGTGTATAAAACGATAATGATACGTTTTTGTGAGAAAATTTTTAAGCTATATAATATCTCAGGACTTTTCCATGGAAATCAGGCCTTTTCTCCGGTCTTTTGATTTTTTCATCTGGTAACCTTAACAAGGGCTGATAGGACCACATGGTGCCACTTTTGACCAATTTTGAGTGTATAGTTGAGATGTAAAAGTTATTGTTACATGATATTAAATATTTAAAAGAAATACAAAGATGACGTAACTAAAATAGTCTGAATCATACACGTGCCACGTTTTCTAACATAGGATACTTTTTTACGTCAGGAGAAAAACTATCATCTATTTTACGAAAAACTTACTACATATTGGCAGTCGGTCCCAACGGAAATATTGATCCAGTGACAAATCTGTTCGAACAACTAAAAAAGATATAAAAACGCGTTTGTCTACAAATAATGATAAGTAGATATGGGAAAGACAAAGGCTACCATAATGATAATGTTATTTTAATGATGCGATAGTATATAGGTACCATAATATGTAGGTTTCTTCGTTAAACGGGGCACATTTATATAGGTACCGGCATCATATACAAGGTGTAACATCTGAGGAATATTCATAAAAACTTAAAGCGAAGGCTCAAAATTAAATAAGCAAGTGATTTCGAGTCCGAAATTTTGTGTATTGGTTTTTTATAGAGGGCTAATTTCATAGCTTTTCGCTTAACATGCCTCTTTTATTACATGCAGTATAACTAAACAAAAATGCAATTCAGAAACTGATTAAATGCTTAACTGAATTTTCCAAGTCGCGAGTGCTAAAGACGTTTCAGATTATATTTACCGGTGAAGGAAGTGACCTAATTCTCCAAGACTAACCGAAAATTGAATTAAACCTGGCGCTTCTCCGTAGAAACTAGTGCTGCTTTATGAAAACTAGTCATAACGGCACGAACGTCTGCAGTGGGTTTAAGGACGCTACGCCGTGCCGCGACTGGGCCGTACCCCGGGTATATTTTTTGTATGAAGTAATTCTAAATAAATAAATAGTAATAATAAATAATTGTATGAAGCATTCATGCCTGACCGTGGCTCGGCCGTGCCCCGGCCGTGCGCCGCCGGGACACAGCCGGGACACGGCCGGGGCACAGCGTTGATATGTCGGTGGGTATTGTTTCCCGGCTCCGGCACGGTCCGTTAACAAAAACCACCTAACACAGATAGTCGTGCAAATAATACATCCAAACAGCCCGGTGTAACATCAATGACTGGTCCGGCCCGGCGCACGGCGGACATGTCCCGGCCGAGGCCCGGATCAGTCGCGGCACGGTGTAGCGTGAATCATCCTTTAATTTTACTTTTAATTTTTTTCTTCTATCTTACAAAGACCCGATTTTATAGAGGACAAAACCATAGATATAGAAATATATATTGGAATAATCAATAAATTAACTTAGATACTCTCGATAGATTATATTATAATATTGACACGGGTTACCTATTTTTTTTTTTTACACACTTCACAACACATTGATCTAGTCCCACACTAAGATCCCTAAGGTCTTGTGTCGTGGGTACTAAGCAACGGTATATTAATACATAGATAAGTATATAAACATCCATGACTCGTGAATCCATGACCTATAATTAACGTAAAACTTAATTACTTTTAATAAAAATACACGCACAAGGATACAATTACACCATCAAACATTTTGTCGTTCATTAAAGACTGATATTGAATTTCCAATTAGATATCCATTCTTTGATAAAATTGGTTCGTTTTATTGAAGTTTGATAATATTATTACATTCATGAAGCTAATTAATAATAGATTTTATGGGTAATTAACCATTTGATCAAAATAATTGATTTGAATAGAGAGTATTGACTAGGCGCTTGCACAATAGAGTATTTTACACCATGTAAGAAAAAAAATAAAAAATGCGTGTTTAGGATAGACTTTGTAAGGTCTAAGGTAAAAATGAAATGTCGGCTATCTATTTATAATTTTTTTTATTTTTACAATCTATTTTTTAATCGGTTTCTGGTAAACTTACCTACTATTCATGAAAACCCGTTTTATGGTCAAACTGTATTGTAAATGAAAATATAACTTAAAATCGACCATTTGGTTTGCTGGGTCCACATAAACTAATAACCTATTACTCTATGACACAACATAACTCCATGCAGTCTTCCTCGGCATCCACCAAAAAACCAAATAAAATTTGTGCCCCATGTGGGGTAAACACAAACCTTTTTGTAACGCTAGCGACTCGCTATAATCTATGAACAGTTGGACGATAGCGTTAACTATCGAGAGGTTCGTGCTGAACCCTTTGTAATTTTTTTAAAAATTATAGTAGGCTTACTACAATACAGTAGTATAAAATTATTAATAATACTAATCATAGTAAAATACGTTAAAAATTGATAGGGACAGATAACTACATATGAACGGATAGCAATATTATAGCGCTAAAGTACAACACGCTTGTTACTAAGCGGTAGCCGCGTCATTGTCATAATTATGAAAACTGAAAAATATGTTACAATTTGTGACTCGAATAATGATTTAAATAATAAATAAATATAAGTTAACGGTAAAATGTAATTCCTAAATTACACATTTTAAAATATACGAATGACACACGGAGGCATATTTTATTTACTTAACTTCTTTGTTCTAATGAAGAGCTCGGCGCATACTAAATAAATATCGGAAAAAGCTCAATATTTAAAGATACCATGTTCGAGAAGGCTACTCTAAAGAAAATAAACCTCATTGTATATAAGAATAACAACAACGGATGCCAAAAGGAATTCGGAATATTCAAATAGCTGGCAATATAGGATTAAACCCATGAAAAATAACCAGTTCAAATTGTACTCGAAAAACTTAGACATTATAAGTCTAAACGATTACTATCAAAACTGCTAGAAACAAGTAACATGGCGTGTCATAAATAGCTCCAAAAATAACTTCCCGAAGGAGAATATTAATTGCCTAAATATCCAGAATGAGCAATGGCTACATTTAATGATTATTTTATTGATCAAGCTAATAGTACTAATTCAAACGCTGTATTTATGACAGATGACATTATAAAACATATAAAGGCATTAAAAAACACAAATACAGGATATGATTGTATTAAAACATGTTTCTCTCGCTATGTACTAAGTTACCTTATTAATCTTAGCATTGAACAAGGCACATATCCCTCAAAACTAAAAATATCTAAAATCATACCAATATTCAAAAAGGTGGATAGAGAAGATATTAATTAACAGACCCATCGCCCTCATTCCAATTTTCTCTAAAATATTTGAAAAAGTAATTTACAATGCTGCTTGTCTATATACGAAAAAAATAACATACTTGCACCCCAACAAAATGGCTTTAGGAAAAACAAAAACATCAATCTCGCCATTTACAATCTACTTACTGAAATAAAAACAAATGGATCAAAGCACCTGTGTCAGCTCTCTATATGGATATGACTAAGGTCGACCACGTTGCAGATAAACTGTTTAATAAACTCTTACCTAAGCAAGACTGGCACAAGAACTAAAAAAGAAGAACGATGATTGGAGTACCCCAAGGAAGTGTTCTACTTCTATTCCTAATTTACATTAATGACATACCAAATTCAATACCTCATCCTATGGTGTGCTGATGACAGCACCATAATATTTACTAGAAACTTATGAAAGCGAGACCATAATATTGGTTATTAAATAATAAAAATTAATATTAATAAAACAAAAAATTGTTACAGACCGGACTTCTAAACATTAATTACTTAGGAATAAATATTGACGAAAATTAACACCGACAGTGACGTTTACACAAATTGACGCTATACATCACTCGACTAAACAAGGGTTGCTAATAAATCCACAGTCTTAGTATACCATGCCTATGTCACCTCTACACTAAGATATTAATCTTGAACTGCATTTGGCACGATGTATTCACATGATGGAATCCTGCTTACACTTAGTTGTTTATATATTTACTTCTTTGTAAGAAATAATTCCCAGTAGACTAAATATATAGATATCAGAACACCTAACAGCTTTACGTAAAAGCTTTCTGGCAATACAATAAACTGCCTGTATCTATAGAAAAGCTCATTTAGACATTCGCTCACAATACATAAAGCATATTACACTAAAGTATATAAAACAAGGGATGTGACATAGTTTTGTAAAATTTGTTTGTGACGTGATATCAACTTAATGTAACATGACAATGTAAGTATCTAAAATAACCTGACATTTTAATTTAATTAATTTAGCATAATATTGATTATTATATTACTATTTTTAAGTCTAAGTTTATTGCAAATCTTTTATAAATTATTTTTAGAACTACATGCCATTGGGCTAAGAGAAAAGTACCAACTTCACCTTATTTTGTCATTGTAGCCTCCAAATGCTAAAAACGAATTTGACACGCCATTCCGTTCGCCATTTTGGATTCCGATGTGACGTCAACTCTCACGTCAACCATATAGTAAACAAAGTCACATTTGTTCATCTTTTTATTAGTTTTCATCATAATATAATTTTCCCCCCATTGATTATTATAGCTAGTGGCAGTTTCCAATACATTCATCAACTTAATACAAATATCAGTATGGAGTTCATAAAATCGATTCACTTATCGAATATTACAATTGGCGGCCATTAATCATTTGCTTACTTTTCAATAACTTCAGTGTTCGTTAAAATCGGTCCGATTATAAAAATTGGATATTGGACGTGATTTATAATTTACTCATCGATCATTCTCTGACAGATTAAGTGGGGACAGGTTGGAAAATGTTGAAGGGGCTTGACTGTTTTTATATTCTATTTTTTTTGTATATTCTTAGAGCACTATAGATAGTTAGAACTAGGATACCTATAATTATCAGCGGGTTTCTTACAACCCTTAACTAAGTCGCTTGATCATAGCGATTATCGACATTGCGACATTATATTGAGATCAAAAATGTGATTAGCGGGTGGTTATTGGTTCAGCTGGTTAATTAATATGAGACACGATTGTGTTCCCAAATGACGTCGGAAATCTTACAGTCATATTTAGTATAGCAGGACTAGATGTAAAAAGTCAGTGACAATTTTCTCGAATGAGAATGCGCCCCAGAGTTTCTGTGATATAAGATCAGATCACATAGTACCCACGACACGAGACCTTAGGGATCTTAATGTGGGACTAAGTTGATGTGTTTTGCAGAGTGTGAATATTTATTTATTATTATTATCATATAATTATTAATATCCGAATAGACCTGAAATCTACCTACCGTACTGTACTGTTACTGTATATTATTTTCTACCTGAAATATGAACTTTCTCAGGAAATGCCAGCTGTAGCATGCCTAGTTTCAATGGTTATAAATTTTCAATAGAATATTCAATTTATCAGAATGGAAATAGGATAGAATTTCATGCAGGGTATTGAAGGTTAGCGACCCGACGAAGCTTGATAGATTTCGAGGTTTACCTAAATCCCGACTAAAGATAGTAATTTGTCTAAAGGACTGGCAAGATTTGTCGTCATCAAAACTATATTATAGAAAAGGCTGTTTTCTTATCATCTATCTATCTATCTATCTATACAACTAATCTAAACATATAATAAAAATGTAACGGATCGCTGTCTGTATATGGAAGATATATGAGAAAAAATATTATAGGAGACCTTTATTAGGCTACTTTTTATCCCGGGAAAATGTTTTTATCCCGGATAATTTCGGCCATTTGTTTTTTCTATAGTCCACGCACACATTTTGTTTTGTCATGTATATGTACTATTCTTGTAATATGGGTACATACAAAATTCTACAACAATTTAAAAAACATTTATCTTGTAATTAAGTGACGAAGATTGCTTTGGATTTTATATAGAACAGCGGCAATTTTAAAATGAATAGTTTATTTGCATTGGTTGAAATATTTATAAAGTTACCAACGAAAGCGCAATGAAAAAGTAATTATTAAATTTTAATATGATAAAAGTGACAGTGATTGATGGATGTTGTGTTTACCAAATGCTTACTGAAAATACATTGTTTACAAAAACGTCTGCGTTATATTAAATTGGATTGAGTTGTTTAATTGAATCGGATAAAAAACACCATTAGGTATACTTAATAAACAAATTATTAGTAATAATTATTTATTAAATCCTCAATGCTGCTCTGGATCTTCTATGCTGCTCTGGATCTTCTATGCTGCTCTGGGAGTGAAAAAAAAACGTATAATACTACAGCTGCTTCTCTTTCCGGGCATACTGTACAAGTCAGTAGAGGGACAAGAGGGTCTTGTTGTTTTGTAGGCGATGGGCTGACCACCTGTCACTACTAACCGAACTTGTACATCTCAACTATACCCTCAAAATTGGTCAGAAGTGGCACCATATGGTTCTATCGGCCCTTGGTGCTCTGTCTATCCCTTATAGGGTGATAATGGCGTGATTATATGTATGTATGTATTATCTATACATATAATAAAAATGTAACGGATCGCTCTCTGTACATGGAAGATATATAAGAAAAAATATTACAGGAGACCTTTATCAACAACAGTAGTACCCAAAAGGATGATTTTTGAAATTTTTGTCTGTTTGTCTATTTGTTGGTTTGTCTGTGCGTTTGTGCACGCTAATCTCAGAAACGGGTGAACCGATTTCTATGCAGTTTTCAGGAATATATTGTGACAGGTCCACTTAACATATAAGCTACTTTTTATCCCGGGAAAATGTTTTTATCTCGGATAATTTCGACATTTTGTTTCTCTGTAGTCCACGCGGACGGAGTCGCAGGCGTCCACTAGTTTATTAATCCGACTTCATCCTAATTTTGTTTACTTATTGCTCTTGCGATTAAACGAATCTAATGTCACCCCTTTCAATCTCAAGAGTGCCCTAAAGAAATATGCATAGGTAAATAAATAAACATAACCTTCCTTCTGGGGAAGTGGGGGTAAAAATGCACGCCAATATATCTGCTGAAAGTGATCAGCATTAGTGTAATTAGATAGGAAAAGTTAACATCAAATTGCGCTTATGTGCGTTGATTTGTTGATTTATGAAATCACTGGAGTTATTGGAGTTGGAGGATAGGCCATGACGATTGGTCCTTATGTACTTATTTATTCTTACAGCTGGCAATTGGCTTAACCTGCGAGAAATTATAAAAAAAACTGTTATGCCAAAAAAATTCACATAGACAAGACAAGGGTCACATACCTAATACATATAGTATTAATTATTTTATCGAAGACAAATACAAAACCCCAAACGACAGTTCCGTCAGACCTTTTCTATTTTCCGCATGAACATTCTGTCCCGTATTACAGAACGTACATTCCTAATTTAAAATGTGCCAATCACAATCCTTTCGGTCGCAGCGATTTGGTAAATTCAATATTTCTTATAGAACAGTAGCGGTTGTAACTGATCCTGGCCTATTTGTGCCGGGTTTGCCTAGAGGAAGGAGCTGAAATGGAGTCGTTGCAGTATTTAGGAAGAGATCAATAAATCTCTACAGATGTAGTTATGCAATCAACAATTAACTATTAAGCATGAGGTCTACGATAGGAGCATAATATTATTATGCCTAGAAATGAAATATCTTCAAGTACATAAAAGAAGCAGTTGTTTTCTAAAATATCTTTGCTGTCATTATATACCAGTAAACCTCTAAATAATTAGTTTCAATTTTTTATAATAGGTAGCATAATAGATGTCCTTCTTGGGTATCAGATTTACGCGATTTTTTATAAGTCATTTTTGCCATAATTTTTAATAGAAAGCTCTGCAATGCTTTTGCCTTCCGTAAATAATGTCAACACAGTTGACGCTCAGTTTAATTTCATGCATGCTCCAGGCATTGTTTGGAATCGAGAAAACGTTACCTCTGAGCTTGGATGTACGATACACTCATTATCATATTTACCGCTCGTTCTTATGTAAACATCACTTACTTAGCTGAAAACAAATTATATTATATAGGCATCCGATTTGAAGGACCAAAAATAGGTATTTAAATAAGTACAACTCGGGCGACTTAACTTGACACCTATCTCAAATGACGTTTGTATTAGTTACAGTGCGCAAAAAATTCAATACAATATTCATTAAAACTAATTAACAATATGTTTTTGTCACTTTTTAGCTATAGATAAGTACATGTGATATCCTGATCTAAGAGCAAAGAAATATCGATAGATAATCGATGTGCATGGCACGACCAGGTGTCATGTCAATAGCTGAGGGGTCAAATTTATTCAAATAATTAAATTCATATTATGTTTGAAATAGTTAGAAAAGGCGTATCTATTTGTGTACTTATTATATATATCTTCTATGCTGCTCTGGGAGTGAAAAAAAAAAGTATGATACAACTGCTTCTCTTCCCGGGCATACTGTATATGTCAGTAGAGGGACAAGAGGGTCTTGGTGTTTGGTAGGCGATGGGCTGACCACCTGTCACGACTAACCGAACTTGTACATCTCAACTATACCCTCAAAATTGGTCAGAAGTGGCACCATGTGGTTCTATCGGCCCTTGGTGCTCTGCCTTCCCCGTAAGGGATAAAGGCGTGATTATATGTATGTGTAGTATATTATTATCATCATCATCATTTGCAGCCCTGAGAAGTCCACTGTTGGACATAGGCTTCCCCCAACAACCTCCACTCCGACCGGTGGAAGCAGCCTGCATCCAACCGACGCCCGCGACCTTGGCCAGGTCGTCCGTCCACCTCGCGGGTGGCCTTCCCACGCTGCGCTTGCCGATACATTGTATATTATATCCCTAAATAAATTAGGAATGTTCGCACAATCTTAAAAAAATAAACATGTGATTTCTAGTCTGAAATTTTGGAAGAAGGTTCTTCATAATGGGCTTTTTCATAGCATTTCGCTAAACATACGCCTTTTATAACCTGTTTAAAATCACAGGTCAGGTGAAAAGACTTTTTATTCCAAGGAAGCAAAGATCAGATTTTATTACACCAATGCAAGCTGACCAAAAGAATGTTAAATGTCGCCTAAAGAGTCTTGCACTCAAGTCACGGACGGACGTCGGCTTTGAATACGGATATTTCTTTTGTCGACTTTCCGATGCACTTACTTCGCTGGCCTAAGTTACAAGATTTTGTACTTTCTTAAATTATAATACTTACCTTATATAGGAAACTAAAGAAACTAAACTAAAAGTAGTGTCCATTGAAGCTAAAGTGGGATATAGCTCGAAGAACCAACGTTTATAACTCCATCGGTTAGAGTGGAGACCACGTACCGGTAAGGGCAGCTTAGGTGGGCTCTGAGATGTGCTAATCAGGGTCGCGAGTATATGCTGAATACAGGCCGTTTTCAAGCGGTCGCCGTGGAGGTCATTAGGGGAGGCCTATGTTTGGCAGTGGACTTTTCATGGCTGATGATGATTTACACACGTTCACACACATTAAGTTATCTCGAGCTTTAGTAGTGCGTTCGCATAGTACCTGCTCGTATATTTAGTGTTAAGTAACCCACTAAGAAATGCCCAATTCGCACATTATTGTTGCTTTTAGATATTGTTGAATACAAAAATGTCCATCATGTCACATTTCTTACCAGCCCCCCTAGTATGACCACGAATCGTGGATATCGTATCATCTCTATACAAAATTTAAGATGGCAGCTAACAGCCAATTTCTATAACTTTATATTTCTATAAATTAAAATTTTTAGAGATTTTTTGCATATCTCAGATTTAATATTCAATTGTTTAAATACGAAATTTTAAATTAAGAATAGAAAAATCCGAGATTCTCTTTGTATTGAAATTGGCCATATATTTATCGTATTTTGACAGGCTAAATGTCGATAAATCGGTTTATCATATCGTTTTTCGCAGATCATGCTAGGCTTGCTGATATGGTATCTGCTAATCCGCTACCAATAGTCTTTTACACCATATAGTATTATGATAACGTAGCCAGGTGTGAGGGAATAACAGAGTCGTCGCAATGCGGTATGAGAGATCTTATATTCATAATATTGCAACGTTACAGGAATATGTACCTACTGTCCAATGTGTCCAAGCAGGATTTTCTAAACGGAAAGTCAATTATATTCGTGGGCGCAGTTATTATATCCTTTTTCCGCAATGTCATTTAAGTCTCCTTACGTTTCACCTAGTTTTAAATAATTCTGTTCAGTGTATTTTTGTATACCATGTTATGTGACCCTTTCTTGTTTGGGAGATAATATGCTAACACGAAAAGACAAGCAAGGTACTAATGTACCTACTTTATAAAAAGCATATTATGTTAGTGATTACGTTATTATAAAACTACAAAACTTTATTAGTTATTGATGCCAGTTAATGTGATTATACGAGTATCAAACGCATCCATTGCAAACGTAGTAGCATTTTTAAAATATTTATCTATTCAACCAGAGACCAGGCGCTCATCGCCTCTACCGGGAAATCTCCAAATTACTAGATGAAACTACAAGTTACCATAGCACAGAATGTTTTTTGCGTAAATAATCAGCGTTGCCACCCAAGGAGGAAATCTGCCGGCGTTCCTTACCATAGACTAAATTTTTTAAAGGTTTAGATAGTTTAGTTTGTTACGCTTAAAAGGAATGGTTAATATAATAATATACCATACAGTATTAGGAAGGTACATGGACGGAGTGGGTCAATCGTAAGAGTTATTGTCTAACCATTCCTAATAGGCAATACATTAATGCATTGATTTGGTATACAGGGTGTGTGTGACAGCCAGGCAAATACTGATATACTGAATAAAGTAGCTTTATTTTGAGTTATACGACAGTGTTATTATTCGCAGGAAATTAATTTATGATACGATACGCAATGTTTGCTTTCCGCGCCAATTGTATCGGTCGACCCTGTGACTAGTTAAATGGGCTTATTGGTTATTGTGTGATGCATTGCTGTTTTTTGTATTACTTGTGACTATCCTTTGGGGTTGATCAGTTAATTGAACCTTTTTGAGAGCAACTTTTTTTTAATGTCATTATTTAAGGCCTAATTAAACGAATCACATTAGTTTTTCCTTCATAAATGAAAATAAAGTCGCAAAATTGTGGAATTTTCCTGCGAAAATTTTCACCGGTTTTCATCTCAGAATCATGGTCTAATGTCACCATATCAATATTTGTCTGGCTGTCACAAACAGCCTTTATAGAGTCAAAGTCCATTTAGGTATTAATCAATAATCATACCATGATATGGAGGGAGGTATATGATTCTATTACCTATGCCAGAAATAATACTCACATAATCTGCAGAGTATTAAGCTCATGCATACGTCATACCTAAATAACCATTATAGCTAATAGGCTTTTGGCATAACTGCTAAGTCAGCATGATGGTCATACCATTCACACTGGGCTAAGCCTAGAGCCCGAGTTAGACTATAATTCAGACAATTCTACGAGTACCTATGTAGGTATCTAATGTTTGGAACATTGTCATAATTTTAATTTTATTTTAATTGTTGGCGAAACATGTCGATTAAAATTTTAATTGGTTTTCGGATTAGCAGCTATGTATTTATGGTTGCATGCTAGGTGCTTGGATCTGGCTTCTCGTTGCGACTGTAGTGTCTTGTGTTCGTGATCATGAGTCGGCAGATCCGAGGGTCAGCGGAGGGTATAGGGCCCGGTGGTGGGCGATCCCTCAATAGAGATTTGAACTTCCGAATAGTGACGCCTGATACAATTCAATATTGTCATAATTGTAGAGAAGGAATACATTCGTAATGTAACCCTTTTGACGCAATATGTTTTATCCGTTTATAATCATAATTATGATAATGGTTTTCGTCTTTAGAGAGTTCATTGTTAGAGTTTCACTAGAATACATCAGCTGCATCTCCTTCCGTTCATGTGGTAAGAGTCGACCAAGTTATTTAGGGGCATACTCTCAGGCAATGAGTTTGCAACTTGTCACTGATCTTTTACATCTGACACCGCTATACCCACTAAACGTGGCTGTGGGACCTCATTCGTCATTTTACAGTTCTGAATACGCCATTTTTAAGAACATAGTTGTAGTATATATACACTGTAATCTTCACGCAGTAGCTACAGACTTTCTTGTTTGTTTGCATGCATTCCTTTACCCAGCTATAGCCCTCTATATTTTATGACCTACGTACATATCAAGTTCCTTTATGTTTCTATGAAATATTAAACCGTAAATGTCAACTAGACTAACAAGTGCTCGCGGCTGGGAATAAAATATGACCTCGGGAGTTGCACTGAAACCTCTTACTCCATCTCGACCTAGTTGAATATTTATTGGACTAGAAATAGAAATATGTCGCAGTATATGATATTTCGCGAGTTTGGGGGTCTATGAAAATTTGAATTTAAACTATCAACTCTATGGATACTCCATTAAACAAAGTCATGTTTTAGTCGGAGTACATCCCGTGGTTTTAAAAATATTGTTTGCCGAAAACAATACAAATCTTTTACAATTTCCATCTCAAATTTTTCAACAGCACAATCCATTCACGAAACAACACCATAAAATCTCTCCCAATTTCATTTCAATAGCTCGCAATATCTTGCCAAAATAGTTTTAATTCCCGCCGTATTCAGGAAGTACTGCATTCTTTGAACAAAAGCACGGACCAATTGGACTGAATTTTGTGCTCTGCCAAAAAAGTTGCAACTTTATACGAGCCATCAGTTCGTTAGCAAAATGGAACTACTTAGGAAATTGAGGCAGATTGCGGATAAATTTTGAAAGAGCATGGATATTTATCGAATTTGGTAACAAGTTCGAGTTGGGTAGACTCGAGTTTGTTTTTCTCTTTGTTTGAAAAGATTTCCTGATCCACTACAGGGTGTGGCTCTAGTGGAATTTGTGTAAAATATATTATTTAGAGGATACTGAATCAGAATATCTAGAATATATCTTTGCTACTTGCACCGGACTACGTTAGCTCTAGCGTGATTTCCATTCGTGCAAAATAATGAAAAGGTACCAAATTTTACTATACTGAACTTATAATTATAATTATACTGAAATTATACTTATAAAAGCACTTCTCCATTAATATAATCCGTTAGGATAGGGTTGATCGTTTCATCTTTAAACATTGTGCTGAGGGATTCAGCTTTGTTTGCCGAGATTTGGTTAGTGTATAGCTATCGGGATGAGGAATAACGTTGCCAATATGTAATTTAGAAAAGAGATGGTAAAATTCGTCATCCGAGTAATTGACCCGGTGGCTTAGTGGTTATAGCGGCTGGCACGGTTTGCAGTGGTCGTGGGTTCGATTCCCACTCGGGTGAAGAATTTTTTCCATTTTCTTTATTAATAATTTTATACTGAACTTGTTTAATAAGCCACTTTAGTCAATAAATAAATAACTATTTGTTGAAAAGCTAGTCCATGTAGATAGAAAAGAGATGTTAAAAATATTTTTTCTCGCTTTTAAAATTTTTGCAACAATAAACAGCCTTTGATATTTTGAAACATGAAAGGGTTTCGAGTTTCTATAACTCTTTTCTTTCACTAAAAAAACTTTGTTTTATGCTTTTGAGAAAATGCCATTCGCAGAAAATTAATGGTAAATTTTAACTCTTTTAACAACCATTTTTCAAGCAGAAGGTTCCATTATTATATTTCAAAGGCCTTCCTAAAATTCATTAAATTCGAATTTGTTACATTGGTTTTAATTTCAGGTAGACTGTTACAAAAATAAATCTTTTGTTATGATGTTCATTTACCTACTCAGTTTGCAATATACCACGAGCACATTCTTACCATAAATTAAAAAGTAAGTCGTAAATAGGATTCGCAATTGTGTACGTACTTATGCTAATCGAATACTGCTTAATCGATACAGTCACAAATTACTGTATTAATACGCTTCACTAGAAAATATCAGCTGCATCTCCTTCCCTACATGTCGTAAAAGTTGATTAAGAAATACACGGGCATTCTCTCTGGCGATGAACTTGCAGCTTACATCTGACCCTGTGATTAAACAAACGTGTCTTGTTGATGTGATGATTTTTTTCAATTTTTTAATAATTAGTCAGTCAGCGCTTAATTTAATATTAAGCATATCTGTCTTCATGCTTCATATTGTGTTTTATTTTTAATGCTTTATAGTCGCTAGTTAGGTCCTCCCGGGATTTTCTATGCTCTGTTATGCATTTTTCTGGTCGCCTCTGTTGATCCTGGTTCACAGAAGTTGCAGAGGTGGGAATAAGTGGTGAGCTAATTCTGGTTTACGTGTCTTTGGTCCTGTACTTCTGGCTATACATATTTGGGAACACAGCCGTGTATCTATGTATGTATTTACTATGTAATCCTAGTAAATGAAAAACTTAACAAATAAATTCTTTCCCATATATCTCTTGCCATTTCAAACCGAATATATCTTGATCTAATGATGCGGAAGTAAAATACAGATTTACTCGATAGACGATGCCAGCAATTTATTTTCAAATAGATCAAACAAATGCTATGTGTGAGCATCACAAGAATGTTGGATCGACAAAACAATTTTTCATACCAATTTGGGCGGTTTATTTTGTTTGTATGTAAACAGTGAATTATTTTCCCTTTTAATTAAAAGGCAACATAATTGTGAAAAACGCTGTTAGAGATAATATTGTTTGACAGTGAGAATATTCGTTGTAAAATACTTTTCCCATGCTATGATGTGATTAGGTGGGTCTAGTCATTTATAATATCAAGCTTAGCTCGTGCCACGGAAAGCATGTAAAACCGTTGGTCCTGCGCCTGATCTCTCTCCGGTCGTGTCGGCTTCCGTCCCATCCCATAGAGAGTGCACCTGTGTTTGCGCACACACTTGTGCACTGTAATATCTCCTGCGTACCTGGCCAATCTCCGTAGAGGTTGGTCGCCTTGGCCGAAATACGGTCGGAGGTCATCATCATCAATATCAAGCATATAATTTTAAATACACATTTTTTTTAATATCTGACCCCGCTATGTGCCTATGGACTTATAATAAATGCGCAAATACTTTCATGGCTAAAAGTGTATCTACTTCTGTGTACTTGGGCGCGATTACCATTGTATAATTTTATTATTAAGCTCAACAGTACAACCTGTAGTACAACGTATAGGTACATCTAGTAACTATAGAGAAAAGTAGGTTAGTGTGTCTAGATAGGTGTAGCGTTACACTCGCTTGGTTCTAGCAATTACATCAGCCCCACTGCACTTATGTATAAATATCACAGGCTTGCAGCGCTTTTTTAATCAATTTACTTTAAAATGGATTTTACATTGGCAGTTTAAATAAGTGTGTTAATTTTATTTTAGGTAGATAACATAAGGTTATTTATGTATCATCATCATTAGCCTATTGCAGTCCACTGCTGGACGTAGGCCTCCCCCAGAGCACGTCACAAGATTCGATCTCCCGTTTTTGTCATCCAGTTATTACCAGCCTCTCAAGTCATCGGTCCATCTGGGCGGAGGGCGCCCAACGCTACGTTTGCTGAGGCACGGTCTTTGTTCGAGAACCCGCTTACTCCACCGACTCGTATTTGTTTGATTGATATGAGTAATGAAATAATTTCATAATATTTTGGAGAAGCTAATGTTTTAAATAGCTTCGCTATCGATTGGCTGGCGACTAGTCCAGCCATGTGGCCACATTCCCAGTGGTGGGAATTGCACGGTATTTTCTGTTTGTAAATATAGGTAATTATGTATATTCTAGAGTTAAGGTTCCTTTTTCCTACTCTCTCTCATAACTCTGATTTAGACTTTAGAACTTAACATTTATTTATTTATTTTAATCTCACGAAGAATTTTTTCATTTTCTTATTAATTTTTTATTTATGTTAGACCTGAAGGAAAGACACTTCCCAATTACTTTCATTAGGTACTTTTTTTCTTAGAAAATTTTATTACCATATAAATATTCTACCACACTTCGGAAAAGGAAATCTTAATTCAAGAACAAATTATAGTTTCACCTGAGTAGACTGAGACGTAGCTAGGTATCTGCTAAAAGGTTCCTAATGTTCCAACATTAGCTATCTCTTTTCTGATTTTGATTAATCTAGTTTCGAGTATCTCTACCAAATTGGTCTTGTGAATGAAACCTGTCACCGATTAAATTAGATACATTATTTTGTAGCGCTGAGCCATTATTACCTTTAATTTTACGAAGTGTATTTTTACAATAATTAGCATTTTAAAAGGCTTTTCTTTAATGATCAAAATTACTATTTTTTGTCTTCTTTTCTACTATAAGTAGAGTAACATACAGTTAAGAAAGAGTTAAATACTGAATAAAATTAAGTATGTACCTACCATTACCTATAATATGAGGTCGTTACATTTTGCTATTGCTTCGCCGTGTTTTTTCGTTAAAAAATGTAGGCACTGAATAATGTTTATAAATTTGGTCGACCGACTAGCCCTAAGTAGTTTTTAAGTTAGTTATAGAAATTTCTACCCTTTTGTAAATATTTAATGTTCTTAATAAATAAACAGTTTGGACATAAAGTTTGCACGACTCAAAAATAGATGGCCAGTTAGTCTGTATGTTTTTTTAAAGCTAGATAAAACAATATCACAAGAACTTCCGTATAGTCGTCTTACTTTTATAATAAAAAGGCAATGAGTTTTAAAGCGGCTTTGTGAACACGAAGTAGAAAATTTATGTTATATACTCCAGTCAGAGACACTTAGAATAACTTCTGAAAGCGTGTCCTCACTGTGTAGGATGCCATGCATTTTGTTATTAAACGGGATAATTTGCGAGAGATATTTTAATTTAAAGGTTATTTTCTGATTTAAATAACATATATTAAACTCAAATTGTGATGGGTAATGAAAGATTTCAAGCATTGTATAAATCTATGAAATGGGATTATGCCACTAGAAATAGGCGATACTTTTATTAAATCCAGAATGAAAGATTTATAATCAATTTTAATTTAATTTCATTATGACTAAATAATAACAGTAAGAGTATAATAAATAATATCTTAGTATTATTAAAATCGACAGGCAAGATCAATTGAAATTTTTGCTATGCAAGTTTATTAACTAATTAAACTATGGTCACCCTCTGCATAGCTTGTGAAACATTGGTGAATTTTCCGGCACGTGGGTCGGTGATTTAGTGTCATTTATCTGCACTCATAAAGCTTTTATTTAGAATAATTTTCACCCGTGTCTAGAACACATGTATGGAAAATTAACCCATAAGCTGTTTCCGCCTCGCAAGCAAAGATTTAAAAGCCTTGTAACTACGACGTGGTTTATTTGTAATTGCTTATTGCCTTGTTTTGGCTTATTTTCTTGATCAAGAGGACTGATTTTGCAACTCGCGAAAGGTGTTCCCTGACTTGCAACCACAAAAAATAGTCACTGTGTAACATGAAATTATCCTACTAAGTAGTTTATAAATAAATAGTTTGTATCTCTATTGAGGGGTCGCCCAGCACCGGGCCCTACACCCTCCGCTGATCTCGGATCTGCCGACTCATGATCACGAACACAAGACACTACAGTCGCAACGAGAAGCCAGATTCAAGCACCTTGTGTTCGTGATCATGAGTCGGCAGATCCGAGGGTCAGCGGAGGGTGTAGGGCCCGGTGGTGGGCGACCCCTCAATAGAGATTTGAATTTTCGAATAGTGACGCCTGATACAATTAAATAAATAGTTTGTAATCATACAATAGATGACGAAAATAGTCTACGGAAAAACTTGAATAAAGTTTATGAGACACTGTATTTTATTATTGGTGAAATACTCGTATGTAGTGATTAAATAAATAAATAATAAAGCAAGACTCCACTCTTGTAATTGATAAAATAATAACAATGTAGGGTACGGATTTAATAAATCTATTACGACAATATGAATTGATTACATAGTAGTTATTTGATGTTTAGGAATAGGGGGCAATTCTTGAAATTTTTTGAGCCAAAACGCAACCACTAACGAACCGTTAACGAAACGCGGTGCGAAGCAATATATAGTTACCGCTTGAGTAATAAGGTATATTTTAGCACGTATCGTTCGGGAGTATGACAGAAAAAAAACAAATATCTGTCTCGTGTTGAAAAGTGTCTAATTACGTCACCGTAAAGTTTGCTTCATTCTGAGCGTCTACAACGGTTCCGTTTCGGCTTCGTTCCAACTCTTTTTTTTGAAGACTTCAAAGATTGGCCCCCAGGTGTGAGGTCAAATTATTAAACAATCAATCTACAGGTATGGAATACCTAAGATTCTGACTGAATAAACCCCTGTACTAAAATTTCAAGTGAAAATAAAATTACTTCGAGATTTATAAAAATTCCCACAAAAATTATTTCACCATTACTGAAATCACGAATGAACAATATCGCATACAGAACAAAACAAACCATAGAGTAATAAATTTTGATTAATATTCAGTGCACTGTGAAGTCATAATTTTGGCTTACAAAATATAATTTGTATGTCAAGAGAAACAAATGAAGTGTGCTGCGGTGTGAATAATTCCGCGGGATGTTGTTGACGGGATGTCGTCACAGAAAAACCGAAAGCAGTGAACAAACTTTTGTGTAAGGTAAGCATGAACCTTTTTACGCGCCGTAACGCTATCGACTCGCAAGCAAAATCTATGAGATAAATAACAGAGTGATGATAGCGTAAAGCAGTTCACACACCACAGCTATAATGTAAAGATGTAGCACGATACATCTCAATACATCTTTCTATAGAAATCGTCAGGAGACCACACATGACAGCTATAATGTATATTTTTTTACATCTTCGTATCTTAAGATACAGAGCGATATTAAATATACATTTATATCTACATCTCTCTTTGTACAGGCTGTTCAAAGATAGACAGAGACACACACACAGTGAGTCAGTCTGTTCTGTTCCCAGGGCCTTTGAAGTTTAATGACAAAATTTTCTGTTTGATAAATCATCATATAATTTAAACTCTCCGCAATTTTCCTTATAATTTATGTGATTTTTAATCCATATTTTTCTGTTTTTGGCACATGTGGCAATACGCGCATGAAATTGAAGATACGAATCATCTTCCGATAAACTATCTAGTAAATCGAGTAATAAGTAACTCGACAGATCCATAATATTATAGCATTAAAAATAAGAACACCTGTGCAATACATTATAGCTGCCGTGTGTGAACTGCTTTATTGACTATCGATAGGGTTCGTGCTTGCCGGATTGACGCAGACTGCGGTAGCGATCTTAGCTAAGTAGAAGATGGCTTAGCCTACTATCACTATGAACTCATAAAGCAATATTAATAAATAAATAAATAAATGAAATATTTTGTATGTTTGATGTCCATTGTATAAACGAGATATCACTCTACACAGCTTGAAACGGCGTCTCTCTTGTATGAGGGAAATAAATCAGCAAGAGTTCAAGAAATCGCTATAGCATACGTTTTCGTGTAAAGTGTTCTATTCTTCAGTGACATTGCATTAAATTTTAAAATTAAAAATAAATACAATATAGGGTTAAGGGCCTTTTCCAATGGTCAGATAGCCTATCTGATTAAGATATCAAATAAATAGATATTTGATCAAGATTGAGACAGCTATAACCTTCATAATAGAGGTTACTCGTGTCTGGCCAACGGTAAAACTGGCCCTGAATGGAAATAACATTTCTTCTTAGAACGCTAACATACTATGAACCTCTTATGGATTTATATGTCAGCTGTCTGAAATAAACAATTTATTTATTAAGCTGTGGCATACCGAGTAAATAAGGGCTCTTAGAAGATGGAAGGGAAAAATTTAGTAACATCATAACGAGGAGGAGCGAAGCATTCTAAATCCTAAAACAACATTGCTTTCGTTTCAATCCCTCAATTTTCAGAAGCTGCGAGTATTGTTAGAGGGAAAGTGAAAATATATTTTTCATTTTTATATAGTAGTAAGCTTGAAAGGATACCTACTTGCATGTTTTTTGAACGAGGAAAATAATGTTATTGTTTTTGGGCATATACCACAACATATACAGGGTGTGGGTGACAGCCAGTAAAATACTGAAATACCATTGTGTTGAGTTATACGGCAGTGTCATTACTCGCAGGAAATGTATTTTTGATTTGATTATCAGTAAACTTTGCTCTGCGCGCCAATTGTATCGGGCGATCCTGTGACTAAATAAATGGGTTTATTGGTTATTGTGTGATTGGGCACATTGCTGTTTTTGGATCACTTGTGACTCTTCATTAGGGTTGATCAGTTATTTGAAATTTTTTGAGAGCAACATTTTTTTTGTAAATCATCTTTTGGTTAAAATTTTATTTTTAAGCCATTATCCATGAAAATATGAAAATTATGTCGGAAAATTTTGGAATTTTCCTGCGAAAATTTTAAGTGTTTTTCGCCTCAGAATCATGGTCTGAAGTCATGGTATCAATATTTGCCTGGCTGTCACAAACATCCTGTATAACAAAAATAGTAGCTGCAAATTAGACTTTACAGATTATTTTTTATTATGGGTACCTACGTATCTTGTAGAAATATATTTACAAGCGAATAAGATAATCGATCACATTAGCGGTGCGCCGACCACTTGGGTTTAAACTCAGTCAAGTCAACAGCAATCAGTAACGGCGTGTGCCACAGTATGTATTTATTAACCGACTTTCAAACAGAAGGTCATTAATTCGTCGGCATTTTAATATTGTGTGTTTACCTCAGAACTCCGTCATTTGTAAACCTATTTTGTGTGTATATTAATAATAACTAGGCTTTGGTGATGGGGATAGTGAAACTCTATTAGGAAGTACACTTTTCCTTTATTGGAAAATACACCAAGACTTTTTCAAATCTAGTCCAAAAGTCCAAAAATTAAAACGTACCTGCTGGTCGACAAAATACCGTTTTACATTTTGACAGCGACATGCATAGATTGAAAAGATCAAAGTGAAGTCAGAAACGTGTATTTTTCAAAGCATTTTGTGCTTTACAAAACTGATGGACAGTTCAGTGCCCTTGCAGGTTCAAAGAAAGATGAGATATATACAGTATAGGTGGGCGCACGCGTAGGTAACGTGCTGAAATTATTTTGCTTGACTGAATGAATAAAAGATTTTATCGATGTACTATAATAAGTAAAGTCTGGGCAATACCTAATTCATATATTTATTCTTCGAAATAACACAAATAAAATATGCGAATAAAGGGTTTTAAAGTTTTCAGCTCCGAAACTTTAAACCCGGACTTTCGGCATATAACATAAAGCTAGTGACGACCTACATCGGCAGTGTACTCAGTAAACATTATACAATGTCCGTAAAAGTTAAATTTGGCTTCGAACGTGTCAACGTGGACATGGTTTTATTGTCGCAGCGGCAGTAAATATACGAAATAATTTTACTTTGCAAAATATACTTTCCGGTGGTACTCTTGATACTCGTGATAGCCTACATACTTGTTCACGATTAGAGTCATGTCCATTTGCTTCACACAAACGTATGGAGATAAATGAAAATTAGTGAATGGGTAAAAAAACCTGATGATATGATACGATAAAATAATGTGCCTAACATGTATTATGTGTTAAAAGTTTCGAGTCAGCCGGTAAGGAAGGAATGCAGTATCTGACATAGCTTTATTCTTGATTCTATAATTTATTTCTGTGACTTCCACATCTGAAGATGATTGGATGTTTTTGTGCTCTGCCACAAAAAAATCAATGGACAATTTTTGTATTAAACTTGCCAGTTGTATTAGTTTATGTGTAAGTATATTAGAATTATAGGTACATAAAGATTGCCCGATCGACCGTACGAGTACCTAATAACGAAAATATAGCATAATAAAAAATTCGAATGAGAGTGACTCACAGTAGCCCAGCGGTACATGGTTGATGTATGGCACTTACTCGCAATTTAGCAATTTTCTGATGTTCTGTTTGTTTTTGTAATGGCCCGTAATACGTGAGGGTTGAGGGTAGGGAGTTATTTACGATTATTCTGTAGTTCGAAAAATGTTATTGTCTTACCCAAAGGACTGTATTTTTGCTGAATACAGAGAATTTTAGTTTCATATTCAAGGTGTAATAAAGGGGTTTGTTTAGCTAAATGCTATGAAAATAGCCCACAGTATTGAACCTATGTACAAGAGACTCTAAATCACAATGTTTATTTTTTCAAAATTGTATGAACATCCCCAAGTTGTTTAGAAATCCTTTATGCTATCTGGAAAAATAAACATGTGATTTCGAAGTTACACTTATAACGTGAATAACTTACAGTCTGCATACAAAGGGTCGTGGTTACGTAATTCGATAGTTTTGGAGATAATGTCAAAGAAATCTAAACGAACATAATAATAATTATAAGGATAATTTATACACAGCATTTCTAATTTAATATACGAAAAGGACATTAAATTGGGAATGCTCACATCCCACAAACAAAATAATAATTAATTGAAATTGCATAACAAACGCAAATTGATAAAGTGCACATCAGCCAAATAATCAAACATGACTAATATTAATTTACCTGTTTATATTAATATGAAAGTATTGCTAACTGATATACAAATTGTTTGAATTTCCATCCCAATACGGTGGTTAATTAATATTTATCCAAAATTTTGTGGTTATTTGGTTTGATATACCTAGAGTTTTATATCAATAAAACAACAAATATTTTGCTGGAAAGGAGTCTTGGTATATTAGTAGTTAGGGGAGGCCTATGTTCAGTAGTGGACTTCCCAGGGCTAAAATGGTGATATTAGTATTACAAAACATTACATAGCTCTACTTTATATACATAACATATTTACTGTATCATTGTAAAAATGTTATCCATTATAAGAAACTGTTAATAAGTCCACTTAAATCCTTTAGTGACCTCGAAAAGCTCTACAATAAAAAAAATGCATTGTCAAAAAATTTGCGATAGACGAGATAGGCATTCCTAAAAATAACTATTATTAAGAACATCAAGTTACGGTTATAACAAACTATTTCAATATAATGATTTATTTTTGTATGTCCATGGGCTGGTCAGTGGTCATAGCTAATCACAGTGGTCTCACATTGTAACCAAACATTGTATTTACCAATGAACCACAACAGTTACTTATTACTGAATCTGATTTTGAAGGTAATTTTACAATCCTTTTATTAATTTGTGATATCAACACTGACCAAACTTAAACTAAGCTCGTTATTCGTGAGAAATAGCAGTCGATATGTCCCAAGGATCATCGCAATGAGTGGACCGGACCGATAGCGAAGAGTTATGGCTGAGGGAACTCGCGTTTATATGGCACATCCATCAGGGTCACGAGGTTAGGTCCAGAGGTCAAGTTTGTTACATTTTTCTCGTGTACTCATGTAGACTATCAATTTTCTTAAACAAACGGACTATTTTGACCTTGATGAGTAAAAAATTGTATTCAAAGTTATACCTATAACTGAAAATAATATAATAATAATAATAGCATTTATTTTTCTTTCTCACACAATGTTACAAAACTATGCAATTAGGCTTTATAATATCTCTTTACATTGTGCAAGAAACTGGTACCTGAGGTAGGCATTTAGAGGCCTGTAGTACAGGATACCAGGTTCTTCTCCCTGAAGCTGCTTTACAAAATGATATTGTATAATATACACATGATTTAATGCAAGAACTAAAGATCTTTCACAAAAAAATCAATTTTCATAGAAAAACTATAGTATATAATCGCTAAAAATTAGAAGTTAAGATAGTTAATACTAATGTGAAAAGGGGCTTGAGTAGGTAATAGCAAAAAATTGTCTACGACATAAAATGCGTCTATGTATGAACGCGAGTATCTCTAATTGCAAAATTAGAGACACTCGCGTTCATACAGAGACATTCGGTGTGTACAATGTATAATATCGAAGTCTTAACATAAGTAACATTGTGATTAAGTTGTAGGTAGCCATTTTTTTAGTTCTGTAGAATTGGGGAAAAGGTTACGTAGTGTTTACACTTACTAGTATCTAGGTTATTTATTTATCTCAAACCAGATTATATATTAGGTTACCAACTTGCGATTAAATTAACCAACAAAAGATAATATGTTTGGGGATATTATCCCCAATTTTCCTTCACGAAATGAAAATGAAAAAACGAGACTTCAGAAAATTGTAGCCTATCTCATCATAGACCAAACAAAATTGTCACCGCCCATAAATATGGATTGTCGCCCCCGTTATGACCTTCCAAGCGAATTGGCAATCGTGTAGCGTCGGCAGATAAAGTAGTTATTGAAAACAATATATCAATGATCTGAGTAAAAACAGAAATAAGTTCCGAACGTCATTTACAACATAGAAATATTTAAAGGTGATATTTCATATTAACTTTAATATTAAAATCTTTAAAAAACGTAGGTGTATGTAATGCAAAGTCGCTGTAACATTTCATTGAAATAAACGAGACATCTATACACAAATATCAAAACTATTAAGTAACCTTCAGGCTTCTGATTTAACTGGTTTTCGTTTTCAATATTCTTATGCCAGTACTGGTGTAACTTAAACCCGGTTAAACTTCTTTATTATGGTTTGTTCACCCTCTCACAGATGGCGCGAAATAAAGCTTTCGGTTAGCGCCATCTAGTTGATGTAAATCCAACCATGTTACCCTTGTACTTTGTTGAAGTTACAAAGGTTTGGATCGGTACAGAAAGATGTCACTATAGTAAAAAATCCTCTTCGTAGGGTAATGTTCATTATGAAAATAAATAAAAAACACATTTTATAAATAGCATTATAATAATTGAACCAAGTCCAAAGTCTTTATTTAAGGTCATGTATCTTTGAAAACATAATACTTAAATTTTAGGTGATTTTTCGTCGTCAACGTTACCGAAAACTACGGAATCTCCCCATTATCACGATCATTTTTCTCTATGGAAGTGTCTAGTTTCCAAAATATTAGGGTCCAAAGTTGAGTATGTAAATAGACTGCGTTTTTCTGCATAAATGCACATTGACGCGTATAGCTAAATTTTTTCACGAGAAATAATTCATATCTGTCTATGAAAAAACTAGCATAAACACTGGACACTATAAATTTCGCCCGTTTAAGTAATAATTTTTTTTCTTCAAAAAAATTTACATCGTTTCTCAGCATTTTTTTTTGCATAAACTTACTTTAATTGATGTATAGAGTACGTACCCTACGTTAAGGGTGGCCACGAAAAAACATCCTGTATTTCAAATAATCCAATGATATTGCTATAATTTCCTGGATTAGTTAGTAATAGATATCATTACGTAGTAGTATCTCTACCTAATAAAAAAAAGGCTCTCTCAACATAAGAAGAGATTCACATTTAACGTATCCACTGAACCAAATAATTATGGTTTCCCTCCAAGTTGCGAATGCGGCCCACTAATTTACTAAAATCAACTTAAATTAGATACAGTGAAGTCTGATTGCAAATTGTGACCGCATTTAGAATTCAACCTCCGTGGTCTGAATTCAAAAAGGTTCGCATTCGCCGCGTCCGTAAACAATTTTAACCCGCATTTTTTAATTCAACTTTTTCAACGTTTTTCCCTAGAGCGGGAATGCACGAAATCCGTTTCGTATTAACACTCCAGACAAATATGGGAATATTTCGCTAAAATGTTGCCTATTAAAGCTCGCAGTAATTTTGTGAAATTAACACTCAGCTGCGTCGCGTGAAAAATACTATATTTGTGTCGTGCTAGTTTTATTTGTTTATGGAGGTATGACCTATTTTTACTGTTCAGCTGCTTTAATTGATAATGTAAGGGTAATATAGGTACGTTTGTTGACACTAACCATTGTCCGTAAGCTGTATGAAAAGTAGAAATATTACTATTACAAAACTTCAATGAATGTGAAATTAACTTATGTTGGATATGATTATCTAATCATTAGATACCATAGTAGCGACCATAGTTGTGTAAGTTGGCAAGGTACCAGCAACTTTATCCTTTAGATAGGTTATCTAGCCATTGTAGAAATTGCCTTTTTTTTTGTTTTGTTTGTTTTTTTAATAATTTATGTATTGTTTCATGTTCGTTGTACAAATGATGTTACGTAGCATAAGATAATATTTTGTAGCACTCAGTCATATATATTCATATCAGGAAAATTGTGATAGTGCCAATCTATCTATACAAATTTACATTCCCTGACATACATATCCTAAGTGTACCTTGGATCAAGAGTAAAATAACATACTTTGTGTATATATCGATGGCGTAATGCGTATTAAAAAACGGCTAGGCATTTAATCGTTACAGCACTTCGCCGGTCGCTCCCGCGATTTCCTCTCTCCAAAATCCATACTTTTCATAATGCCATATTGTAATACGATTTGGTATGAAATATGCTTTGATATCTACACATCGATATTCGCATGTTGTGCCTACATGCTATTTATCAGTTGAATGAATTTAATAGTAGACATAGATTCTGTACACTAGAGCTACTACACAGGAGCCTAATCAAAGGCGTCAATCAAATTGGCTCAGGCTAGTCAATGGCTAGAGCTTGCTTGGAGATTAGTAACATACATGTAACGTCTGGACTTCCCGAACTAAAATATACCACATCTAGTTTAAACCATATTCATAGGCAATCATTTCTATAGACAGTAAACCTTTCTTCTTATGCGGCTCTTGTTTTTATACGGTAAACCAAATCACATTAAGATCCCGTTTTATCCAAACAGCGCTTTTGTTGACAGAAAGTAGACTAACTAACCTTGCTTTAATATTAGTAGGGTCAATGCGCAATCCGTCGCAAAAAGGTCACATGGAAAATTATCAATTTTAAAAAGATCCGCTATCCTGTGAAAAATACGATACCCAGAATGGCCCTTCAGATTCAAAACTGATTATAGTACATTATCAAGACCCGGCCCTAGGGTCAAAAAGGTCAATATGAATAGATGAGACGAGGTATAATAGAGAACTGGTCCCATATTGAAAAAGGTCCACGGATTTGGCCATAAATTTAGTTGCGAAGAGATACCAACATGCTGGATAAGTGGAACTTATTTCCGTTAGATCCGGGTAACTTTACCCCAAGTTTAGTTTTACGGAGAGAGTGATGTGCGGAAACGTTTCGATAGTATCGATGGAGTTGTAATAGTGTGGGAGAATCGATTCCAATTCGCCCGCGAGTGCTTTTGATTTAGCAAATAAAAGATTGGATATAGTTTTCTGTTTTTAAATTATATTCATAATCAATTCAGCCATAGGAAATTATGTAAATTTAGCTTATTATATAATATCAAATTATTAATAAAGAAAATGGAAAAAATTCTTCACCCGAGTGGGAATCGAACCCACGACCACTGCAAACCGTGCCAGCCGCTATAACCACTAAGCCACCGCTAATATTATCTAATATATTCATTTTGGTTTACGATTTTTTCAATTTATATGAATTTGGGGTTTACTTCAATCCAACAGAATATAGGTAATACGAACGAGAATATATTCCACAATGACTCGACTATACAGTATTATGTCGAAAAATTCAAGAAGAAAAAACTTATTATGATACTTTTCCTCACAGGTTAATTTGTAGAACAACCACATATAAAGTACCTATTTGTGACCAGCGTTAAACTTATAGTTCAGCAATAATATCTTCAAGTATTCTCGACAATCCCTATTCAAATCGAAGTTTACAGTCCAACTCGTTGACAGTTATCGACAAACTTTCCAACCAAAGTCCCAACACTAGCAACTAAGTTCGACAAGTTACCGTCTTCTTCGAAAATATGTAGCGACACGATATTGAAAAGTTCCCTCTTTGAGCTTTATCTAGCCCCAGTATCACAGGTAGGGTCCATTTAAAGCTAACTTGCTAATAGATCTTAGGCAAACTTAGGGAGACTGTCGTGAAATCGTTAATGTATCTTAGTTTTATTTAGTTTTTTAAATATTTTTTCATCATCATCATCTTCCAACCCTTACCTTATTATGAGTTTTCGGCGCATTATAGTTTCTTTCGTAACTCATTTTGCCAAAGATTTGGCATTTGTTTTACGGCTGAAGCCAACCCTCCTAAGCTGAGTGACGATATTGGAATATTAAAATCATGGGGCAATTAATGGTCTTAATAACTAATAATTAATAAAAAACTGATCATCAACGTTGGTTGTTGTTATTAATCGTACGTTCCATAAGTCTGCAACAGATGGCGCCTTCTGAATTCTTCTGTCTTTTCTGCAGTCCACGCGGACGAAGTCGCGGGCGTCCGCTAGTTATGTTATATTTTCTGACTCAAATTACAAATATTGAATTTACAGTATGCTTATATTTAAAAAGTGTTATTTCGGAAGGATATTCTAATTACACTTATACAAACCCTCAAAAGGATTAAGTATAAGTGTAATTTTAATATTTATAAAGTAATTTTAAATTGCTATTATTTCTAAAGTTATTTATTAAAATAATTCAATATAAATTGATGCTATCAAGATAGAAGTTGTATAGGTAATGGATATAATATTATAGATCATTGGTACCTCGAAAGGTAAAAACGGAACCCTTATAGGATCAGTTTGTTGTCCGTCCATCCGACTGTCTGTTAAGATAAATGAAAAATTGCGAAAACCGTAAATTTTTAGTTACGTCATATAATATAAAATTATTAATAAAGAAATGGAAAAAATTCTTCACCCGAGTGGGAATCGAACCGCATACCGTGCTAGTTGCTCTTACGTCATATAATTAAACAGGTTTGTACGCAACCCTCGGTGCGCGAGTCCGATTCGCACTTGGCTGATTTTTTTGTAACCACAACTTACGAATTCATTTTATTAAACTATGTAAAATAAAAAAAGCTATAATACTATATATATATAAGTTGCAAGATGTGTCAGATGTGCATACTTATGTCAGTATATTAAATGGTAGTCATCGCTGGTTGGACCACTGTCTGACAACCAAAGCTGCCTGGGATACGGTTGGATCAGTGTGGGTTGACTACGACGTACACTGGTCGGACCATTACCCACTTTTTGTTAAATGTATGGTTAAGAGCTACTCGGTATCTATCATTGACACAGGTATTATGTCAAAAAATAAAATCATATGGGGTGAAAGAAACCAAAGCCAGATACAAGATTATTTTTCATATTGTAGTACGCGTCTAGTAAATGTCTGTGATAATGTAATTAACATTGAAAATATAACAAAGATGTATGATGATATTGTACGTATTTTACAAGAAGGAGCAGTAATTACTTGCGGTTCGCATTCTGATCTTGTAAATTGTAAGAAGAGGAATATAGCGGGGTGGAATTTTCATATTCGAGAAGTCCATATGGATGCTAGATTACACTTCAGAAACTGGATGCTGGCTGGCAAACCATGCTCAGGTAGTATTTATGATAAAATGAAGTTAAGTAAAGCAGTTTTTAAGAACAAAATTAAATGGTGTCAAAAGAACGAGCAAGATATTAAATTAAATATTTTGGCCACACATAGGAAAGATAAACAATTTGGAAAATTTTGGAAACATGTTAAGAAATTTGACTATAAAAGTAGGTTGCCGGCTGGTGTCGAGAATCTGCAAGCCCCGAAAGATATTGCAGACATGTTTGCTAGTAAATTTAAGATTAAACCACTGCCTGTGGACCATGAGTTCAAAAGCACTCCGTGTGGTTTGAAAGACCCCAAATTGAATTTGGGGGATTGCAAATCTTATTTCACAGTTGCTGGCATAAAGAAAGTGGTCACTGCTATGAAGCGTGGTAAAGCACCTGGGCACGATAGTTTGAGTGTCGAACACATGGTCTATGCAGGCGATGTACTGTATAACAAACTATGTATTTTGTTTAATGAATGCGTCAACTACAGTTTTCTGCCAGAAGCATTGATGAAGACTTTGGTTGTACCTATAATTAAAAATAAGACGGGTAATATTGCATCTGCTAATAACTATCGTCCAATTTCTTTAGGTACAATTATGGGCAAGATTCTGGAACGATTAGTTCAGCCTACTCTATCAAAGCATGTTAGAATAGATGATGGACAATTTGGTTTCCGTCCCGGCCTCTCAACAGATTCTGCTATACTAAGTCTGAAACACACCGTCAGCTATTACTTGTCTAGAAATACATCAGTGTATGCTTGTTTTTTAGACCTGAGCAAGGCATTTGACCTTGTCAACTATCAAATCCTCTGGGAAAAACTACAAGACATAGCCCCAGAACATATAGTTAACCTGTTGAGATACTGGTACGGAAACCAATCTAATTGTGTGAAATGGGGTGACTCGACTTCTAGTGAGTACAGACTAGAATGCGGAGTGCGCCAAGGCGGGTTGACATCTCCGGATCTCTTCAACATCTACATGAATAACTTGATTGAGAGGCTGAGAAGTACCGGCATCGGTTGTCACATAGGAGGTATATGTGCCAATAGCCTTAGCTATGCCGATGATATGGTGCTTCTCAGCCCCTCAATTAATGGGCTGAGGAGGCTGCTTTCAATCTGTGAGCATTATGCAAATGAACACGGGTTGAAATATAATGTCTCAAAAACGGAAATGCTTGTGTTTAGGTCGGGGAGAGGTCCGGAAAATGTACCCGATGTATGTTTGAGTGGCTTACCAGTTACACTGGTGAAGCGGTTCAAGTACCTGGGACATGTTTTGACGGAGCGGCTGAATGACGATGAGGATATCGAGAGAGAGCGTCGGGCACTCGCCGTCAGGTGTAACATGCTCGCGCGTAGATTCGGCCGGTGTAGCACAGAGGTGAAAATTACGCTTTTTAAAGCTTACTGTCAAAATTTATACACCAGTCACCTTTGGTCGAACTACACGAGAAAAGCATATAGTGCTATGAGGGTCCAGTACAATAATGCTTACCGTATCCTCATGCATAAACCTAGGTACTGCAGTGCCTCAGGTATGTTTGCTGACGCGCGGGTTCCCGACTTCTTTGCGATAATGAGATCCCGGGTGGCCTCGTTCTGGAAGGGACTACGGAATTCTAAAAATAAGATCCTTAGAGCCGTAGTGAATGATTTTACTAGCCCGATAATGCGACACTGGCTTGCAGTACATCAGGGTGCAAACCGCAAGTGATTTAGGACGGCTTCACTTTTGAAGTTTATTTTAACTGACTATTTTAATATTTTATTTTATTTTGCAATTTTATTTTATTTTATTTTACTATTTTAATGATATGGGTTGTACCTGAAATAAAGATTATTATTATTATTATTTTCCTTTTTTTTTCACTCATTATAAGCTAATGAGGTGTTTATTCATAACCGCGGGCTTGTGACCAAACGGAGATGAATTTAATATGGGTTTGATAAAAACTTCCTAACAATACGGCACGTGTTCAGAATTATTGCTTTTTGCAGAAGGCAGGTGATAGATGGATGTATGTTTAATGTATCAAGGCTGGTGCGGAGTGTTTTTGGTATGACGCCCGTCGTAGACAACACGATGGGTATAGTTTTTACCGTATCCACTTGCCATTGAGTTTTAATCTCAATAGACAGATCCGTGTATTTGGTAATTTTCTGCGTGTACGTTGATGTGAGATTGTGTGTGTTAGGTATGGCAATATCTATAAGGTAAACTGTTTTGTTGGTTTTATCATGAAGAGTTATGTCCGGTCTATTGCAATGAATCGTCTTATCTGTAATTATTGTCCTGTCCCAATATAGTTTGCAGGTGGAGGAATCGAGTACTGTCTGTGGTGTGTACTTATAGTATGCTGTTTTTTCTGTGATGAGTTGATATTTATAGGCTAGGTGTTGATGAATGATGACCGCGACCTGATCATGACGATGCTTGTAGTCGGTTTGTGCGATCGTCCTGCAAGCTCCGGTGATGTGCTGAATGGTTTCCGAACTGCTGTGACAGTGTCGGCATAGGTCTGATGTGAGTGTTGTGCTACGTATTATGTGTTTTTGATAATTTTTAGTGTCTATTACCTGATCTTGTATGGACAGCATGAATCCCTCAGTTTCAGGAAATAGGTCACCTCGTTTGAGCCACTCGTTTGAAGCAACTTTGTCAATATTGGGATTCACCAAATCTAGTCGGTGCCTACCATGTAGAGATTTCTGTGTCCAAGTGTCTATTTTGTTTTGAATGGTTGTAATGTGCTCGTTTGCCTGTTTGTCGTAGGATTTTAGGTTTAGCGGTGTGTATTTAGTGTCTGTGTGTACTATAGCATTATGGAGAGTGGATCGTTCTGTTTGTGAGTGAAAGTATTTACGGAGTGTTGTGATTTGTTTGTTGTGTAGATTTTTAATATCAATGAGTGCTCTGCCGCCTTCGTGTTTGGGTAGTGTTAGTCGTTGGATACAAGATCTTGGGTGGTGTTTTCTGTATTTCGTCAATAATGTGTTTATTATTCGTTGTAATTGTGTCAAATCTGTCTGTGACCAGGAAATAATTCCAAAAGAGTAGGTTAGTGTGGGTATAGCAAATGTGTTGATGGCTTTTATGGTATTTCGGAAATTTAGGTGAGTATTTAGTATTTTATGAAGTCTGCTTCTAAACTTTTGTTTGAGCACATCTTTTGTATATTTGTGATGTATTTGTTTAGTTTGTTGGTAACCTAAGTATTTATATCCATCTATATCATTAACTGCATCTATTTGTTCTCCGTTATTTAGTTCGTATGTATTGTGTTCTATTTTACCTTTATTTATTGATTGTAATTTACATTTGTCTATTCCAAACTCCATGTGTATATCATCCGAAAATCTCTCTGTAATATCTGCAAGATTGTATATTTCTTCAAGGGTGGATCCGTATAGTTTAATATCATCCATATAAAGTAGATGTGTCAGTTTCTGTTGCGTGTCATTGTAGTTAATTTTATAACCGTTTCCGCTATTATTTAGAAGGTGTGATAAAGGGTTTAGGGCAAGGCAAAACCATAATGGACTTAAAGAATCTCCCTGGAAAATTCCACGGCGAATGGTTATAGACTCGGTTTGAACAGATTCTTCTGTGGTATTTAGCTTTAGTACCGTCGACCAGTTTTGCATTGTGTTTTTGAGGAAATTAATTAGTATAGGATGGATTTTGTAATATTCTAGTATTTTAATGAGCCATGTGTGTGGAACTGAATCAAAGGCCTTTTTATAATCTATGAACATAGTGTATATGCTTGTTTTTTTACGTCGAGTTTGCGCCGTCACTACTGCATCAATAGTCAATTGCTCTTTGCAGCCCTGACTACCTTTGCGGCATCCCTTTTGTTGTTCGGCTAAGATATTGTTGGAATTTGTGTGCTGATATATTAGACGGCTAATACATGAAGTAGTAATCTTGTATATGTTTTGAAGACATGTGATTGGTCTATATTTTGCGGGATTCTTTGTATCGGTCATATCTTTTGGAATCATGTAGGTTGTACCATGAGTAATATAACTGGGCATTGATTGGGGTTGTTGAATGAATGTATTAATGTGTCGTAGTAGTGTGTCGTGTAAGCATGTAAGTTTTTTATACCAGAAGTTGTGTATTTTATCTGATCCCGTGGCTTTCCAACTGTGTGTTTTGGATATAACGTGTTTTAAGAGGTCTATAGAAACTTTGTCGAAGGCCATGTCTGTGACAGAGTTAATTACATCGTTCTCGCTATCTATCCAATTGTTACAGGTGTGTTCTACGGGATTTGACCATATATTAGACCAGAATTCGTATAGCTCATTTGCTTCAGGCAATTGATGAATAGTGTTAGGGCTCAATTGATTGTTTTCTGTAGTTGTTAACTTCCTGTAAAATTGCTTTTCGTTAGAATTAAAAAGTTTATTTTGTACCTTTCGTAATGTAGTGAGTTTGTATCTACGGAGACGACTGGAGAGAGCATTTAGTTTTTGTTTAAGTGTATCTAGAAAATCTATGAGTTGCGTGTTGTTAGGTTCATGTAGTGAGTGTACTTTATGATTAGCTAATATATCTTCGACATGCTTTTTCAGTTTAGTATTAGTGTTGCCTTTCATAAATTCAGTAAGTCTACCTATTTTAACTCTGAGCTGACCTATCCTTTTTTGAAGTCGGAGCTGCCACGATGGTATTTTAGTTGTAGGTCTATGTATGTCTTGTTTATTTTGTGGGTCTAGTTTTTTAAAGAAGAATGTAGAAGCTGTGTACGCAGCACAGTAAATCAATGTTTGGCATGTCATAAAATCCGTGCTGTCAGTAATATGATCAGGGAGAATTTTGTGGTTTATCGCTTGGACCATCAGTGCTAGTTTACGACATGGTCTTAATTTTGGGATGAAAGGTCTATTTACTGCTTCAATGTCCTTAAAGTTCTTGTAAGCATCATTAAATGTGTTTCTTAATTCAGCTATGGCTTCTGGCAAAAACAAGTTCACCGGAATGTTATTTGAAGATGCATCAACTGTAGGATGTATCAATTCTATTGGATTAGTATCTGTGGTATTGAATTCTATTGCGTTTAGTGTTATATTTTGACTGGTTTCTTCAGAATTTGAAAGTTCATAGTTAGCAGTGTTCAAGTCCCTGGCCACATCAGCTTTAATATGTGATAATTTTTCAGCGGAGAGTAATTTGTTATAAATAATTGTTCTACGTTGGTCAGCAATCCTTTGTTCTGTTATGTGTGATAAGTGAGGGTATGTTGTAATGAATGCTGTATGTAGAGCTGATCTGTATCCTGTTATATTCGATTCTAGATTTGTTAAACGGTAATAGTGGCGCATAATACATTCGTTAAGATCATTAGACCAGTGCATGCGCTGTGTAGGAGTTGGTAAAGTCTGTATCTGAGTTTGTGTATCGGAATTGTTATAATGTCTTCTTGTTTCATTTAATTGTGTGAGTACTTCTTTTCGTATATTGTCAAGTGTTGTTTGTGGTAAAAGTTTATTGTTGAGGATTGTTCTACGTTGATCGCCTATGCGATTTCTAGAGACATCTATGTTTGGAAATTTGGCAATAAAAAGTTTATGAAGCTGTTCGAGAAATCCTCTAGGGTTTTCTTCGAGATTAGAGAGTATGAGATAGTTGCGCCATATGAATTCGTTCATTTCTTGAGTCCATCTGATGCGGGCGCGTGAGCCAGTAGCGGGCATAGGATTATCAGCGAATGCTTCCTGTGCAACGTCTGCTGACCGTGGTGAGGTTGATGAGCTATGAGTGGATATGGTAGATGAATATGTAAAGGGACGATATGATCTACCCGATGATAATGATGATGATGGGGATATGTTATGTGGATAAGCGATTTCGCATGAAGCTGATTCGAGGGTATTCTCGATGGAAGACCGCCTACTGCATTCTGACGCAGCTTGGCGGTTGGCACCGGCTCGTGATCGCAGATTATACCTGCGTATAGGCATTGAAGTGCCCCCCCCAGAATACGAAGGGCTGCCCGAGCTTGTTGGCTCAGGGAGGGATTCTCCAGCGGCGCTGGTACCCTCCTGGGGTAGTAAATTTTTCTTCTTTGCCTTTCTTAACATACGGGTTACTTTTACATGTCCAAACTCCAGGTTATCAAATAAGATGGAGAAAGGAAAGGTTGGGATCGTTAGTTTAGAAGGGTATGTGAATGCCTGGTTGTGATGGCTTAGGGTATATGGTATCTCCCAGCTGGGGTTCGGTCAAGATGTGGTGATCCTGTCAAATATTATTAGTACAAGCCTTCTAATAAGCCCCCCCACCACGGCAAGGTGATCCCCTGGGGGGGTTATTATTATTATTATTATTATCTCTGTTTAAATTCTCGAGACTACAGAGTCCCGGTCCTTTGAGAGGCGTGCATCGGGCCGTGGCCAAGATGTAGAGGCCCTTTTTAGAGAACTTTAATATGGTGTGGGATACACATGGCGGATACCATCGCTGACCGCACAATATGATACATCCGGCGATGGTCCCCGCCATGTGCAAGACTATTGGAGTGCAGATCTATGTCATGCGATGGAAACAAAGGTCATGGGCTATGGGGCTGAATGTTGGGTGGGGTTGGGTAACTGGGCTATTGAAGGAGACTAACGGACGCCTGCCATTACAACCAAGTTTCATAATTGTTTGGTGGCAGGCGGTGACTCGCCAACTCATTTCATGGGCCCCCTGAAACGGCCGCACGCACGGAGCGACAAAGGTGGCAACATTTGGTGAGCGGCTAGGGTGGAGGGGTGCCCCTGGACTTTAAACCGAAGCCAACTTGCCACTTACTGACGGGCACGTCCACCCTCGAGCTGTCATAGCTCTCGCGACTCCACTCTGCCCGGCCGGCGAAGGCAAGGCAGAGGTGGGGGAACTGTTCCTCGTCAGATCTCACTCCGGCGCCGGAGATGAGGAACAGGGTCTTCCCCCGGGAGCACTTCAGGTCCGTGGGAACGCTACCTCCCAACAGCTCGCCACAAGCTGCCCTGCGGGCTTATTATTATTATTATTAATACTATATAATGTATTCCGTACTTTTTACACACAAACGCGATCTCTTTCGCGATCCTGTAGTTCTGGGTTATGTTATTTATTAAACAAAATTGTACATGAAAAATATAGAACAGAATAATTTTGTATTTTAATAACTATCGTAAAATATAAACCATATTTACTTAATAAACCACTGCAATTTTGCTGCAAAAGTAATATCAAAGTAAGTTCGGGATTTCATAAATTCTATATAAAACGAAGCATTGCGATCTTGTATTCTAAAAGAAAGCGGGAAAAAGCGGAAAATTGCGGTTGAAATCCGGCGCTAACCGGTTTCATGCAGATATTACTGGCGCCATCTTGTATGGAACAGACAAAACATGTATAAATCAACTTCAGTCGAGTTTTATTAAAATACCAGCGAAGTGCGTATCGGTTCACGCACAATGTACCGTTTAGTGTTATTGCAATAATATTTAAAATTTGTTTAAGCTAAACTGGTTAAATTAAAAATTCTTAGACGTCGTCTTAAACTAAGTTTAAAGTTGTGCAAAACCTCCTTTTTGATAGTTTGTAGGTTTTATATTTTTAAACATATTCCTTGGGCTTATTAGGTATTATCTAGGATAAAATTATGGGACCAGTAGAGCAATTTCTAATGCCTTGGAACATTGTCTAAGACTCCGAAAATGAATAGTGGATCCATCGTAATCATAGGAACCATCTTAAACTATTTCATTCGAATACCAGCGCAATATTACTTTTCTTTATTTTCCATTAAACATACCTACTTTGTGTACGTAACCAGGCGAACTAAGTAACTACAAACAAATTTTATGACCAATTTTTTTAATGATGTTGAAACTGAAAGACGTTTTATTATTATTTGCAGGGTTAAAAAGCGGTCGGTAAACGCATTAAATTTTATACAAAAAGATGAATGTTTAATCACGAAAAAGTTACTTTATACCTGTATGACGATAATGGTGTAGCCTGGCTGCGACGCCATAGGTCCTGGGTTCGAATCCCGGTAGGTGCAAACATTGATATGATGAATATCGATGTTTGTTTCCGAGTCATGGATGTTTCTATACTTATCAGTGTATTTATATATAAAGAAAGCCGTCTGGGCGGGAAGGTGTCGTAGCGTCGAGGTGTTAAAAAATAACCATAGTTCAAACAGTTGGTACATAATGTGCGGTTTTAACGTGAACATTATGCAATTAAACATATCTTTGTCATTAACTTTATCTTATTCTTTATAGTAAACAAACTAATATTAACAAAAATGTTTAATACATACATACATACATACATAATATTAACGCCTCTTTCCCGGAGGGGTAGGCAAAGATCACGGATCTCCATTTGCTACGATCCTGACACACCTCTTTCGCTTTTAATGAAAAGAAATTAAATGTCTTCATATTTTCTGTATCAAAATAGCTACATTTAAACCGCGCAGGTAAGAGTAAAAATAAACAAAAACCCCCGAAGTTAATAAAATCGTGTTTCCAATATGAATGATTCACATTATGAGAGATTACTAACCAAACGTTATTGCCAAACTTTGGAAGTATATTATTACTTTTGAGTTCAATAGGGTGCTAAGATGTCGCATCAGCAAATGTAACTTATGTTCACGTTTTATAGTCTCATTTACACGTTCTAGTTCAGCTAAGGAAAAATATATTTCGCTATGGCTTGTTACAATTTCATTTTATAAAGGTACATACATAGGTAAGAATAAGATTTTCGATGTACATAATTGCAATCGTTGTTTTTGCAATGTTGAGTGGCTGGATAAGGGTTATATAGGGAGACTATCGGATGCCTGCCATTACAACATAGTCTCGAAATTGTGAGGTGGACCACCCATCTTCCCATAAGTGAAAGCGGGCGGCTAAGGGTACAGAGTGGTAAGACTGTGGGGCGTGAACGTCGGTGGAACCCTCTGAACTCGGGTCCGTGGTGACGCCAGTGACCAACAGCTTTGATATAAAGCTGCTCTATGGGCTGATTATATTATAATTATGAGTTTAAGTCTAGTTACCTAAAAACTATTTCCTTAAATTTTATTCATATGTTTTTCCTCAAATTCAAATCTTTTGACTAACTACTAAGCAATTCTTGTACAATCATACTAGGTAGGTACTTTAAGGAATATATGAAAGCATCATTCATTGATGTGCTTTTTAACAATATATCCGAGCATTATTGGGTAGATCGAGCATTAAATAAGAATGTAAAAAGCGATAATCATAAAAATGGTATTACTTTTTCACTACAGTTGTGTTTTATGCCGAATAGTCCTTTTCACTTTACGAGCGTAAAATTTATGTATTTTTCTTTAAGAAGCGTCATTTTATCGCCACAGATTATTGGGGATAATTCAATTTCCTCCAATATTGCGAAGGCACTAGAACTCGTATCAATTCGCAGATGATTTCTTTATTATTATAGCTCCGGTGAATGAGTCACAACATTGATGGTAAAATTCGGTAGTACAAGGGTCCTACGTATTTCCTAATAGATCGTTAAGTACATAGATTAAACTTGTTTTGTTACACCACGGATTTTTATTGAGTAAAATTTTAAGAATCTATATACTTAGTATGTAACGGAAGCTACATATTGTGTTATTTCACTGGTCAATTTTGGAATATGTCAATAATTATTTTAAAGCCGTATTAAAAAAGTTTAGGCAGGAAAAAGCCACGGCTTAGTCTAGAATTTGCTAATAAGGTAACTATAGGTATATACGTGAATGTAACAACCAAAAAAATACTCTTTGTTTTTCGGTGATTTCACAGCCTACTTTCTCTTACAGAACCTACCCAATCTAACCTAACCTACCTAAAACAAAACAATTGCCTCGTTAAAGAAAAATATATTCACGCATACGTCATCAGATACACCTTATTTGGCATACTCACAATATTTCCGATGCCCGTACAAGCAATACATTACCAAATATAGTGGATATTACAACGTAAACTTTAGTGAATTTCGCGCTAGAATGGTTTTATATAGGCTGTTACATACACTCGGCTTGCGGCCTTAGGGCTTTTATGGGAGGCTCATAAAAATGATAGATCACTCTATGGTTCATGTTCTTTACATAGTAAAGTGAGTTCTGTGTCGCTATGTTGGTAACACTGAGGCCTCATATTTTTTCTTATACAATATAGGTGAGCTGTTGTGTACGCTTATCAAAAATTTTAGGATATTTATTGACTTATCGTTGATAGATATGGAAATTACAATACATTTTCTTAGCTTTTAACTATGAGTATTGAGTACGCAGTGGAACACCGAATGCCTATGAGAGACATCGTTCATTGTTTCTGTGCGACAACGTAATCACGGTCCAAAATGTAAGGTGCTCATATTATTCGGTACGTCTACAATTCATTGCAACACGTTTATTTGTCCAGATAGTATGAAGATATTCCATAAAAACTGAAATGTTCATACTCTAATTTTTTACACATATTAATGATCTCTATTGTGAGATTTTGTTATGCCCAGTATACAAAAGTTTTAACAAAAATAAGATACTTTTTTCGAATAACCGATTTTAATAAATAAAAAGAAAAAAAAACTCATATTTCCGAAAAATTTAACATTGGTTGATATATCACCATAACCCGTTAAGCCGTTCTATATCAAAAAGAGTTTCAACTAAACGAAAACTGAAAGACAGATACTTACGTATTTTCAATAAATAAAATGACGCAAATAAAATAAAATTACACACACATTCCTTCATAATAACCCACTTATTGAGCTTTTGCATTTCCTGTGTTTTCATTTCATCGATCGATCGGTTTTATTACTCGGCGTCGAAGCCATTTTTCAGCCGCTTAGCGCCAAGGCAACCCTCTCGCAAATATCTTAAACAAATTTATTCAAGCTTACGAAAGATGTTTTGTTTGTAATACGTAAATAGGTATGTTTATATTAACACGCTCACTCCCCTACGGCTCCCAAATTCGAATGTGTTTAGTAAAGTCATTTTGGCTTGTTTATGATACAATTTTGGGAGTCTGGAAGAGTTAAGTTTGTTTGTTTTTTATTATTAATAGTAGATATATATGCTCGTTACTCCTCAAAGAAGATGGACAGAAGTGTGCAAATTTCACACCCACTTTTTATTACTTAGCCTTACTTAAGCCCCGCATGGTAGAACAATCTAGTTACTGGTAACGAATCCAATAGGAAATGTTTCAGAGTCATTCTAAATATGTGTTATAAGTACCTATTTAGAAGCACGATATTGGATTATTAAAAATACGGTTAATACACTGGTCAAAATTTTAATAAATATATATACTTTTTATTGATCCTTTTTCTTTTTTATCCCCATATTTTGTCCTGTACAGTGGGCAGTGTATTTGCAACAACGTGCAGTAAATTTTAATAACCGCAATTAAATCATAAAGTGAGTGTACGAATTCCCGAACTGGGATAGTCAGATTGCAGGGTCGCGAAAGAGATTCCACAGACAAGTTTAGCATAGCAGGGACAGATTTGAATGACCTGAGAGAATGCCTGAGTTCCTTCATTGACTCCTATGACATCATAAAGATGCAGCTGATGTATTTTGGTAAAGCCCCGCATCAGCGAAAGTTTTATTCGCATGTATAAAACATTCTTGTATGCTGCTCTGGGAGAGAAAAAAAAGTATAATGATACAGCTGCTTCTCTTCCCGGGCATACTGTACAAGTCAGTAGAGGGACAAGAGGGTCTTGGTGTTTTGTACCCGAACTTGTACATCTCAATTATACCCTCAAAATTGGTCAGAAGTGGAACCATGTGGTTCTATCAGCGCTTGGTGCTCTGCCTACCCTGTAAGGGATAAAGGCGTGATTACATTTATATGTATGTATGTATAAAACATCAAATAGGTGTTTAACTTTTCACGGAACTCCTGGCATATTGTGCTAACTTGGAATACCACGTTCATGTTCACTTCTCATTCCTGAAGCATGGGACTTAGTCCCTCCGCACATGGAGCTACTCAAATATGACGGAATTAATCAGTAATTAGAATTACAAACTAGTTATAAACTGTATTTCGCACACGACGCTACTCACATTGCAAGGTTTCAGTCACTCCTGTTATTTCTACTACCAAATAAACACGTGCGAAAAACCTAGCAAGGGGAAATATTGGAAACTCGGGTAACCTAGTAGCTCGGCGACCGGCACGACGCGTCGCGCGCGATCAGTTGCCAACGCGTTACTAACTGGTTAGTGACTAGTCGCGTCGTGTGCGAACCTGTATGGCAATGTATGGGCGATGACGCTCAAAAAACTCGTTAGTAACTTGAGTTTGTGATTAGTTCCTTTTGAGTAGCTCCATGTGCGGAGGGCCTTAAGGAAAAAGATAGCCTATCAGAGCAGAAAAGGGTTTGAGTATATTTCATTGTGCTGATTTAGTGTCGATGGGTTACGGATTATATTTTTGTTCTACCTTTACCGTAATGTATAAAATAAGATATTTAAATTTTACTGTACTATATTACCTTAATAAAATGCAGGTCATAAGTGAATGAATAAAGAAAATAACTTAAAGTTAGGTAGTAACACGAACTGTTCAAACTGTCAATGTAAAGTGACTTCACGTAATTTTCCCCATTAGGTATATTACTTTTACTTTAATTGCCAACTATACCCTCAAAATTGATCAGAAGTGGCACTATGTGGTTCTGTCGGCCTTAGGTGCTCTGCCTACCTCATAAGGGATAAAGGCGTGATTATATGTATGTATGTATGTAATTGCCAACATTCCCTATGTTATGTAAGTTAAGGTATATTCTTTTTTAAAGAATAACTAAATAAACGCTTATGACTTGTCTATCATATTTTATATTTTATAGAAGGTGTTATAAAGGTAAGTCAAGGTGTTAGTAAAGGAGTACCGAAAACTTTTAGAAGAAAAACTCCTCGAACTTCTAGCTATTTAAAAAAACCGCTCAAAAATATGTAATTATTGCAGTAACAGTTTATTAACTATGAGGAAGGCTGTCCTTGCGATATCTTCTAAGGCAGTTGGAAATGATGAAATCTGCTCGCAGATGTTGCACCTTATCCTAGATGAGTTAGTGCCTATAATCCAAAATATTATAAACTACTCACTGGCTACTGGCTCCTTTCCGGCTGCCTGGAAGAGGGCGAGAGTAATTTCCTTGTCTAAAACCTCCAATGCCACTTCCTTTTCCCAATACGGACCCATTTCCATTCTTCTCATTCTTTCCAAGGTCCTGGAATCTGTTGTATATGAACAGTTATCCAAGTACCTTTTGATAAACAACCTACTGAACCCTGTTCAGTCTGGCTTTAGACCTGGACACAGCACAGTTACTGCCTTGCCAAAGATTACCGATGACATACGTCTAGCAATGGACAATAGACAATTTACTATATTAACCTTACTTGACTTTAGCAGCGCATTTAACTGTGTGGACTTCGATTTACTTCTTGGTATCCTTGCTTCTCTTAACGTCTCTCCTGGAGTGGTAGAATGGTTTGATTCATATCTGAGGGATCGTCAGCAATGTATACGCGGCGAAGATGTGTCCTTGAAGTGGTGCGACCTTATTGCAGGTGTGCCGTAATGTGCAGTCTTATCTCTTCTTCTCTTTTCAATTTTCATTAATTCTGTCACTAAATCTATAACCTCCTACTCCCACCTATATGCAGACGACTTGCAGCTGTATCGACATTTTGATCCCGATGATGTGACGACCGCAATAGCTCAATTGAACGGAGATTTAAATAACGTTTTAGCGTGGTCACAGACTTATGGTTTGCCGAAGAAGTCGCAAGCTATCTTGATTGGGCGAAGGAATGCACTCAGCAATTTAAGCAACTCTAGTATTCCTCAGGTTGTTTACAACCAGGTAACAACACCTTTCACCGATTCTATAAGAAATCTAGGAGTACTCTTTGACAGCAATCTTTCCTGGTCAGCACATGTCAACGAGGTGAGTAGGAAGGTGCATTGGGCCTTCCATTCGCTGAAGTGCCTTCAATATTTCCTTCCCTTTAAAACTAAAATAAAACTTGCCCAGTCCTTAATTCTCCTGATACTAAACTATGCGGATGTTTGCTACCTTGACGCCAATGAGGAGCTGCTAAATAAACTCGAAAAAAGAGAATTACAAAATCTAGGTATTCGTTTCATATATGGCTTACGTAAATACGACCATGTCTCACATCTTCGGAAAGAGTTAGATTGGCTCCCAATCCGACTTCGCAGAAATAACCATATACTGACTCTAGTGTTTAAGATAATAAATTTTAAGTCCTCTCCCCGGTATCTCTGGGAGCGATTTGAGTTTTTCTTTTCTAGAGATAGGCCCCTTAGATCTGCTACCGCATCCCTTTTAAGTACTCCCAAACATAACAGCGGCGCCTATGGTAACTCGTTTACGGTTCAAGCGGTAAAGCTGTGGAACTCTTTACCGCACACTGTGAGGTACTGTAGGACTATTGGTCTTTTTAAAAAACGGTTGAAGGAGCACTACCGTTTCCTATTAATTTCATAAGTGTTATGTATTTTCGTTGTAAGTTATCCTTTTTCATAAAATTATTAATAAAGAAAATGGAAAAAATTCCTCACCCGGGTGGGAATCGAACCCACGACCTCTGCATTCCGCGTGCCAGCGATGTTACCACTGAGCCACCGGGTCAATTACTCGGATGACGAATTTTACCATCTCTTTTTGAAATTACATTATTGGAAACGTTATTTTTCATCCCGATAGCTATACATAAGCCAAATCTCGGCAAACAAAGCTGAATCCCTCAGCACAATGTTTTAATGATGAAACGATCAACCATATCCTAACGGATTATATTATGGAGAAGTGTTTTTATCTTACTCACAATATTATATATTATAAAATTATTAATAAAGAAATCCTTATTCATATTTGTTTGGGCTTTTAAATAATTTCCAATGTTAAATATATAATATTATCTATATATATATCAGTCAGTACCGCGCGCGCAGCGGTCAAGGGCGGTCGTCGTGCCTAAGTCTGTATGCGCAGTCGCAAAGCGAGTTCAAGTAATAACTATATAAAATGGCGGAACCGCGAGTAGTAATTAACGAGCTTTTGTGCTTCATAATGTGCAAATCGGATGTTATGGACGAAATAAGCCTAATACAAATATGTGACACCAATTTTACTGACGCAGAAGTTGACCTAGCAAAAAATCTGCTGTTTGAGTGCTGTACTGCACGTCCTATAACAAGAAAAGGTGATAGCAAGCGCAAGAAAAACATTCAAGATATCATTAAAGTAATCAAGGAAAATGAGCCAGACATGCTGCCTGTATTTGTTGCTAAAGACCTGAACAGACTGCCACCTGTGACATTTGATCATATCGATGTTACCGCCTTACTAAAGGAAATTGTTTTGCTTAAACAGGAATGTACCAATATAACAAAAAACTACGTCAAGAAAAATGAATTAGATACAGAAGTTCGAATATGGAAAGAACAGTTAGCGGAAACTACCTCATTAATAAGGCTAAGTTCCGCAAGTACTCGTGAAGGTGTAAAGGGATCAACTACAATTAGCTATGCGGGTAGTGTGAGAAACAACCGTTATCCGGGTAACACAACTGCTATGACGCCGCTAGTGCAGGCCCCTTTTTCGTGTGGTCAGCAGCCGTCGTTCCAGGAGTTCAGGTTGACACAGCCGGGAGAGGAAGCGGTTGGCAATACACAGGGTAATTTGTTTACACCTGGCACACCATTACTGGCTCAAACGCAAAGCAATAACATGAGTAACATGGAAAAGGACGGATTTACGCTTGTGGCTCATAATAAGCGTAAACGCAGACGTGTAGATGTGGAGGAAGTGAGGACCACCGGCCCATCAACAACAAGGCGACCAAACCGCAGAGGTACAAACCAAGTATCTAAACTACAAGCAGTGGAACAAACAGTGCCAATTTATATCTCACGTTTTAAGGAAGACTGCACAGTGGAAGATATTGCGTCATATTTTGAAGATAGTGGGAACAAAGTTTTTGGTATCGAGTTGTTAAAGCCTAAATTTGAGACAAACTTCAGGTCTTTCAAAGTAAATGTACTCAAAAAAGACTTGGACGCAATATTAAGGGAGGAGTACTGGCCGGAATCTATTGTATTTAGAATATACAAAGGTAAACAAACACGAATACCGAATACAGGATGACATTTTACATGATACAATTATTATATTAATATGGATAATACAAAAACAATAGTATACCCTATAAAATTTGCAACGTTTAACTGTAAGAACATAAAAAGGTCGTATCTACATATTAAGGACTTGTGTCATGACTATGATATTATCGCATTGCAAGAAACTTGGTTGTTGCCGGACGATATACCATTTATCGGTCAAATTGACACCGGTTTTGAATATCACGCTGTATCAGCGGTCGACACTTCAAGCGGGCCACTGCGCGGCCGGCCGTACGGGGGCGTTGCCGTACTGTGGAGGAAGAGTATGTTTACCAACGTGACTCCGATCAGCTGTTCATCGACCAGGATAGTGGCAGTGCAAATCTCGTTTGCAGATCGTAGCCTTATTGTCATGTCTGTTTACATGCCCACAGACTGTAAGGATAACTTGCCTTTATTTACGGAATGTTTAGGTGTTATGAGTTCGATACTGCAAGATAGTGATAATGAGTGCGCGCTTATGTTTGGTGATTATAACGCGGCGCCGGGACGTCTGTTTGGCAAGGAACTTACTAAATACTGTGAGGATCAGGACTGGGTATGTGCTGACATTCAGCTGCTCGGTAAGTCTTCTGGAACTTTTACGTATCTCAGCGAAATAAATGGCAAGATGAGTTGGCTTGACCACTGTGTAGCGACAGCGGGTGCTTGGAACGTTATAAGATCAGTGCGTGTCATAAACGAAGTGTCATGGTCTGATCACTTCCCGTTGGTGTTTGAGTGTGACCTTAGTGTGATTTTGCAAAAAATAACTGTAAATGAATCTTTGGTTAATAAAGTTGTATGGGGTCATCGAACTTCCGTCCAGGCCGACATGTATAATAATTACTGTACGCAATACTTAGAAAATATTTCAATGCATATGTGTGACTGCTCGGATGCGTCATGCAAGGTCATTTCGCATCGTGATCATATTGATAATTTTTACAGTAAAATCGTAGATTGTTTGCGTTGCGCGGCGATTAAGTCATATAAATATAAAAAGCGTAGTAAAAGCTATATTACTGGTTGGAACTGTTACATACGGGGCTTGCATGAAGCGTCTCGTGTGGCTTATAGAATGTGGTTGTTGTATGGCCGGCCTGGCCAGGGAGCAATATACGAAAAAATGTATGAAACTAAACGTTTATTTAAAAATAAGGTTAAATGGTGTCAGAATAATGAATTACAGATTAAAATGGATATAATTACGGGGCACAGATCATCGCATGATTTCGGAAAATTTTGGAAATCAACTAATTGTTTGTCTTTTAAAGCAAGTAGACCATTGACAGTAAATGGTACTCAATGTCCCCAAATGATTGCGGAGATGTTTGTTAAGCAATTTAAATATGCCAATACCACTACTAGTAACAGTTCTGTGAATCAGTGCGGGGGCCGTTATGCCTCAGCGTCGTCACTGCCGCCGCCGGTAACTTCTAGTTTTACTATTAGTGCGGAGATGGTCCGTGCGTGTGTGTGTAGAATGAAGCGAGGTAAGTCGCCGGGGCATGACGGCCTCAGTGTTGAGCATATTTTGTGTGGAGGTATGCTTCTTTACGAGAGGCTAGCACATTTTTATAACCTATGTATAACACATGGCTATTTCCCTAAAGATTTTATGAAAACTATTGTAGTTCCTTTGGCAAAAAACGGGGCTGCTGATCTGTCAAACCTATCCAATTACCGACCAATCTCCTTAGCTACTGTTTTATCAAAGATCTTCGAAAGATTGCTTCAGCCGCAGCTGGATAAGTACATACGCCTTAATGACGCACAGTTTGGCTTTCGTACTGGTCATTCCACAGATATGGCTATCTTTTCACTAAAGAACACTGTTAAATACTATCTACAAAGAAAAACTAATGTATATGCTTGCTTTCTTGATCTTAGTCGTGCCTTTGACACAATTGACTATAACATCTTATGGTCAAAGATGGAGAGGGTAGGTATTCCACTCGATATAATCAGGTTAATGAAGTACTGGTACGGGGGCCAGATGAATGCTGTGAGATGGGGCAACGCTTTATCTACTGAGTATTCGCTCAGCTGTGGCGTTAGACAAGGTGGTTTGACGTCACCAACCCTATTTAATTTGTATATTGATGAACTGTTAGATAAGCTTAGTAATACCAAGGTAGGTTGTAGTTTAAACAATGAAAGTGTTAATAACATAAGCTATGCGGACGATATGGTCCTGTTGAGCCCTTCTGTCAAGGGATTAAGACTGCTGCTTGCAGTGTGCGAGAACTATGCGATAACTCATGGCCTGACATACAATGTAAAAAAGACAGAAGTTGTTATCTTCAAGCAAGGAAAAGACCCCCCATTTATTCCACAAGTAAGGTTGTGTGGCTCACAACTAAACATTGTTTCTAGCTTTAAGTATTTAGGACATGTTATTAATGATAGATTAAGGGATGATGACGATTTAGAAAGGCAAAGACGTTCCACTGCTGCCAAAAGTAACATGCTCGCACGACGATTTGCGCGCTGTTCCAAACAAGTCAAAATTACCCTGTTTAAAGCTTATTGCCAGGCATTCTACACCAGCCAACTCTGGAATAACTATACGCAGCGTGCTTACCACGCGATGCGCGTGCAATACAATAACGCCTTCCGATGTATGCTCGGCTTGCCGTGGCGGTGTAGTGCGTCCGGCATGTTTGCAGAGAACAGGGTAGACGATTTTTATGCCGTTATTCGAAAGAGGCATGCCTCCTTTATGGCGCGGGTCAGAGAGACAGACAATGGACTGCTGAGGGCTGTATATGAGAGCTGCAAATTCTCCATTTGCGGTCTTTAGTACGTTCAGCTATATAATCTTATTTTATACATTGTTTTAATTTATTTAAATTTTTAATTGTTAATTGGTTTTTAATTGTTCTGATTGTATGTCTAAATTTATAATATGGGTGTATACCTGAAATAAATGAATTTATTATTATTATTATTATTAATATCCAATGTAAATTATAGCTATATTTTGTGTAGATACTTACCACATATATGTATTTATTGTGTATTTTGTATATATATTTAAGTAGTTTATTAGTATTAATTTGCTGTTAAATGTTTAATATTTTGTAAGCTAAGTTTTATAATGTTCCGTTTCTTTGGGTGCACATGACTTGCCCTCTATAATTGTGTAACAAATTGTTTGTTTGGGTTTGCTGGAAGAAATCTCTTAAAGAGATAAGCTCGCCTTTGTACACTCTCTGTGTAACTATGCTAAGTCACTATATTGTCTAATGTTTGTGTGTACAATGAAGAATACAAGATTATATAGGTAGTTTAGCATATAATATGAATCCCCCTCGGGTAAAGAATTTTTTTCCATTTTCTTTATTAATTATTTTATAATATATAATATCATGTAAATTAAATGTAGTAGTATTACTACGCCTAAATCTAACAATAATTATAATCGCAAAACCAATTCTAAGAAATAATGTCTCTTACTATTCCAAACTCATAATTAATAATTAAAGTTTTGTACTAGCAAAAAAAATAAAAGTTACAAAATAATCAACATAAACATAGTAAAAAACTAGTGGATGCCTGCGACTCCGTCCGTGTGGACTACAGAAAAAACAAAATGTCGAAATTATCCAGGATAAAAACATTTTCCCGGGATAAAAAAGTAGCCTATATATGTTAAGTGGGACCTGTCACAATATATTCCTAAAAACTGCATCGAAATCGGTTCAGCCGTTTCTGAGATTAGCGTGCACAAATGCACAGACAAACAGACAAATCGACAAACAGACAAAAATTTAAAAAATCATTATTTTGGGTACTATTGCGTTGATAAAGGTCTCCTATATTATTTTTTCTCATATATCTTCCATGTACAGACAGCGATCCGTTACATATAAATACAACCCTTACACTCACATGTAGCTCATCGCAATTGCTGTATACACAGGATGTTTGCAGTTCACGTCGCCGCGTCGGTTTGTTTCCAGCGTGTCAAGTCGTAATAGGCAGGTATAGCTTAGTTACACAGGCATCGGAATTATATTACTCAAGATAATATGTGAGGTATTTTTTACTCTATATACATATAGGTACATATATGTACGTTATCAAGCGGACGAGTTTGTTCGACCCGAATCGAAATCAATTTTCGTGTTGAATAGACCATGTATTTTCAATTCAGTCTATGACGATTTCTTCCCTCTTATCCACATGGATAACATCAATGGTGAACACAAGTCACAAGTCAACACAAGAAACTTCAAGCCTAGCCAATACACGCCTATAATTCCATCTCCTTGGTGTACACTTTTGACACACATGCTATAAACTGGTTTCTATTCCATACAATAAACGAGCTAATAAACGATATTCGGTATTGATTCATAATTATTGTAATGTCATTACCCCAGTTCCTATTCTAATTCTTTCTATATCTATGGTTTCAAACGCGTCAAGCCGTAACAGTAACACAGTTTAATACTATGTAATGGGTAGTACAAACGATGCGCCGCGATGCTCCCAGATTGAATTTTCCTGTTGTTTCAAACGACAGGGTAAGTGATGTGTGTGTATAGGTATATAAGTACGGAAATGTATACAAATTACTATACGTAGCTGAGTTTTGTGTTATAATAGGCAATGGATGTTTAGGTTTATGGAGTAGGTATGCGCGTGGAAAGCACCGTATTACAGTATTTTAGCTCTGCAATATTGCACACATTTTTATTACACAACTGAGTAGAAGCTAGCGATTATTAGGCATATAAGTACTTTAAGATTTTAAAACTCTTGAAAAATTTATTGCTAAGAAGTATTTTGTTAGACGTGCTCAAATTACAGAAAAGTAAACTGAATTCAACATCATCATCATCAGCCTATTGCAGTCCACTGCTGGACGTTGGCCTCCCCCAGTGCACGCCACAAGACTGCCATGAGGGGTATTTGCCCATAGTCACCACGCTGGGCAGACGGGTTGGTGACCGCAGTTTGTATTTTGAACTATGTTGTCAACACGGGAGGCGCTGCTGCCCACCTCCCGGGAACCCTTAATCGCCTCGTACGATACCCACGGGCAGACATGGGGTGGTACGAATTCTACTCTGCCGGAACCACGCGGCCAATATAAACAGTTACGTTATAAAACGCGGAATTCAATATAAACAGTTCAAATTATTTGTGTACTTCTAACAACTTAAATAAATAATTAACTAGGTATGTACCCTCTATGACATTCTCGTAATTAATTTTATTATAAGCCAAAACCATGGTTTGACTGACATGTGTTAATTAATAATAAAAAATATAATAATAAATGAATAATAATAATAACAATAATCTTTATTTCAGGTACAACCCATAATAATAAGCTAGCAGTAACGGTTAAATGAAATGTTACGTTTATTTTGTATTTACAACAAAAGTACGTAACAGTCGCTTATAATTGAATTCATCGGAAAACTTTCAGTTTGATGTTTAAATTATGAAATGGGTGAATTTCCCAGGTACGTTTTTAGCGCGGCGTGGATGAAAATCGTAGTGGAAAGTGCAAAATGTACATTTATTAATTTTTTTTCATTAAGTTCAGACAGTGATCTAGACTAACGTTTAAAACTTAAGACCAAAATCTATTTGTTTACGCATTAAAAAAATTATCAAAGGCTCTAAATCTAATTGCGGTGCTATGTCCCCACTTCATTTGCAAAAATAAATTTGGCTATTTCAATTTTTGGGTGAATTAATTTAACAGAATACATACATATTTTAAAAATACATTAAATGACACTATTATTTACACCATGAGCAGTAATTTAACTTAACCCGATAGTACCTGTAACAGCTTTTTAAAAATGTCCCGCAGAAAAAGTCAATAACGCTGGCGCATTTTGAACATTACACTATTTCATCATAATGAATGAGATAGATGCTAAGCTATCTTTCCCCGCACTGCTCTGTCAAGCCATCGTATACCAAGTACAAGGATATTTGATACACTGAACAGTTTTCCCGCCAAAAACGTAAGTATAACCTGCGGTGGCGCAGGAATACAAATTTATCATATAACGGTGTCATGTGTATTTAAAAAACTAAAAGGCTGTTTAAAAAGAAATTTTACAGATGATTAAAGATTAGATGTATCGACGTAATTGCAAATGAATTATTACAATTAAAATAATAGTGTCCGTTATAATTTGAAATTTGTAACTTAATTCTAAGTACGGTGTCGCAATTCCAGTGGCTCCGGTGGCAAAAAAGAGGGCCACCGTAATTTAATAATGTCACCGTTATTGACATTTTTGTCTTTTTGTATACAGGATGACTGGAAAACGGGTATTATTTCTATTGAGATGTAAAAGTACAGCCCATTTTCTACCTTCATGGGTAGGAAGACCCATTAAAAAAATTACAGCTTCAGGGTTATGCCCCATTTTGTAATGTTTTTAAAATCACCTTATTATTTAATAATGCATAAAAAACTAAAATACGTGTATATTTCAGTAATTCAACTAGATAAATAAATAATCATTGGAGACAAAACAACAGACATCAACTTGGAATTGTCAAAGTACAATTACCAAAAGGTTTATAATTTTTTTTTTCTGATTCTTTCCTATTCATTCAAAATAATGATTTCACGTAATTCGCACACTTAATTAAACTAAATTCAAAAGGTATAATTATGAAAAAGCTTACCAACATGACTAATAAGAATTTTAAAAGTGCTATCCTATGGAGCGACAACCTTTTTTAACAAGTAACCTAAGTTTGTAGTCAAATTTAAAAAAATACAAAGGTGACGAACTGACATTATAATATATATATTATAGCATAGGAATCTTACTGCTATCCAGAGGCCTTTTCATGATGCAGTTCAACTCGAATCGAGGGCATACCGCCACCTCCATCTCGTCTTACTCTTACCCCAGGCAGCCGCTCTATAGCATCCAGCCAGTTGCACTGCTCGTCTATCTTTCGGTGTCTAAACGACTAACATGGCCGGCACTTTTACTGTCCAGTTCCTTTTTTGATAGACGATTAGCATACCTAATGGTGTTCCTGATGCAGTCTGAGCACTGTAGGTCAATCGATAGACAGCATAAGTACACATATCGACAAGTAGACGTTATAAGATCATAGGAAGGGAACCGTTCCTAAATGTACTAAGTTCTTCCAGGAACTTAAGATTCATCTCTCAATATTAATAGCTGACCAATAAGAATGTAATATTTTTCTAAGTCCTGACTGTTCTCAGAAAAAATATCTATATATTCAATGTTCTACTGGCCTAGTAGGTGTACTCATGCACATAATTATTATCTACTTCAATCCCACGTTTTGTGATATTGATTATGACTTGGCCTTCAGTTCAACCTCAAGGAAACCACCCTAAATTGCTACTATAAATGAACAGTTACGAATAAACCCGAGTTACTTTGCGATAAACCCGAGTAGCTTGAACAAGTACGCCTGATGATAACAGAAGAGTTCTACATTCTACTTGCCTCAATATAACACTGCTATTGGCTGTAGCGCCACGGAATGTATTTTTCGAAACCTATATTGGTCAGCTGCTGGTAAACTTTCTCATAATAAGTTACACCTTTTTGAGTAGCTTATTAAATAAGTAATTTAGTTTGATAAAGGGTACGCATGACGCAGTATATTATTTTGAAAGAGTAGGGGCTTAATTGGCAAAAACATTTAACAAATTTGCTTGACCATTCTATGTTGATAGATTTTTGGGAGGTCAAAGTATAAAATGTGATATGTATAATATATAATATATAAGTATAATATATGCCATTCAACTCCTCTAAAAGGAGATTTAAAAAAAATCATAAAATGTCATATCTCCGACACCGTGAATTTTCGGATGGGGTGTTCCTTATATACAAAGGTAGCTAACGAGGTGCACTTTCAAATGTGAAAAGAAATTATCCTTATTTCTGGTTTTCGAAGATTTTTACGTACATATAACTAAATACGGCTAGGTTCCTGAAATGGTGTAGTCAGAACTGCGAGATCTTAAAGGAGATACCATGGCCACTACGTTTTATGCTAAGAAAAAAGTCACTAGGAAGCATTTTAAAGTATGTAATAAAATATTTCCCTAACTGTTAACGTGTTCCTTAAATTTGTTATCATAGTTTCTAAGCTATAATCATGATGATAAACATTATTACCAACTAATAAACGAAAAATCTAAAGTTTTCAAGTTCTTATAAAATAAATAAATAGGTAATTCGTATGATCTTCTCCTGTATTTATAATTCCGCTGGTGGTAATAAATTTCAGTGGAGAGATTAACAATTTCGGTGGTTTGATAATAATATCGGTGGCGATTGAAATTTTTAAATGCAGATATCTCAAGAAATAATACGTTTTTTAAAATGTGTACCATATGACTGAATATTATATATTTTTAGCTATTATTTCGAATACAAAAAAGTTATAGAAAGTGAATATAAAATTTCGCCAGCGTAATTAGTCAAAAATCGAGGTTGTTGAAATTCACCCAAATGTGTATTTTTCGTATTTAACAAACTCGAATTTCAAACAAAATTAAATTTTTTGCATTAAACAAAATCTGAATTTTCATATTAACGAGCCTGGGCATGATAAAAGAAGCACTTGTAATACAATTTAAATTTTATCCTGACGAACCTTTGTTATAAAATTTTACGTTTACTGACTTTAGCTGAGCAAAATTGGGTACGATTATCATTGTATTAGGGCTTTTTCGTGACAATTGTGCCTACTTCTTGGGTACCTACTTGCAAAATGGTTTGGACGTTTAGAGGATGACGAATTGTTTGATGTTAAATTATTATTAAGGTTTCTGTGTTTCGACAGAGTCTTCATAAATATGAATTTCATTTGAGAAAATATTATATTTTTATTTTATTATTTTAATTTTAATTATTTTAATGAATCTATTAATCTGCGATTGTTGAAATGTCTAGGGATACTTTTGGGCTTTCGTCTGGAGTTAAAAAGACTTAAAAGGCTTATCTTACGTGGATTAAACTTTTATCCAATTATAGATATTAGATAGGTTTAAAAAACAAATAAAATTGGCCAAGTACGAGTCAGACTCGCGCACCGGGGTTTCATACAAATCTGTTTTATATAAGTAAAAGTTCACCCATCGCGACAATCGAAAAAAATATGTGATGTAACTAAAAATTTTAGATTTTGGAATTTTTTCTTTGTGTGTGCTATAAAACATTGCTTCATGGTAAAATTTGATTCTATGTCAACTAGAAGTACCCTTTAGGTTTTAATTCCCTTGCAAGTAGTTTGGAGTTTGAAAATATGCGCCTTAAATTACTGTTTCCTTTGATTGCGTTGACATAGAAGTTTGATTTTGTTACAATTTAAAGATATTATAGACCTGAGGAAAGGGGTAGTAAGTTTAAAATATTTTTACTATATGATGTAACTGTAAATTTATGGTTTTCACAATTTTTGCTTTATCTGTGCTATATGGCGTTGCTTCGTACCAAATTTCAACATCCTGAGTTCACGGGAAGTACCTACAGTAAGAAATAAGTGTAGGTTTTGATTCCCTTGCGAATGTCGAAAATTTGCGGCATAAACGGATGTATCTTTTGATTGCGTTGGCTTAGAAGTTTGATTTTTGCAGCTCCTAGGGACAGTAGATCTGAGTATTTGATATAAATTTCAGCTTGATACCTCCACGCGTTTCTAAGAAAAAGGGTCTTGACAGAGAGACGTACGGACGGACAACCAATGATGCCATAAGGGTTCCGTTTTTACCTTTCGAGGTACGCTAAACCTTAAGTATAGAAACGTAGATATCAGTTAGGGATGTAATATGGATAATGGTGGTCTATGTTCAGCTGTGGATTTCTCACTCAATTTTACAGCTCGAAGAACCGATGGCCGACGGGGCGATGGATCGGAGACCATGTAAGCGTTGCTTGGGAAGAGTCACGCGTATCTGGGGTCGCTTCCAAATGGTCACAGTGGACGTCATTGGAGGAGGCACATCTTCAGCAATGGACTTCTCACGGCTGAAATTATGAAATTGGTATATCTTATCTATTATGTTGAACACAGTCGTGTGAATATGAATGTATGTATATAGCGTCCATGTTTTATAAGTCCAAGAATTTATAACGTTTACAGCTCTTCTTCTTCTTATCAAATTCTCTATTGGATTATCAAAAATGTTACATAGATGAACTTAATGCTACATAGCATTTTCTTCCAGCCCAAGTAGCGTGACCTTCGAAACACGATATGATAAACCGATTTATCGACATTTAGCCTGTCAAAATACGATAAATATAGCCGCCATGTTGAATTATGTATAGCGACGATACGATATCGCACGATACGATATCCACGATGCGTGGTCATGCTAGGGGGGGCTGGATTGCAAATTGTAAAATTACATACTTCCAAAAGCTTATTAATAAAAGTGCTATTACAGTAGTTTTACCGTACTAGAAGTAGCTACATGTATTCCTTTGAGGGTGATACAAACCGGTACTAAGAAATATAAACGTGATCTTTTCAAGTGACCTAGGTCTGAAGATTCCCCTCGTGGCCTATTTCATTTCATGAATTATGATGTTGTTTATGTTCTCAAATAGGTATTGCCAAATTAAGTAATGATATTTTTATTTGAAGATAAAAAATGGTATGGTTGTATTTATATTAGGAATATACTTCCAGCATATTGTTGTTATTAAAAAAAAATATGTATTATCAATAGCAAAACTTTTTGATGGCATAAAATGAGTTACGCAGTAAAGCCATTTTTAGTACACTATTCATTCACTTTCTATTAACCCATTGGCTACGAGTATACCTGTATACATTGCGGGCTTCAAAAACTACCTCTGGCCGATACTAATCCGGATGAACAGTATCCATTACGGCCATTTGATAAGATACCTAATCTTTCGGCCTTGTTAACTTCGGACACGTTACGGGGAAAGGGATGCTATATATAGCCCTCGAGTGTACTAAATACCATTCAATGACCTGCTCGTCCTTTCTATTAATCTTTTTAACAGCCCCTAAAGAGAGAGGCGGATTGATCAGGCGCAAAACGCGGTCAGTATATTTTGATCTTAATACGATTGGGTTAACAACGATTGTTATCTGTGACTGTATTGAGAGTTTTGGAGTAACTTGGGAATATTGATAAGCATATAAATTAGTTTAAGTGTCATAAAATAAATTTGTTATTTGGTACTAAGTTACTGTATATATTGTATATACTTATACTGTCCCAACATTTTATGACTTTACGAAATCCAAAAAGTAGGAGATAGACAACATTTTCCGAAATAATTTAAAATTCACCGGCATATAAGAAGAATATTTATAATTTGCTTATGTCAAACCTATTTAGACATAATAAGTATGACTATATCGTATCGTTGGTAGAACAAGGGCATAATTGCGTTTTGCAATTTTTCACATTAGTACCGTTGTTCTACAAAAGGTGCGTTATGTACCTATATTCGGTGTGCCTGTAAATTCGTGAAATAAAATATACATGAAAGTTATGTACTAGTTTTACATACCCAATTCCTATTATAGCCAGTAAAACCAGATCGCACAGGCAAAACCTTCTTTTCTGGTACTAATTAAAACCGTTCAATTTGTAACGGATCTCTTATCGGATATATGTGGATTATCTACTGAGTTGTGAGCCCATTAATGTCTGTTACAATTCCCGAGATTGGTACTACAACTCTTAAATCTGAAAGTAATTAAAGAATAATAAAAACCCATTCAAAACAATTTTTTTAATAAGATAGAAAGCTGATGTTTATTATTAATTTTTTTTTTTTAAGTTTTGTACTTACTTATTTTGAACTTAGGTACTAATAATTTATAAAATGTAAAAGTTGAGATAGATGTTTGAAAGTTTTTGCTTTTCTATGCAAAACCTACCGCATTGATATTTTGAAAATCATCACATATAAAGCACATCATAATGACATCATCCGCCATATACTACCGCGAATCACGTGGAAGAACTTACTGGGCGGTACTGACTAGCGAGTCACTAAAAAAGTTGTATTTCTTAAAATATTATACATTATACTATATTTTTTTAATATTTAAATTTGAACATGATTTGCGTTATGGTTAGATTCCCTAGCCCAAGCCTTACATTTTGTTCTTGAGTTACCTATAAATATAATGAATTTAAATAGATATAGATATCGTAATTAGAAAACCAGCATGTTTAGGGAGCTTTCTTTTTTTTTCATTTATTTAAGGGCTTTGATCACAGTGTGAACATGTCAGTCCTGTGGGGTAAGCACGAACCTTTTTACGCGGCGTAACGCTAGCAAAATCTATGTAATTTGACAGTTCAACGATAGCATTACGGACTATCGAGAGGTTCCTGCTTACCCCTCTGATTAGGAAGTTGTAATGAAACTTTGGATTCTTTACTCCCCATATAAATTGTGTACAATAATATTATAAGTAAGCAACTACACGACGCGAATAGCTTATGTATAATAGCTTGACGAGCTACGCTTGTTCGTAGTCGATGCTACGTGATTCGTAGCCAGTGCTACGGACTGGAATCATTCCTTAAATCCGTAGCACAACTCCGCTGCGAAACTGTAACAGCGGAAACGCAGTTATTTCGCCATATATTGTCCGCTAAGACTATATTCAGCGGTTTCGCTACTTGTTTTCCAAAGTATAGGTGTACGGGCATACATTACCGACATCCATTTGGTCTAGTAGGTAGCGATCCAGCCTGCGATACCATGGGTCCAGGGTTCAAATCCCGGTAGGTGCAAACATTGATAATATGATGAATATTAATGTTTGCTTCCGAGTGTCATGGATGTTTCTATACTTATCTATGTATTTATACCGTTGCTTAGTACCCACGACACAAGACCTTAGCGATCTTAATTTGGGACTAGGTTAATGTGTATATATATATACAGGGTGTGGGTGACAGCCAGGCGAATACTGAAATGCTGAAAAAGTATCATTGTGTTGAGTTATACGACAGTGTTATTACTCGCAGGAAATGTATATTTGTATTAATTATCAGTAATCTTTGCTCTTCGCGCCAATTGTATCGGGCGATCCTGTGACTAATTAAATGGGCTTATTGGTTATTGTGTGACATGTTGCTGTATTTTGGATCACTTGTGACTCTCCATTAGGGTTGTTCAGTTATTTGAACTTTTTGGGAGCAAGTTTTTTTTTTTAATCATCTTATGATGAAAATTTTATTTTTAAATCATTATCTAAGGCTTAATGAAACGAACTAAACTAATTTTTTTTAATATAAAAAAAATTATGGAAAATTTTGGAATTTTCCTGCGAAAATTTTCAGTGTTTTCCGCCTCAGAATCATGGTCTGAAGTCATGGTCTGGCTGTCACAAACACCCTGTATATATTAAATCTTCATTCATTAGGTTCCTCAGTGGAAACAAACCGCACCACAATAAAAGATTTTCCAGCGCTCTATTCTTTTAATTGAAACCCGATTCTTTTCACATACATTTCAAATTTTAATGATCATTATTTCAGTCTCTCTGAGTTAAAAGCGAAATAATATTTACATAGAATTATATCGCTTCCAATAATTGTATGTGCGTGTATTTTACCTGTTTTTATATTAAAAACTTTATGCTTTCGGAGATAATCAAGGTATTTTTATCGAGATTAGGTAGGTCACAAGGAGTTTAGTAAAGGACTTTTTTATAAAAAAAAACAGTATAAAAGTAATCTATGATCCTTGCGCCGCTTTTCAAATACGATGCATAAATACACATATCAGCTTTTGACATTCATATAAAGAAAAAACAAAACGGCGTTTGTGCTAATTCTCGATTTATATTAAATCTAAACTTAGATAGAGACACCGATCACAGTTAACACAGATTTCTCAAAAGAAAATTAACAATATTCACGTACATTGAAAAAGTTCAAATGATAAACGCAAACAGTCATATAGATATTTATATTAAAGTGTACATATTCTCAATATATTGAAAACGCGCATTAACTAAGTAATTACTTATCCGATCGAGATTTAATCCATTTGGTATATTCAATAGGGAATTGGGTAGTCTCGGTTCAGATGCAGAAAACGATATAACTTGCTGCCATGGACTGGCGGTAATGTAGTTCATTACCACGGATCACATAATAGTTCGTCTTTAGCCGATTGCAGTTCACTGCTGGACGTAGGCCTCCCCCAGGGCACGCCACAAGGTAACTGCCACAGGGAGGTTTTGCCCATAATAACCACGCTGGGCAGGCGAGTTGGTGACCGCAGTGTTATTTTTGGACTATGTTGTCAGCACGGGAGGCGCTGCTGCCCACCTCCGGGAAACCCTTAATCGCCTCGTGCGGTACCCACGGGCAGTATAAACTCTACTCGCCGGCACCACGCGGCAACTTCAATGTCGGAAGATATTGATTTGGTAGTAACTTAAGAACATATTTCGAGCTCTAGAGTCTGAAATTAGAATATCTATAAGGTCATCAGTAAAAGCAGTCAGAACTCATTGTTAGTTTAGGTCAAGGTTAACCCTATTCAGTTTGTTTAGCTGTTCACAACACAATGGCTTTAAAACGGATTTTGACTTAATTAATTTATCTTCATTTGAATTTGCTAATTTATTATTTTTGGCTTTGTCTGTCACGTCACGTTTGTTTGGTTTATTTTGGGCTCTTGAGTTAACTAGGATTAAATGCTGGAGGGTGGGATTAAACAAAAATCTGCTACTTATTTGCATAATGTAATGTGTTGGAATTTGGAGTTAGTATTCATTCGTCATCATTTCTGTGATCTCGTCGTAATCTGTATTTTTTGTACGATAGGTACTAGAAAACGAAATGATTACTTATATTATTTTAATCAGAATAAAAATCCAAATCTGGTTCAAATCCTGGTAGGTGCAAACATTGATAAGATGATTATTGATGCTTGTTTCCGTGTCATGGATATTTTCTATAGTTATCTATGTATTGTATACCGTTGCTTAGTATGTACCTACGACACAAAACCTTTGGGATCTTAGTATGGAACTAGGTTGATGTATTATGAAATTTGTGAATATGTTTATTTATATATTTTGGTGTAACGCATTTACCTAACCTAATTATAATGAACAAGATTTAGTTACCATACTTGCATGACAACATTTGGCATAATAGACATAGAGAATAGATATTGTTTCTAATATATAATATTTTGTGAAAAAAAGTCTAATTGAATAGTTTCTACTTCACTAGTTATTACTTTTGAAAACGTATGAAATGTGTTTTTATTTTAACTAATATACCTATTATTAATAGTAGTATTAATAGTATTTAACATAATATCAGATCAGATTTATTATTTCTTGATGCGCTTCACAAACATGCAGCCGTAATTGACGTAAATATTAATTTAACTAACTGATATAGTATTTTAGTTAGTATTTTAATGTTACATGTTACTTGTTGTAATAGCTATGACAATGAAAAGAAAATTAGAAATATTTTACTTCATCATCATCATCAGCCTATTGCAGCCCACTGCTGGTCGTAGGCCTCCCCCAGGGCACGCCACAAGACTGCCATGGGGTAATTTGCACATAGACACCACGCTGGGCAGGGTTGGTGACCGCAGCTTGTATTTTTGGACTATGTTGTCAACACGGGAGGCGCTGCTGCCCACCTCCCGTAAACCCTTAAACGCCTCGTACGACATCCACGGGCAGACATATGGTGGTATGAATTTTACTCTGCCGGCGGCACCACGCGGCCATAGCGGCCAAGCGCGGATCTCGAAAACGGCTGAACCGATTTCGCTAATTCTTTTTTTAGCGTATTCCTTGAAGTACAAGGATGGTTCTTACGTAAAGAAAAAAAATTATAGTGGCCGCCCACGACTTTGTCCACGTGAAAGGGCAATACACCCTTGCAAAGCCGGGGCGGATCCCTAGTAATATATAAAAACAAAGGCAGTTGCCAATTAATTAAATATATAATCTATTCCAAAGCTCTTACTAGCTACTCATAAAACGAAAATGGTCACAAGTATACGAGTAGTAGTAATATCCAACAAATTGAACAATATTATAGGTATAAAGTGTTCAAACAGCTAAGTGCTTCTATTCAATCGGTAACTGTTTTAATACTTGTCGTCTACTCGACTACTAGAGCAGGGTAATTCTCTGGGAATTTCACAATTCCACCGCTACTTGTCACTCTGTTCAGAGCCCATAATTGTATTCGGAAGCAAGTTCGGAACTAAAGGACGCGACATTTCCTCTGTGCTCTGGAGTCAAGCAATTTTAAACTCTTCTATACTAGCTTAGGATTCATGTTAAATACATGAATGTGGTGGCACAAACAGATTTTATATTATAAGTAAAATTTAGAGAAGTTTCCATTAGTGATGTTCAGGACATGGCTAGATTTTAGTAGTTCTGGTAATGTTATAAATTTGAAACTTTGTAAGAATTGTGATGATGTTTGCAAGCTAAGATGTTTGCGTAAAGTTTTGTGGATACAAAGATATCGGCCATCATGCTTCATATGTTTTAAAGTTTACAGAGAGTAAGTAGGTCCTCATCTCCGTTTTATCATTATAATGATATACAAAACCTAATAGAGTTAGAGCAGAATTAGACAAGATATAAGTGTGCCCAACAAAATTCTTTAAAATTTCCTAAAAATAATATGGTTTTAATAATACATACATACTTATACTATACACTTAGCTGTGTTCTAAAAAATGGGATAGCCGAAACAACAAGATCGCAAATGAAATCCTACTGTTACGTTAAGCAAAACTGTTTCAGGTGTAAAGGATCAGTGATAAGTCAGTAGAGGGACAAGAGGGTCTTGGTGTTTTGTAGGCGATGGGCTGACCACCTGTCATTACTAACCGAACTTGTACATCTCAATTATAGCCTCAAAATTGGTAAAAAGTGGCACCATGTGGGTCTATCGGCCCTTAGTGCTCTGCCTACCCCGTAGGGGATGGAGGCGTGATATGTTTGTATGTAATTTAGAAAAGAGATGGTAAAAGTCGTCATCCGAGTAATTGACCCGGTGGCTTAGTGGTTAAAGCGGCTGGCACGGTTTGCAGTGATCGTGGGTTCGATTCCCACTCGGGTGAAGAATTTTTTCCATTTTCTTTATTAATAATTTTATAATGTATGTATGTATAAGTTAATATATTTTATATTAGGTAATATAAGATAGCTTATCGTTATAGGGAATGACCCTTAATACTTACTACATGCATGGAAGGAAATGCAACTGTATTCTGGTAATGCCCCGCATCAGCACAGTTTAAATTTTTGACACAAAATTTGATACAAGAGTAAAAAATTGCTACAATCGTACTCTGAGCTGCAGACATTCAATTATGAAAGTTCTGCAAGCTGGAGCAAGTTTAAACGGACAGGAAACTGCCAATATCATGGCCTGTTAGGGGTTTTAAATTCAACATACATAGAGCAATTTTGTAGGATAAAGTCATGAATTTTTAAGTTCTGAAGGTCAGATTTTATTTTAGGTACATAGAATATAAATCGTATTTTAAATTGAGTCAATTCACTTGACGTCGGTTTTTGAAAACCTAATTGTTAACCGTTGATTTTAATATAAATTTCACATGCTGATCTCAACTATAGAATGTTAATTAGAAGTCTTTGTCAGAGTTGCGAATGATCTTTGTCATGTAAACTTACTTAACGATCAAATTTGCTTTTTTTTAAGAAAAAGCCGATCTAATTAGGTACTAAGTTCCAAGTTCCAAGCGCCGCCGTTGCGACTCAGGAGCAGTTAGTGAATTCAAGCCAATTTAATATTAATTAGTAGATATGGTTTTTTTATAGAAAATTAGAGTAAAAGTATATTCTTTCATAGACATTATGCTGATACGTAAACTACTTTTGTACAATGTATTGCATTAGAACTTAAAGAAATTTGCTACGTCCCTTCACCATTTATATTTAGTTTATTTTACATTTCAGCTCCTTTCAAATTTCTCCGTCGGACGCTTTGTACATTTGTCATTTTAATCACCTAACGCCACCGTTTGCGGTAATAAAATTATTTCGGAGTAAACATTTTGAGAATTAAATTTGAAGTAGTCCTTTCTGAGAGTAATAGCCAGGGGGTCTACTCTGAAATTCCGCTTTCGAATCTTTCAGTCCGACCGAAGCCTGACCGAATCGAAGCCTTTAACAGCCTTTGACCCTACTACGAAATTGCTTCGGATTCATTCATCTGAGTTCACAACTCATTCGGAACCATAGAGAATAATTCACATTGACTAATATTATAAGCTTTCTATTATCTAGCCTTATACCTGTCAAATAGAGTTCGATCGGACCGAATGTAAAAACGGCGCGACTGATCCGATCGAAGGAAGTTCGTAGTAGGAAACACCTCGATATTCGGCCGATACTTCGTTTATCGTCACTTCAGAGTAGACCTCCTGTTTCGAGCAAAGATGTGATGAGTCAAGAAAAATGGAATGAAATATTTTGATATTTTGCTTGGAGTTCTAGAATATAATTTACTAGCTGCTACCCACGATTTTGTCCACTCTTTTCCCGTACAGTCAATACGTATATGTTAGCACAATATCAAGAAGATTAGTTGAGTAAATGAAGCGTATTTGTAATATATCTATTTATAAATTTATAGTTATTTAACTCTCTATAAGTTTATAGGTTATAAGCCTTAAATCTTTAACTTATGGTAAATATTAAGATCATTTATACCCCCTTTCTATAGATGGATCATCATATCAAAACGAGGATGAGGATGAGGGAGGATGAGTACCTCAAATCGCGAGGTTTACCTCATTTGAGGTGTTCACCTCATTTAACCAAAAGCAACTCTATGTTAGGGTAATAAGACTGGATATTGATTGAGTGAATGGTAATAAACCTCGAGTTCTCCTCGCGAGGTACACCTCATTTTGAGTTGTTCACCTCATTTAACCAAAAGCAACTCTATGTTAGGGTAATAAGACTGGATATTGAATTTAGTGAATGGTGATGAACCTCGAGTTCTCCTCGCGAGGTACACCTCACTTTGAGTTGTTCACCTCATTTAACCAAAAGCAACTCTATTTTAGGGTAATAAGACTGGATATTGATTGAGTAAATGGTAATGAACCTCAAGTCGCGCTCGCGACTCATTACCTCATCGCCTCAACACCTCACATTAGAGGTGTTCACCTCGTTTAACTAAAATGTTATCTAATGTCACGGTAATAAGACTTACAATCGTGACAGATATTATTGAGTGAGTGAGTGAGAGAGCCTTGATGACGGCGACGACTCGACTCGCGAGAGCTTTGACTATGGATTTAACTCTTTCTACGCTCGAGCGAGTATGTTTCATTTCTGTTCGTTCGTTCAGTGAGTGAATGAGGTGAGTTGTAGAATGAGTGAAGAGCGCAGGTGAGGAGAGTGCGGGGGCACGCAAATAGGAGCGCTATTTCGACCGTGATAAGTATCTTAGTATGTAAAAAGAGGATGAGGTGTGAGGTGTTGTAAAATTAAAACGAGGCCTCCCTCGAATTTTGCCGCGGTGAGGACCTCAAATGAGGTGACTCACGAGTGAGGAGCTCATCGCTACCCCTTTCTATCATTTATTACTCCTTCTCCTTCTCCATTTACCATAATTTATTCTAATTAATAAATACCGTAGATATTCTAATTGTAGCTTCCTATTCCCAGTTAGTAACTGATTGACTTTGGATTCGCCCAATTGATTTTCAGTCGCACCGATCACTGCGCTCCTTTGTGGCTGCGGTGAATCGCCAACTAAACAGGTTAGCCCTGAACAGTTCAATAGACCGCTCACCGTTTGAAGAACGGTTTTGAATAGCTATATGTATGTACAGGGTGTAACAGTAGGGTAGAATAGCTATGTAAAGCGTACTTAGAGAACTCCTGTCCATAAAATTTAAGGCATAAAATTAAACGTCATTGTGATTCTTTAGCTAAAGGAAATCGCTCCGTGCGTGCGGCCGTTTCAGCGGGCCCATGAAATGAGTCGGCGAGTCACCGCCTGCCACCTTTGCAATTTTGAGACTTGGTTGTAATGGCAGGCGTCCGTTAGTCTCCTTTAAATAGCCCGATTATCCAACTCCACCCAACAATCACCCCCATAGTCCATGACCTTATTTTTCATCGCATGACATAGATCTGCACTTCAATAGCACATAGCGGGGACTATCGCCGGGTGTACCATATTGTGCGGTCGGCGATGGTATCCGCCATATGTATCCCACACCATATTAAAGTTCTCTAAAAAAGGCCTCTACATCTTGGCCACGGCCCGATGCACGCCTCTCAAAGGACCAGGACTCTATAGTCCCGAGAATTTAAACAGAGATACAATAATAATAATAAAATATTAGATTTTGATTTTAATTAATTAATTTAAGTATTTGCCCGGTGCTGCGCCTACCACATGCATATGAGTATGCGTCCAGTGTGTCTCTTAAAATAGAATACTGTTCTTTGTATGTTTGTACATTATAGGTTTATTCACTCAATATTATTTATCCGATTACTTATTGAAGTAAACTCCTATTATGACGGGGTTGATGTGCTGATGCAGCCTGGTGAATCATAAGTGTTGACTATGAAAATTTATGGGCATTCTTTTAGACGACGAGCTAGCAAGTTGTCCCTGATCTTTGACATCTAGTACCATTCTGCTGAACACTGTAGAATCTCCTTAATGATCTTGCAGTACTGGTCACCCTATTATGAGAACGCATTCGTGTATATTGTTATATGACATTAACATTGTACATTTCATCTCAGCCGCTTACTTCGTTGTGTGCAAAGTTTTCATGTGATAATAAAAATTTACGTTCGTGTTTCAGTGTGTAAGTTTTGAATGATGTGTTATTTTTTTTTGTTATGCCATAAAGTTTGTTCTTCATAAACTCGGTGAAGTAGAATTTAATATTAAGCTCAGTCAGATAAAGTAACACAGCATATCATAAAAGTAGATCTTAGCCGGAAAAAAAGTACGGCTTCTAAGATCTAAAGGTAGAATCTTGAATTGTTTTTGTACAAAATTTCGACTGAAGTAATAATGAATTAGTAAAGAAATAAGCTAATAGAGTAATAGGACTATCACAGAATATTATATTCGCTTAAAAGACAATCGGTCATTAATTTCACAAATCATTAATAAATTTTTCAATATATTGTAATACTTGTAATATTATATTAAACCTGTGCTGATGCAGTATTTCATTAGAATACATCAGCTGCATTTCCTTCCGTGCATGTCGTAAGAGCTGGCTAAGGAACTTGAGCATTATCTCTGGCGATAAGCTCGTAACTTATCACTGATATCTCCATTATGACCTTGAAGTTCTGGCTACCCCATTTCAGTAACACGTCCGTTTGTATACATAATGTTATGTATGTGTATTAGATTTACCTTTATTAAATATTCATTAAGTTTGTAGTGATGATGATGATCTCCGGCCGTATTTCGGCCAAGGCGACCAATCTCCACGGAGATTGGCCAGGTACGCAGGAGATATTATAGTGCACAAGTGTGTGCGCAAACACAGTTGCACTCTCTATTCCATCACTCTCATAGTCCGAAGTTTATAGTACGAGTATAACAAATAATATACAGGATGATTTTTGGTCGTCAACGTTCCCGAAAATTACGTACTCTCCTCATCATCACGGTCATTTTTCTCCATGGAAGCATACCTGGGAAGTGTCTGGTTTTCAATATATTAGGGTCCAAAGTTGAGTAAATAGACTGCGTTTTTCTGCATAAATGCATATTGACGCGTGTAGCAAGATTTTTTCATGAGAAATAATTAATATCGTTTCCCAGTATTTTTTGGCATAAACTTACTTTATTTGATGTATAAACTACATACCCTTCGTTAAGGATGGCAACGAAAAAACATCCTGTATAATAATTCATCATTAGTTTTGTCATATTCAATTATTAGAGGCGATGTCATGTTGTTACCTACCAGAAAGAAATACCACTGTAATTTCGGTCTATGTAGTACAGAAGAACAAAAGACGTAGCTTAATCAACCTTTGAAAGACTACCTATCTGTTAAGAGGATAATGTACTTACGAACTCTTTGCCTAAAAATTTGGAAATTGGAAATCCATTTTTGTCGCATTACACAATTTTTGCTTAACCTAGATTTAGTTCGAAGCAGGTACTGTGATTTTGCTGAAATAAAAGTTCGTTTTACTCGTATTTACACAATAAGTTGGTAATATCAAGAATTGTTCTTTTTGAATAATTATCCAAGAAATTCTTGCCAGCATGAAGTGTTCTAATATATCGGAGTCAAATATATTTATAGTATACATGGTGTGTAATATTTACGTTGTTACTAAGATTTTCTCAAAATTCAAATCTCACAGATTCATCGATGGCTCTATTCGATATCAATATTATTATTTTGTATAGATTTTTATTATACTTTGATTTTAAGTATAATATAAAAAAAGAAAAGAAAAAACAAGGCACCTATTTTAATTCTGCCTAAATAGATATCCTAATCCTATCAAGTAAAGTGTGTTTATTTTTTAGCTATTCTATTCCTTTAGCTCTTCACACAAAATTTAGTCAACCAATATTCCTGAAATTTTGCTTACCTACATATAGTTGGAAGTAAGGAGAAGGACTATCTACATTATGTAGTCCACACGATCGAAGTCGTGAGCAACAGCTAGTTAACTATAATAGGAAAATGCGTAGATATTTTATATCCTTGAATATCCAATGCAAACTCAGCGCGGCCCAATCACGGAAGTGTTCTTGCCAATATTTGCGAACGTCTTCGGAAAACACAACATGGGCAATACTTTTCCTGCTAAGTGAAAAAGTTATATAGGCAGAAATAGAAATAATAGATACGTAAACAAATATATTTTCTTAATATGGTGTTTCTAAAAATAAAAAGTATTTGAAATGAGGTGAGGTATCACCAACCCCACACCCTTACTCATAAGAATAAAAAGTGTGATGTGAATCAACTTTTAATATAAACATTAGTTTACACCTGTTGTTTACACGGAAATACCTGTTTATTTTAGTGTAGTCAATACACTTTTTCCTTCTGAGGATCCCTTTACTCTTTGCGGAATTACACTATAAGTAACAAGATGCCCATGAGTACCCTTTGGTGGCCTGTTCTTAACGACCTATGAACCACTAAATGTCTTTATACCAATGGCTAATGTGCAATAAAATACTGTACTGCTACTTTTTTACATTGTAATTAACGGTTAAAAAATAAACTTAATATTTTCTTCTCTTCTTAATGGAAAAAGGGTTCTAGACATGTGTTTAATATTCTCTCTTTTCAAAGACATTTTTATTAAATTCTCTCGACTTCATTTTGCGCTTTCGAGCACGTTTAGCGTACTTTATGATGGTCATTATATTAGAACTCTGACAATTCCAGGGTGAGTGGAGTTAACAAAACCTTTAAAAAATATGTGGTAAAATCTGGCACGCCTGAGAGCGCTGATTTATGTATGTATTAAATATACAGTTTATTTCTAAATCGCTTTAGGTGTATTCTGCAACGATTTTTATTATAAGGTAACTGATTCGGCAAACATTGTTTTGTCACGCAGATCATTCAAGGTCCATGACAGAGGGGTAAAAATTAAATTATATACATAATTTTGTAATCATGAATATAAGAATTATGTAATAAAAAATCTCAAAAATTATTAGGCGAAGTCGAAATCAAGCAGATCATGCGTGTATATTAATGATTTGTATATGAAAGCGCTCTGGAATAACACAAAAAAAACATCCTATCTTTTGACAGTCGGTAAAAGAAACGTATGTTATATAGGTATATGCACGTAGAATATAGTTTGGTAAGCGAACGAAGCTAGGCAAACATCTTTGAACATGTTATAATTTAGAGCAAGTGAATTAGGGTCCCCTGTTTGTTTGTATACCGCAAAACACAAATACTGACTTTGTACAATACAAATTAATTTATGTACCATCTTTATTGAATTTGCAAGACGTTTTGGTTGGTGAAATTACTTAGGTACCCATTTTGAAGTTGTTTGTTTGAGTAAAAATGTTAGTTACTAAAACATACCGTATTTTTGAGCAAATTAATAAATAATCATTTCATAAATATAGCATGCAAAAGTCTTTAAGGAGGTCCATCTAAGATCGTGTGGACACCATCAAATTTGTAGTAGGTAAATAAAGGAACTTTTATGATATACGTAACAAAAATAGTACGTTTTTTGAGTTAGCTCACTTTAGATCTAGCTTTGAACTTGTATTAATAGAAATGGGATGGCGGTGCCGGCCATAAAACTAGTGTATTGATGATCGACAAAAAATCCCAATTCAATTACTTATGTAGAGATACATATACATACTGGGTAATAAATTCAAGAACTAGGTTAGAATTTTATAATGATATAATACTTATACATAATTATTATATGTATGTATGTATATACATATAATCACGCCTTTATCCCTTACGGGGTAAGCAGAGCACCAAGGGCCGATAGGACCACATGGTGCCACTTCTGACCAATTTTGAGGGTATAGTTGAGATGTACAAGTTCGGTTAGCAGTGACAGGTAGTCAGCCCATCGCCTACATAAACAATTTATATCAAGTCAAAAGTTTGTAGAATGTATTTCACCGTGCATTTCGATGATGGCGCCAGTTACTACGTGTATGGCCACATTTTCTGCGTCACTGTATATAAAAAATTCTAATCCCGAAATCAGGCATAGAAGCAATACTATGAAACGGACTCTATCAATCACCAATGGAGTTCGTAACCATCACTTACAAAAGACAGTTTCTGAATCCAAAAGTTTTTTTCTTATATTATTATCCAAGGATAAGGTAACCTCGTGAATGTTTTACCTTTATAAAACTACTCGCTGTTAACTAATTTATTCCTACATTTTAAAGGCTCTACTTACTAAGCCAGTTTTAATTTAATTAGCACTCTCGCGTTTTAACATAACCCATTCTGTGTGCGTCTTGGAAACTTATCTGAATGTCAAAGAGGGACATATTTTAATGTGTTTACAGTATTTTACATGAAAGACGGAATAGCGTCCACATTTTCCTACTTTGTTTTGATGCAAGTTTTTGAAATAGAAAATTGGGCAGTATATTTTTTTTGTGTGTACACACACATATTGTAATGTCGTGTCACTATTTTTGTCCTATTGACAATTAAGATTAACCATGATAATATAAATTAATACACAACAAGAATATACTTTCAAAATGTTAGTCAACATCACGCTTGTTTTCAAAATACTGACGTTAGTATATTATATTACACAAGGGATAATTTTATGATGAAATGGAAATATGCATCTAAATTTAACTCCAGCCATTGCTAGAAAACTTCGCCAATTACTTTGGATGACGTCACGTAGGCACTCTGCTGTCGCGATACTTTATCAGTCAAATCCCCAGCCAGGCCCTTTGGCCGAGTAGGCACATTTAGGGATGGTTAGCGCCGGTGACGCTACGTGACGAAGGGTCCCCCAGTGGTAAGGGCAACTACATTCGCTCCAGTTGTAAAGTCCTGTGTAAGAGGCGCTAGTGTCAATGTAACTTTAACAATGTTTTATAAATTTTTGTCTGGTTCTTTTTGAATTTATAATACTTCGTAAGTGTAACGGACATAAGCACTGATGAATTTTAGAACAGGCAAATATTTTACACGCTTCCTATGTTTTTTTACGTAGTTGAGATACAATTTATAAGGTAACTAGCTAATAAAATTGCCCGTTTTGCTCATATATCTGTGTATACTGAAACTAGATTTTGAACTATTCCTGGTTATTTAGTTTAAATAAAACTTTGATTTTCTTGTAAGATATGGGCACGTGAATTAAAAGTTGGAGAAGGATTGTTATTAAATCGACTTTAGCTACGAGTTTGGCCATCATCCTTTCCGAATACTACCTATTCTCCTCGTCACAAACATTAAATAACCGGGAAGTGTATTTTTAAAGATAATTAAGGTCCAAATTTGAGTTTTAGATAGCAACTTTTGCAGGAATGTACAAGCACATGCGTAACAAATACTGTCTCGAAAAAATTTCAACTTTCTATAAAAAAATCAACGCCAAGATTAGAGTCAATAATTGTGCGCAACCAATAAAAAGTTCATCGTCGTCATCAGCCTATATTGCAGTCGTAGGCCTCCCCCAGAGTACGCCACATGGCTCGATCTATTTCTTACTATAGTTGACTTCACGTATACTTTGCTAGTGTTCATACATTACTAATAGAATAATAAACTTCAATATTGTACATATTTTAAGTAACGAGTAAGGTAAACGTACTTTCAGCGATAAATCCACACATTCTAATATGTCAATTTCATGAAAATTTGCACCTGCGTAATAGGTTATAAAATAGCGACTTATTTTCTGAGAATTTTAGTCCGCTAGGCTTCAAGGGATACAGGATCGAATTCAAAATAAAATAGGAATGGGCACATTCTGCATCTCATGGGAACATGCATTCATTGAGGACGATGATGGTTTAGTTAATATGTAAGACAATTATTTTAAATCATTAGAGCGTCAGCAAATTTGATTTCAATACTGCAAAGTTGAAAAAACCAGGAACCGCCTGGCAAATATTCAATATATAAAATATAGTGGCCCGCCCTCGCTTCGCTTCGGTACATATCAATACATAGATACAACTTTATATGTAGGTACAGCGGTTTTCGTTTAAATTTGGAACTCCCGTTGGTCCCCTTCCCGTGGGAATTTCGGGAAATCCGTTCTTAGAGCTTCCTTGTAGCCCTAATCCGATTTCAGCTTCGTATAAATAGCTGTTTTCGTAAAAAAATTAAATTCCCGTAACTCCCCTTCCCATAGGAATTTCGGGAAATCCGTTCTTAGTGCTCCCTCGCAGTCCCTAATGAACATACAGGTCCAATTTCAAATTCATATGTATCGCAGTTGTCGTAAAAAAAAATGAATTCCCGTTTGTCCCCTTCCCGTGGGAATATCGGGAAATCCGTTTGAATTCCCATTTGTCCCCTTCCCTTGGGAATTTCGGGAAATCCGTTTTTAGTCCTTCCTCGTTGTCCCCAATGAACATATATGCCCGATTTCAGCTTCATATGTATAGCGGTTCTCGTAAAAATTATGAATTCCCGTTAGTCCCCTTCCCGTGGGAATTTCGGGAAATCCGTTTTTAGTCCTTCCTCGTTGTCCCCAATGAACATATATGCCCGATTTCAGCTTCATATGTATAGCGGTTTTCGTAAAAAATATTAAATTCCCGTTGGTCGCCTTCCCGTGGGAATATCGGGAAATTCTTATAGCCTATGTTCATCCAGGTCCAATAAGGATTCTAACGGTGAAAGAATTTTTGAAATCGGTCCAGTAGTTTCGGAGCCTATTCATTACAACCAAACAAACAAAGTTTTCCTCTTTATAATATTAGTATAGATACAATTTAGTCCAATCCCAGCACACATTATAACACCAACAAATATCCTTCTGATTTGTTCACTCTAATTCAATTTGCCAATCTCATGAGAAACTGCTTCAACGAATATAACTTGTATCTCATGTATCTCAGTGGGTACGGAAAATTCCGTGAATTCTCATAAGCGCGAACATTGAGAATAAATAGCGGAGTATAGGCGAGCTGTAGAGGCACTCGCGCTGCTGTCACTTGCAACTCATTCTGCATTTCCCGCCAGCCGCAATATACTGGATACAAAGATATATAGACTTTATTGTGGCCCCTCAGTATTATGTTCTAGAATCCGAAGGCAGCATTACTAAGTTCAACTCATTATTTTTGCAAACCCATAGAACAACGTACAAGACAAGTTTGAGCTCAAATCGTGGTGACCTTTGCCCATCGATAAGAAATGATAATAGGCTATTTAAAAAATAGAATCGCTTACGCTATTTTCAAAATTTAACGAATGGCAATTAATTTGTACAAATAAAATTTTTAATGCAATTCAATTTTCTGTTATAGGCTTTTGTTTTGCTTTATTTTCTAACTAGTGGACGCCCGCGACTCCGTCCGCGTGGACTACAGAAAAAATAAAAAGTAGCCTATATGTTAAGTGTAAAAAGTAGCCTATATGTTATCGCGGTTGTCGTAAAAAATTAATTCACGTTTGTCCCCTTCCCGTGGGAATTTCGGGAAATCCGTTCCCAGTGCTTCCTCGGGGTCCCAAATAAACATATATGCTCAACTTCAGATTCACATGTTTAACCGTTTTCGTAAAAAATAAATAATTCCCGTTGGTCTCCTTCCCGTGGGAATTTCGGGAAATCCGTTCTAGTGTTTCCTCGCAGTCCCTAATGAACATATATGCCCAATTTCAGCTTCATATGTATAGCGGTTTTCGTAAAAACTATGAATTCCCGTTTGTCCCCTTCCCGTGGGAATTTCGGGAAATCCGTTTTTAGTCCTCCCTCGCTGTCCCCAATGAACATATATGCCCGATTTCAGCTTCATATGTATAGCGGTTTTCGTAAAAACTATGAATTCCCGTTTGTCCCCTTCCCGTGGGAATTTCGGGAAATCCGTTTTAGTCCTCCCTCGCTGTCCCCAATGAACATATATGCCCGATTTCAGCTTCATATGTATAGCGGTTTTCGTAAAAAATATAGAATTCCCGTTGGTCGCCTTCCCGTGGGAATATCGGGAAATTCTTATAGCCTATGTTCATCCAGGTCCAATAAGGATTCTAACGGTGAAAGAATTTTTGAAATCGGTCCAGTAGTTTTTGAGCCTATTCATTACAACCAAACAAACAAAGTTTTCCTCTTTATAATATTAGTGTAGATTGATTATATCACCGATCGAATTAGTGAAATTCTAAAGAAAAGTCAGGTCAAGATATTCTAAAGCGACGAGCGTGCATGTAGAATATCATGAAAGTAGATGAAGCGAAAGAGGGGTGTCAGGATCGTAGCAAATGAAGATCCGTGATCTCTGCCTACCCCTCCAGGAAAGGGGCGTGATTATTATGTATGTATGTATGATTATATCAAAATAAACAGGACTATGTATATGCTATTATATATTTCTGGAAAATTATCGTGCAAATTTCAATTTAAACTATACCCTCAAAATTGGTCAAAAGTGGCACCATATGGTCTTATGGTACCCTTGGTGCTCTGCCTATCCCGCAAGGGATAAAGGCGTGATTATATGTATACTAATTTTTGTAATGCAGCAAAAAGCAAAAATTACTAAAATTAAAGTCTGTTCCACTTTAACCGACATCGATGTTAGGAAAAAGCGGTTTCCTCTTTTCTAACTCCATTCGAATGCGCTACTACAGAATGCTGGTCGCATGCAACGTTTGAACGATGGCTATTGGAGACCAACTCTCGTATAAAGGCTTAAGTCACTTAACAGCCATTTCACTTTTATACTCAGTCGTGAAACCTTGTTTTCAAATAGACACTAATAGTAAGTTTTCTTGTCAATTTATTTATTGACAATATTATAATTGTATATTCCATGGTGGTCCTATCCTGATGCGGGTTTCAATACATTAGCTGCATCACCTTCCGTACATATCGTAAGAGTCGATTAAGAAACTCAAAAGTGTTTTCCCAGGTGGCCTAGCAACTTGTCAGTGAACATTAAGGCTCTGCTAGCCAAACGTAGCTATAGACTCTTCTTCGTTTACCCCATTTTGGGAACTCAGCTGTGTATATTTGTATACAGGGTATACGTGACAGCCAGGCAAATACTGATAACCGGAACAAGTACCATTGTGTTGAGTTAGACGACAGTGTTACTACTTGCAGGAAATGTATTTTTAATTTGATTATCAGTAATCTTTGCTCGCCGCGCCAATTGTATCGGGCGATTGGTTATTGTATGGCACATCGCTGTTTTTTGGATCACTTGTGACTCTCCATTATGGTTGATCAGTTGTTTGAACTTTTTGAGGGCAACTTATTTTTTGAAAATCATCTTTTGGTTAAAATTTTATATTTTTCATTATGTAAGGCCTAATTAAACGAACTTAACTATTTTTTGCCTTAAAATATAAAAAAATGTCGGAAAATTTTGGAATTTCCCTGCGAAAATTTTCAGTGTTTTCCGACTCATAATCCTGGTTAGAAGTCATTTGCCTGGCTATCACAAACACCCTGTATTCCGGTGCGCACTGGCATTTTTCAATATATTTTCAGGTTCTATTGTCGATAGTCTTTCGAAATGCGGAAATTTTTCTTATATTTTACAAAAAAGTATCAAGGTTTTAACTTTCTCGTGTTACATTAAAAAGGAACAGATAAGACAAACGGCCGTTTTTATCCCACTTCTGTTCTATATCCGCCTTTTTAATCGAAACATTTATCTTGCTACTAATTATTATTTTAATTTGGGTGTCAATTTTGTTCGATAGGATTACCAAAGATTCGCAATGTCTTCTCACCGGTCTAAAAACAAAACATTATGAAAGATTAATTGACTGGAGATTAAAACTGTCAGCCTGTAATTTAAAAGCCGTGTTGTAATTCCGGGGAAAATCTAAATTCCCGGAATTTATTTTGCTACTTTGTTCAAAAGGACTGAACGTTCGTTTGGGATTTTGGTTTTATATTTTTCAGTTAGTAACATATTATTAATTGTTATAAGTATATTGGAGTATTTTTAAACATGTTAATATGACTAGTGTTGCATTTTTCTACAATACGATTTTTTGAAACAATAGGCAATTATTTTAGCATAGCAATAGGCAATATAATAAATAAATCCCTAATTTATCGTGTATGCTGTGAAAATTAATTTTCTACTAAGATCATAATGAAGACATGTCACGAAATATTATATTTCATCTCAATTTAAAGTCTGTGGCATTAGTATCTACGTAACTCTACATTATTTCATTTATTTTATTTGACTCCATCAAAACACAAGGGACATTACAACAGGCATAAGTAAGTTATTTACACGAGACGACGGCAAACGGCAGCATATAATAATGCATATTAAATTGAAATTCAAAATTCATGATTGGATTTGCGCGGCATCTTTTGGTGAGTTCGCCATTTTGATTTTAGGTGTTTGTGTTATTGTGACAGATTAAACTGGTGTATTAATAAACAGGATTCCAAGATTGAATTGTTCTACGAATATGCCGGTATACTCTGACTATGAATAACTTTCCTATAATTATAGGCTTCAGCTGAGCTGCCATACGAGTAGCACTGCTTCAATAAATGATAAAATGTTCGAATGTGAAAGGATGTTGTAAAGCGCATCCCGTACGCTAGCTTCCCGCGATGTGTGATTTTAAAGATGACAGTGACGAGAAAACCGCATTCATTGTAAACAATTTGAAAGTTAAGAAGTTTAATGGCAAGACTAGAAAGTATATGGTGGAAAGGACATGTACGCTCTTTCTATCACGTCAAATCTGACCATGCAACACTTTTCTATCAGGATCTTAGATGAACTAGTTAGAATCCTATGAAAAATGCATACTTAATATACTTTTGACATAAACACCATTTATCTTATGCACCTAGGCACGCTAGGCACGATGTCAAGGGACGCAATTTAAACTATGAATTTTTTATGATTTATACTATGGTCATAGAGATCTAATTGAAGGGTGCTGACTCTATCTTGATCAGGTTTTAACGAAAGACGTCATCAACTTTAATCATCAGTTAAAACTATGTGCTTATTGAAATATCTACCCTCAGTCAAATACCAATTAAAATTATCTAATGTACTTACTCACCTTGCCTATGCAATTAAATATTTTAAATTAGTGGACGCCCGCGACTTCGTCCGTGTGGTGTGCAGAAAAAATAAAATATCGAAATTTTCGAGGATAAAAATATTTTTCCGTGATAAAAAGTAGCCTATATGTTATTCCAGGGTATCAGCTAACTCCATACTAATTTTTATTAAAATCGCTTCATCGGTTTTTACGTGAAAGAGTAACAAACATCCATCCATCTATCCATCCATCTATACTTACAAACTTTTGCGTTTATAATATTAATCGGATTACGTTTTCCTATGAATGCTGAAAGGCTTGTTAATTAGCGTAGCCAGTACTCGGGTTAACTTACTTTTAAAAGATTTCTTCTCAAAAGATAAGTAGCGTTTTAGTTTATTCCGTAATAGAATAGATTATCGTAATAGTTACTATGTAATATTACATATTTATATTTATTTCGATTTACGATATGAGAGATGCACTGTTTTACACGCATGTCACATAGTAACTAGTAGTCTATGTGTTAATCCAGTGTAACAGCTAACTCCATACGAGCCGTTTTACGGGAAAGAGTAACAAACATCCATGCATCCATCCATACTTACAAACTTTCGCGTTTATAATATTAGTAGGATTATACCTACAGTTCACACTTTTTTTGTGTGGAATGAAATATACGATATATTTCTGAGGTTGTCTTTATCTTTTTACTCATAAATCATGCCCCATATATCGGTTTCATATCAATCATTTTATGGACCGAATAATATTGTTTTGGAAGAGCAAGTGCAAGGCGTAATAGAATATTTTGGGTTCTACATCCTTTTAGTATTATTAGTTTTTGAAATTATATAAATATTTATAACTTACTTATTCATGTAAAAACTACCATACGGATTTTTATATTTTCACATTTTTTATATTTTATAGATTCACAATGAAATCGCGAGCGTCCACTAGTCGATAGATTAAAATAGATAAGTCACAGATTCTATTGGACATAAGAAGCTGAAATTCGGCATTTATGTTCCTTGAGGAGTGTAGGGCTGGACTATGAAAAGATTTCGCCAAATAACCGGAGAAACGGAAATTCTTGTATGAAGTTGTGGGCGACTGAGGAATACAAACATCTAAGATATTATTAGTAGATATCCACTTTCCCTTCCTTTACGTAGCTATAAATAGATACAAGTAGTTACTAATATTAGGATTGAAAACCTAATACAGAAACGACCGTTACTTTACATGGTATGAAATTTATAAAGTTTGACTGTATATCATTATTAGGTACCTACTTTGGTTCCAAGCCAATGCAAAGTCTTTGGTTCCAACTGCTAATTAAACATTTATTTACGTTTCCTAGAACTCTTATTTGCCATAGATGCTTATTCACTATAGGTGCGCCCACCACCGAGCCCTACACCCACCACTGACCCTCGGATCTGATAACTCATAACTGCGGAAACAAGACGATTGTAGGTAGTGGCAAGCGCTACCTACAATCGCCACGAGAAACCAGACCCAGTATTATCTTGCATGCTAGGTGCTCGGGTCTGGTTTCTCGTAGAAATTGTAGGTAGTGCAAGTAATTATTTTCGCAGTTATGAGTTATCAGATCCGAGGGTCAGTGGAGGTTGTAGGTCCCGGTCAACGCCTAATACAATTTCATTTATAGTTGCTTATGATATAACATAATGTCCATTATACCATACATCCAAGTTAGGGCAGAAGTGTGCAAATTCCAATAATCCTTTTTCACTTGTCAGCGTAGTGAGGTGGGTAAAATAAAAGTAGGTAAAATGAGAAATTTTCAATAATGCGGATCTCTAAATTCAACATTTCCATAGAAGGCCGCTTCAGTCCCTATTATGCAAATGGGATCACGCCGGGACTCCAAGATATAGTATCAATAGCAGTGATTCTCTTGTCTTAACCCACACAGGATCTTGTAAACACTAGTACTTATGGAAATCTTATACGAATTGCGATATCGAAAGGTCTGTAATCTTTTACGAAAAAAGACGGTTAAATGGATAATGATAAAATATTGTTCGCAAATAGGATAATCGACAAGCTTTCTTCTCGAAACTTTTATTTAAGATCTGGATTTTTTTATGTGATAGCGTATCATTTATTGTATGTAATTTATACGTTTAATTTTCGTTTTTCTATTGTTTTTTTTTTACTTTATATCTGTCAAAGTTAGAAGATACTGCATTCACTAACAATTATGTCCTATTATTAACATGATTTTGTAGGTTAAATATAAGTAAAAAAAATACTTAGGCTATATAATATACAGATTCGGATTCAGATCATTTATTTGCATAAATATGGGTACATAATGGTAATAATGTAATTGAAAAATTTGCATGAAAATGTTAGTTATGTTAGTTACACAAAGATAAAAGTTACAAGGTGTAAAAAAAAGGGTATGTTGAGCGAAAAGATGCGTAAATAGCCCATGTAGAGAACCTATCCACAAAATTTGTGACTCGAAATCACATGTTTATTTTTCAAGACTGTATAAAAATTCCTGAGATATTTAAAAATTCTCCATACTATCGGGAAAAATAAACATGTGATTTCCAGTCTCAAATTTTTTGAATAGGTTCTTTATAGTGGGCTATTTACGTAGCTTTTCGCTTAACATACCCTTTTTGTTACACCCTGTATAGTATAATAATAGTATATAATTATGTTAGTGAATGGAGTGTAGATCGTCATCTATAGGAAATTCAAAAACGAAAAGGATGCAATGCCACGTTGGGTCACTAGTTTATCTTTAAAATACTTTACGAAGCAAATACCGAAATAAATCTAAGATAGTGTTGCCCAAATGCAAGAACAAGACGAGACTTAGCCAGTCTTGGTCTTGGTCTTGCGCCAATACACCTGGTCTTGGTCTTGGTCTTGGTCTTGCGCTCCCAGTCTTGGTCTTGGTCTTGGTCTTGCAGCAAGAGTCTTGCAAGTCTTGCAATTACCTATTAGTCTATTACTATTTATTAAAGTTTACTTTAAATCTTAGAAAAACGTATTAGAATTGACATTGTGAGCTTGAATTAACATAGCCATAGTAAAGATCAAGCAGATTAATAAATAACTGAAGATTTGATAAGAAATTCGAAAAATCAACTGACCTATATGTCGTTTTCCATGGAAGTAACTGTTTCTTAATAAACATTTATGATTTATAAGCTTACATTTGCTAAAACATGTAAAAAAACAAATTAATTACAATAACTTGACTGTATTTTAAAGAACAATACTTATCTGTCTAGAAAGAGATTGAACCCTCAACTTATAAGAAATTTAATAAAAGAGTTTTACTATTTATCATTTATTTGAATAAAAAATAAAATACAACACAAATCAACAGCTTTATCATTAGGTTATGATACTTTATATCAATTCTTTTGACCAAGAATTAATACAAAGTAACCATCTGGCTGACTCATCACTTAACCTATTTCTATGTTTTCTAATTACTAATGATGCTTTAGAAAATAACCTCTCAGCAGGTACTGAAGTTGCAGGTATTGAGAGAAAATCACGGGCCATTTTCGATAAAATCGGATACTCTGTCTCATGCGTCCTCCACCAATCTAAAATGTCTTCCGAGCTGGCAGTTCTTGGTTTTCTCAGGTACTCCTCCAACTCGTCTATCACTAAGCCTTGAAGACAAGATCCAGATGACGTCGAGGGACATTCATAGAGTTTATCAAAGTCTATTACGTCTTCATCTTCATCACATACTTTATTTTATTTTTCTGGTAATTCCAGAGATTTGTTCAGTGAGTGTAGACTTTTATATTCTTCATAAAGTTCATTGAACTTGCGCAGACTTTCTGTTTTAAGTTGCTTCCCCCACATTGTCAGGTCAAAAGTCTGAGCCTTATGCCTTGGGTCTAAAATTAAAGAAGTACAATAAATCCAGTTGCTCTTCTTGTAATGTTTAAGCATTTTGTCTCGAGCTGCTTGGAAAGCTAGAATGAGCCTTTCATCCACTTCAGATCGATTAGGTTTCTCATCTAACTGTTTTACCATGGATTCAATTTTATCTAGCAAGAGATTGAATGATACAATGACTAGCGGTAATGTAACATATTTGTCTCCACCAAGTTTTGTACTTAAAAGTTTAAAGTTTATTAGAAATTTATGTAATTTTTCGAGTACCTGCCATTCATTAGCTGTGATTTGAAAATCATTCAATTCGGTGACAGAACTGCACAATATGTCAATGCCCGCTCTCACTTTTAAACCAAATCCAATCATATCATGTGTGGAATTCCATCTCGTTGGACAGTCAAGAATGGCATTTAGATTTGATGGCACGCCAGCTGCTTCACAAGCAGACTGAAACTTCTTCTTCACTATCTCACTTCTTTTTATTTTACTGGAAATACTGCGTAACTTTGTTACAGATGTACGCGAGTCAGCAATATTTGGTGCAGATTCTTCATCTTCCTCATCCTCAGTTTCGTCTGCATAGTCTTCGTACTGCTGATCTTACGCGTTAGTGTCAGACTCACAGTGTAATGCTAAGGTTTTTAATAAATCTTGTACACCAAGGTTTAAAATGTGAGCAAAGCACCGGAAATATTGATTGTCTGAATCAAAGTGTGGCGGCAGCTGTTTGCCCAGTTCAAACATAAATTTGGTATTTGCACTTGCGTTGTCGACCGTGATAGCTTGTATTTTATCAATTATGCCATATTCCAATAAACATTCATGGAAAATCGTTGCAATATCTTCCCCAGTATGTCGACCGCGTGATGGTATAAAATCAAGAACTACAGATCGATACTTCCATTCGTTGTCTATATAATGAATAGTAACCCCGTAGTAACTCCTACCAGCAATTGACGTCCACCCATCAATGGTAAACGACATTTTAGATGATAATTGTTGAAGTCGTTCCTTGAGATTCAATTGGAGCTCTTCAAATTGCTCTTTGACTTTCCTTCTAAGTGTAGACCTTTTAGGAAACACCATATTAGGGCAAATACGTCGAAAATATACTTGTGTAGCTTCGTCATCGAAAAATGAGAAGGGAAGATATTTTTTCACCACCCAATCAACTGTAGCTGTCGTGATGTTGTCACTGATGTTTTCCGACTGAAACAAAACAATAAATCTTGTGTTATTATTTAAAACATACTAGGTTTGAGCGTATAAGAGGAGGAGGTTTGTTGTTGTTAAATCGAGAAAATCGTTAAATTGATATTTGTTATATTAAGGTTGCACTGTACTGTAATTTACCAAAATAAAGTACTTAGTTGTTACTGGCCGATTAAATGAAAATATGGGTGTTTATAAAAAATATTTAAGACGATAATTACATACTTAATATGTCGCACCCCTAGATGAAAACACCACTAACTCAAAAATACTTACGTAAGTTAATGGCGTTTTTGAAAGTATCGCATGAATAGCTACGCGGAGTTAAAATTCTTTTAACTGTTAAAAAAATATTCTTACCTGTCCACTTCTTCCAGCGGTTACTAAAAAGCTTGTGATATCTCCACTTAATATTGGTTTAACAGGAAGAAATATTTCTGATTCCTTTTTGTGGAAAGATATTAGATGTTTCCTTAAGCCTGAAGTGTTTCTGTTTTTCATTTTTATTTCAATCTTTTTATGTTGGCACAATTTACACAAGGCAGTTTGGGATGCATGAATTATTTCGAAAAACTCCTCAAATTTGCTTTTGGGTCTTTTAGATCTGTGACTCAAACTCTCGTTACTCGGACTAGAATAATTTGAATCTTCGTCACTCATATTAAATTGTACACGTGATACGTTTTTAGAAAACAACGAGAATTAGTAAAAACAATTATTAAGTTAGACTCGAAGCACAGCTCAATTGGAAATGACTGGAATTAAAATAATTCGTATTATGAAGTATAAATAAATGAAGTACGTTTCCTTGCTTTCTACCGCGCCGCCTCGCCACGTGCCGGCTCTATGAAAAGGATGCCGCCGCAAATAAAACGATGCCGCGTGCGGCGTACAAACACACACTAAATATTACCTACTTGTACAGACGCGACGCGTGAATAAAATATATGTAAAGAATTAGTGCCAATCACTATTCTTTACATATAAGTGAATGTTTTGGCGTACATCTATACTAATATTATAAAGCTGAAGAGTTCGTTTGTATGTTTGATGACAGAAGTTTTAAAATAAATAAATAAATCCTGAACGTCACTATATCTCCAAAGTTACTATTCCTCGTGGACGAAGTCGCGGGCACAGCTAGTAAATACTTACTCTCATCATCTCTCTCAGAGATATTCGGGCTGGTAAGTAATACAAAACTCTTATCGCAGGCTTTTTATTTTATTAGTAGGTAAGTACTTACGCTTTTTATATTATTTTATTAGTTTTGTAGAATTTTTTTACACGTTTCAAGTGTATTTAAAAGTGGCTACAATATTTATCAAACGGGTGATATTTGAACACTTTTTTGCTATTTTTTCTTGTAAAAACTTAAGAAATATAATGACTAAATGTACAATAATAGTACCTAAGTAATTAGTTTAAAACCATATAAGTAATCAATATTATAATATATACTTACTAGAATGAATTATTATGATATCTACTACCTATCCTTACCATTTTATCCTAATCATAATACTACTTGCGTGATCAGTATAATGTATTCATTTTCATTCTAAGCACTCTGAAACTTATTTATTCTTTGGAACACCTGTAGGTACTCTTAAAATTCGAAATTATTTTGCATGAGTATACCTACGCCCTATGGCGGCAATCAAATAGTGTCAAATGATTTCGGCGTGGCGGCAACGATTGTTTTAGATTTCAAAAGAAGCCGCCGGCGCGTGTATCATAAGTTCATAACCATGTACTTCCGAAAAGCGGCTTTCTTTGAGAAGTAAGTACAAAACCTTTGATGCCGCATTATCAAAGTGCCGATGGTTAAAACATAACTATGCATGCACTCAGTTTGATTTTAATAGATATTTTTTTATTCGCTATGTTTATGGTATTAGTCGTAATGCGCATAGGTCCAGTTTTTCATATTCTTTGATACAGTTTTTTGCGTCTCATAGAATTCCTAAGCGTACCTACCTATACACCGAACTGTTACACCTAACTACTCCGTGAAATAGCGCTAAGTCCTAGCTGCAAGACGCAAGAGTCTTGCAGGCTATGTCTTGTTCTTGCTCAAGTCTTGCACGGTCAGTCTTGGTCTTGGTCTTGCTAAAAATACGCGGTCTTGTTCTTGGTCTTGGTCTTGCAAAAACGCAAGAACAAGACCAAGACTGCAAGACCAAGACTGAATTTGGGCAACACTAATCTAAGAATAAATCAAGTAAAACAGCACGAACCCGTAAATTGAGTTCAAACTACAGCCAACCTAACTTTTCAACCGACATGACATAACACAGACAACTAACGTGCACATTCTATTCACATGAATCTTACTATTGTAGCAGTACGAATCAAAATCCTTTGAATGTAAAGCTGTAAGGCAAGTATTGCCAGCTAAGATGGATCATATTTGATGGATATTAAAATAGCCCATAACAATAACAATATTGTATACCCGACTGTGTTCCCGAAATGGGATAGCCAGAACTGCGGATCACAAAGGAGATCCCTCAGCCACGTTTAGCGTAGTGGGGGAAGATGTAAAAGATCAGTGACAGGTTGAAAATAACTAATATTATCCGAGAGATTAATAATTAACGTTTTACCCACAGTCACCAGGCTGGGCAGGCGGATTGTTGACCGCAGTGTGATTTTCGATACGGGAGGCGCTGCTGCCTACCTCTTGGAAACCCTTGATAGCCTCTTTCGATACCCACGGGTCTGCCCATGGCGGGGTACTAATTCTACTCTGTCGGCACCATACAGCGACGATTCCATGTCCATAATATAGCAGGGTGTCAATGACATAAGGCTGACTTTAAGTCCGTAAAATTAGCACCTTAAACAAATAAAATCAACTTGATACATAAACCTACAAGAAATTTCAAAGATAGAGCTGGCAACACTAGATTCTACACTTGCAAATTCTATGAAACGGCTTGCATACAAATGAAAACTTAGCATACAGTCACTAGTGTAAAATCAGACTGGTCCAATCCTCGTATGAAATCAGGTTGGCAATTAATATGCAAGACATAGCATAGTTAGCATATTATGACATTATTATCTATCTATACACATATCTAAAATGCCAGATTTTCTGGAGTTCCCTCGGGAAAAGGTAGGCGTCCGCTAGTATAAACTATAGATATATAAAGGTAAACAGGATAGGATAGGTGAATAGGATAGAATATAGACAAATATAGGTAAATAGTAATAAATTTTCCACATCGTCATCCGAGTGTAGCTCAGTTGGTGAGAGCTCTGCACGGAATGCGAGAGTTCGTGGGTTCGAGGCCCATTCGGGTGAATTTTTCATTTCTTAAAACATATTTATAATATCTAATTTTAGATAAATTTATAAGATATACTTCTCCATAATATAATCCGCTGGGACATGGTTGATCGTTTCATCATTAAACATTGTGCTGAGGGATTTAGCTTTGTTTACCGAGATTTAGCTATTGTATAGCTATCGCTCTGCACGGAATGCGAGAGGTCGTGGGTTCGAGTCCCACTCGGATGAAGAATTTTTTCATTTCTTAAAACATATTTATAATTTTCCACATGCTAGATACTAACTTCACTAACGATCCGTGCTTATATTTCTGAGTAAAGATAAAAGGTTGTTAGAAAAATGTTTGAACAAGAACTAGGTAAGTGCCTTAATCCAAACAACATAATTTCAATTCAAATTCTTTATTTCGGACAACTAAGTTCCATGGGTTAGTTAAGTTACAGTAAAATAAAATGGTTAGTACATTTAAATTACATTAAAATTAAAATTACTAATTATATTAAATGAAATTAATTCACTAAATATTATTATTACACCAAATTCATAAGATTAATAAATCATGAACCTGATAGGCACCCCCTGCGGACGGCATCCAGATGAACAATGCTCATCATCCACTTCAAACATCAACCGCATGAAGTGCCTCTTCAGAGGTCCACGCGGATCATCTGCCAGCACCTTCAGGATGATGTTGTGACTTCCCCGCATCCTCCTTAACAGTGACGCGACTTTTTTCCGAATGACAGCATAAAAGCCATCAGTTCGGTTTTTTGCGAATATACCAGAGGCACTACAAAAGCGCGGAAGGCCCAACATCATCCTAAAAATATTATTGTATTGGATGCGCAAGGCGTCAAGCGATTTTTTGGTATACCGGAACCAGAGGCCGCCCGTGTAAAGACCTTGGCAAAATGCCTTAAAAAGCGAAATTTTGACCTGGTCCGTACATCGAGCGAACCTACTGGCCAGCATATTACCTCGAACCGCCAACGCTCTGCGCTCCCTCTCAATGTCTACATCATCCTTAAGGTCGTCGGTAAGGAAGTGCCCAAGGTATTTAAATTAATATACCCTCTTCAGGCTTACGCCATTCAGGCATATTGGCAGGCTTAGATCGGGCCTCTTACCGGCGACCCCAATGATCATATACTCACTTTTCTTGACATTGTAGACCAGACCGTGTGAAGCAGCATATGTCTCGCATACTAACAGCAGTTCCCCTCTCGCAGTCGGCGCCAGCAGCACCATGTCATCAGCGTAGCTGATGTTATTCATGCTAACACCACCTATACTGCATCCCACACGCATGCTACTAAGTCCAACCACGAGATCGTTGACATATAAGCTGAAGAGACGTGGAGATAATGTGTTCAAATAATGCTTAAATTAAATATTATTTTCGTTTCACGTGTGTATGGAAAGTTCACTGTTCGCTGGCCGTCGTATTTTCTGGAAATTACCGCACTTAGGTACTTATTATAATAAGTACCTATTCAAATAACTCTATATGTACCTAATAATTACGTTACCCTTGATTTATTAAGGGATTCGGGACATATAAGGTTATACAATTTTATTTACGAATAAATTCACTTGCAAGTTAGTAGGTAACACATAAAGTATAAGATAATTATAACATTAGCAATACCTTTGATCACGGCGATACTGAAGCAAAATAGAAATTTAATCAAAATGATTAATTACATTACATATCGCAGCCTAACAAGAATTTCTTGTGGCTTAATTTATCAAAACCGAACGCGGTGTTCTAATTAGAATCAAAATTAGGTTTGTTTGTATGCTTTAGTATGGTATCAATGATTTTTTACATAATTTTACAAGAAAAAAACTTGTATTTACACATCAAAGATGAATTGACCTAGATGAAATTTAATATAAAAAAAAATTATATAATATTTAAGGTAGTAGACATTGGCACCTTACTACAGACTCTCAAAAATAAATTTTGTGGGCCCAAGGACTTAATAAGAATACTTAATTTTATTTTCAGTTTTTCTATTTCAAATTTACCTGCCGATGAGTTTGCTTGACTGTGATTGTGTGGGCGAATTCTAAGTTTGAGTATCACTAACTTACCTCTTTCTGAAAGTGATTCACCTTATTAATGTAACTTATTAAGCAATTTCAAATCAACTCAGCCAATACCTCAAGCCATAATTTATTAATTTAATTTAATATAATTAGTAATTTTAGTGTAATTTAAATCTACTAACCATTTTATTTTACTGTAACTTAACTAACCCATGGATCTTAGTTGTCCGAAATAAAGAATTTGAATTTGAATAAGCTAGCAACTTGTCACTGATGATTAACATCTGTCCGCGCTGTAGTTAATATGATTTCTTTCGAAACTCACATTGCCAAAGATTAGTTTTACGGCCGGCTGCCTGCCTGATTGTCACCAACGCTCCTCGGGTAAGTGACAAATTGTAGAAAATCCGTACATAAAACAAATTCAGTGGAACTGGCATCGAACTCACCCCTTCCGATTGAAATGCGCACGTCTTAATCATTTCACCTGGCTTGGCTTTCACCGCTGTTCTTTTAATCTAGTAATCTATAAATAAAGTAGTATTCCGCTGACCTTCGAGCATATAATGGCATTTTCATCTTTTTAGAGCAAAATTATATATTACCAGAAGTACAGTCTGGTTTTCGAAAAAACAGGACCACATCAACTGCCTTATTAGATATAACCAACAATATCCTGGAATCTCAAAATAATGGCAAGGCTACTATTTTCGTTTTTTTCCCGTACTTTTGAGACTATAAATATGCCTTTACTGCTATCTAAGCTATCATTCTATGGATTTGCCCATTCACAATTAAATGGTTTGATAGTTATTTGAATCACCGTAATCAATTTGTTCAAATTGAAAATCCTAATGGTAGCCTCTTCCTCTATTGCCTCTACCAACCGAGGTGTACCCCAGGGCTCTAACCCGGTACTCTTGCTTTTCATTCTCTATACCGCTGACATCACGATTTCCATAAAAAAAATGTAAATTTCACCTTTATGCGGATGACTTACAATTATATCCTTCTTGTAAACCTACTGAAGTAGACTGTGCCGTAGCAATGATAAATGAGGACTTGGCTGGGATTGATGAATGGTCAAATAATAAAAGTCTGGTGTTAAATCCTAGTAAGACTAAAATTCATGATCCTAGGTTCAAAACACCAAATCTTAAAAGTATCTTTAAGGAACCCGTGTCTGATGGTAAAGGGTTAAACAATCTATTCTTTACCCGTAGCTCGTAATTTAGGTCTCATTGTGGACTCTGAACTTAGGTTTGAAGCACCTATACTGGAACTGGTTCGCACCTGTTTTTATCGTTTGAAAGTTTTATATACCAACAGTTCGTAGTTATTACTTAGTTGATCTTCACATTCGGCTTGTGGACTCGCTAATATTTTTTAAGTTTAATTATGGGGATGCTGTGTATGGGCCAAGGCTTCTAGCGAAGACAAAAAATCTTATACAGCGTGTCCAGAATGCTTGTGGCCGATTCTGTTTTAATATACCACCTAGGAATCATGTTTCGCCTTACCTGAATGACGCCAAAGTTTTGAACATGTCCTCAAGGAGATCTTTTAAATACGCATGTTATTTAGCATAATTAAAAACCGTTCACCATCATGTTTATACAGTAAACTTTCCTGGTCCTCCTCTATTCATCTTGCTCGCCTCGCTATAACTCCACATACACACGCGCGCGCGGTGATAGCCCAGTTGGTAAGACGTGCACCTTCCAAGCGGGACGCGTAAGTTCGAACCCAATCACGGGCCTGTACCAATGAATTTATTTCATGTACAGATTTTAATGTTGCAAAATTGGCACTTAGCTCGTTCCTCTTGCGACTCTCTGGTTTTACGCTCTCTGGTTCGTAATATCTACTTACTATCCGCTCAATTCTATTATATTTGTCTTATTATTTTGAAAACTTTTGGCCTATTAGGAACTTTATATATATTTTATTCTTAAATACTTTTATGATCTTTTTATTTATTAATTTTTTATCTGTATGTATATTTATATATCTATATTAACATACTCCATCAACATCATCATCAGCCTATTGCAGTCCACTGCTGGATGAAGGCACCCCCCAGGGCACGCCACAAGACTGCCATCGGGGGTATTTGCCCATAGTCCCCACGCTGAGCAGGCGGGTTGGTGACCGCAGTTTGTATTTTGGACTATGTTGTCAACACGGGAGGCGCTGCTGCCTTAATTAATATACTTACATTACAAAAAAAGTGTAAAGATATGTTTTTGATTTTATATATTATATTATTACTAACAGGTTAATTGTATAAATAGCTTGTGATTTGCATTTGTGTAGTTACCATATTAAAAATTTGACCATCTGTTTTGGTCTGCAGCTGTATGCTGAGCTGGGTCCATTACAGCATATGTTTTCTTTACTTGGCTGTATTGTGAAACATTTGTAAATGCTGAATAAATAACTTTTTATTCTTATTCTCTTATATAAATTTTAGCTGCCTCTATTACTTTTTCATTATGAGTTGTTTAAAGCTTTTTTTTTAAATGTAAATTTCTCTTCACGTATCATGATCGTTAGATTACCTAACCTAAAACTTGCACCTTTTAAATACGTTTATCCAACGATCAAAATGGAAGTAGCGTTTAACAAACTCCTGTTTTCCAAACACACACTTCTTAAGTCTTTATATTTTCAGTGCGTTCTATAGAAATGTTTTTCTTTGGGCTGAATTAAATTTATGCCTCGTCACAACATTACCGCCTGAATATTCATAATATTTAAGGCGCAGCTTCGTGTTTACTGTAACATACTTGTTTTCACATTGTATTAAAATAATCGCATTACGATTTGAATAATCTAAGGAGTATATCAATGTGCTTTCTATGTGGGACTTCATAGGCTAAAATTGTGATTTTCTAAGAACACGGCACAGTCATATAGCAGCCGTACGAAAGCTAAAAGTCTTTACGTTGTCGCTATGTGAAAAGATATTTCATACCTGCCATGGGACGTTATCGCTAAATTAGAAAATAAAAGCTCCTGATGTAAGGATGATGTAATCTTGGTGAAACTTGGCAGTTACATAGGTATCACTTATCTTAGAACATTTAAATGCCAAGGTTTTCTGCCGACCTTAATATTGATATTCATTTTAACTTTTGTTTTGCTATGCTTGCATTTTTTTTATTATTCGTGGAAAAATATATCCTAACATGTCATGTTAATTATTGAAATGTTGTAATAAATGTCAAAATAAAAACTAGCCATGCGTTTTATATTAAAATATAAAATAATAAAACTTCAAAATAGCTAGAAGCGAACATTGCTTTTGTACCAAAATCGTCCACAGGGAATATTAAAACAATAAACGGCACGGAAACGCAATACTTACCTAATTCAACAAATTTACTTGATCCTTTATTACCATAGTAAGTTATTATCAAAGGCTATTTTCCTATTTTATATTATTAAAAAAAATGTTACATACCTCATGTCTCCATAATTTACGTAAAAATTACGTCTATCATGACACGCAAGGTAGCTTAATGTTTGTATAATTAATATTAGCTGCATTTGTTTTATTATGAGTACAAAAATTTAATGATATCGGACTGCTTGTAGACGTAAACGGATAAAGGATTGTGATTTTTGTCGGATTTACGTAGATGTATGTGCACTATAGCGCTTATAGACATCGAATAACAGAACGCCAAAGTTCGACAGTCCATTGTCCGCTGCGTCAACCAATTTTTACGGAAATGTAAGCCGCCGACTTCTAGGTAGTTTAGAAACTTATTATCCATAAATAAGATATAACGCTTGCTTGTACTTCACCTATATAATCAACGACGTTTGTTTCCTTTCTAAGATCATATTAGAATTACATGGAAAACCTTGCTATTGACTTTACTGCAATTGGGTAAAAAGGTCAGATATTATTACATTATTATTATTACAACACAATTTATTCTTATATCACATTACGTTACAATAATTTTTTTACCCTTTACTTTATTGGGTCGTGAAAATGGACAGTCACACTGGTTTTTAATCAAAACTTAAACAATACAAAAAGTATGCTCATTCAAACCAGAGCGCCGAGCTGACACTTCCGCAAGTAGGCCATTTTGTACACATGTGGCTTGGATAAATACTTACCCTGCTACTAATAAATCGCTCGTAAAGTTACAACATCGTTATACTAGATTTCTGACAACAAACTATATATTGACTATTGTAGCCATTATTGTAGCTTATTGCTAGCTTATCGCCTAAGAGAATGCCTGAGTTTCTTAGTCCACTCTTTGAACATGCACGGAAGAGATGCAACTGATGTACTCGAGTGAAGAACCGCAGCAGCACAGAACTAATTTTCTTTCTTAAAACTGATAAACTGATTAATTTCAGGATTGTGACAAAAACTCTATGTGTAAAACAGCACAAAGAAAAGTACAGACACATTGTGCGACACAAATTGCTCATATTGTACAATACATAGATCTGTGAAAAATCACCCAATTTGTAATTTTTTTGCAAATAGCCTAATAAATTTGGTTGACAGTATACGCCATAGTCCGCTACACGAGAGGTATTATGGGGGATGTACCAGTACAATACAAAATATAACATCCCGTCATTGCTGGATAGAGACAAAAGAAACCACAGCTTCAATACGACTTTGCTTTTTTAGTTATTGTAGTAGCAGCATTGGCAGTGGTTTACTTACTTTTAGATGTAATTAGCGCTTTACTCTTATTAAGTTATACTTGTCTTTATTGTTCCATACATAGGTATCTAACAAAAGGGGTATGTTAAGCGAAATGCTTTGAATATAGCCGGTTGTAGTGTATCTAAAATTGTATGAACACAAGAGTGCTCAAGTCCTCTAAGGAACACTACGGTTTGTATAGTTAGAAAGTGAAATACATATTATAATAAATGTTCTATTAAAATATTATTCGTGCTGATGCACGGCATCACTGCTATACATGTATAGGTATAGGCCGTTTTTCCGTTGCTACCCTCTACGAAGGGTACGTACTCTATGAGTATATATCAAATAAAGTTTATGCTAAAAACATTGCTGGGAAACGATGTTATTTTTTTTTCTTGATCGGGTGAAATTTATAGTATCCACTGTTTGTGTTAGTTTTTTTTATAGTAAGATTTCTATTATTTTTCGTAAAAAATGTTATAACACGCGTCTATGTTCATTTATTTAAAAAAACGCAGTCTATTTACTCAACTTTGGAACCTAATATCTTGGGAACCAGTCACTTCCCAGATATGCTCATGACGATGGGGAGATTCCGCATTATTCGGAAACGTTGACGACAAAAAAACATCCTGTATCATCAGCTCGACTAAGGAACTCAGGCGATGAGATAGGAACTTGTCACTAATCTTTTACATTTAATATGGCCCCGCCATGCTTCAAGTGACCAAATTTGGTGCTGAAAATAAATATACTCAAAAACATCTAGTACTAAAGTCGCATTACAGATCAAAATTCAAATATATCCCGTTACCCAGCACAACAGATGTTTATTCGAAAAGTTTTTTAATACGGGCCAGCAGTTATGTTATAACACAACCAAACCCAATGTCGCTTTATATAACTGGGTACGGCGTCCGAGATAACAATGGACATGCGGAATAAATAATTTTAAACCTTTGATTTTTATATAGGTACTTGTGAAGAGTAAGTAATATTATTTACTAGTGGACACCCGCGACTCTGTCCGCGTGGACTACAGAAAAAACAAAATGTCGAAATTATCCGGGATAAAATCATTTTCCCGGGATAAAAAGTAGCCTATTTCCTATACAGGATGTTTTTTTGTGGCCACCTTTAATGAAGGGTACGTATTCTATACATGAAATAAAGTAAGTTTATGCCAAAAAAAATGCTGGGAATTTTTTTTTTTTTTTTTTAAAAAAAATTTAAATTCCTTGATCGTGCGAAATTTATAGTGTCTAGTGTTTATGTTAGTTTTTTTATAGACAGATATTAATTATTTTTCGTGAAAAAATCCTGCTACGCGCGTCTATGTGCATTTATGCAGAAAAACGCAGTCTATTTACTCTACTTTGGACCCTAATATTTTGGAAACCAGACACTTCCCAGGTATGCTTCCATGGAGAAAAATGATCGTGATGATGAGGAGATTCCGTAGTTTTCGGGAACGTTGACGACCAAAAATCACCCTGGATGTTAAGTGGGACCTGTCACAATATATTCCTGAAAACTGCATCGAAATCGGTTCAGCCGTTCCTGAGATTAGCGTGCACAAACGCACAGACAAACAGACAAACCGACAAACAGACAAAAATTACAAAAATCATTATTTTGGGTACTATTGCGTTGATAAAGGTCTCCTATGATATTTTTTCTCATATACCTTCCATGTACAGACAGTGATCCGTTAAATTTTTATTACATGTATAGATTGAATTTTTAAAGGAAACTCTTATGCTGGATTTCACCAGTGCTCCCTAAACGGTCTCTTTGTTAAGAAGATTTTAGAGAAAGACATCTCCTAAACTAACTTTTAACTTAAATTGCTTTTCACCAACTTAGGGACTCAAAAAGTACGGACTTCTTACATAATAGTGATGTCGAAAACCGAATTCGTAAAATCGTGTGTTTGTTTGTTTGACAACATATTTGAAAATTGTGTACAACGAAATTAATTTAAATAAGTTACAATTATATCAGTACAATGTGTTTTAATATAGCCAAAAAACTTATTTCTTATAAATTTTGTCAATACATTTATTAATTACGGCCAAGAAATGTAAAATGAATCTGTATACAACACAGATCTTTGCTTTAAATACTTAGTTGTCTTGTCACTGTCAACTGTCGTTGAAGGAAAAAGCCTTTCGCGGTATAAACGCCTTCGAGCAAATAAGCTACATCTTTGTACTGCTTCGACCGTAGGCTTCGACTGCTTCAATAGCTATCAATAAACTAAATAAACTATAATAATTGAGTTACTCGTATGTATGTTATCCATATCTTTGAAATCGTGAATTCTAGGTAGGTAATACAAATCCAAACACGCGTAGGTATAGGTACACGAAAATGTCACCTAAACTTAAGAGCCCGAAATTCGAGCTTCTAATCTTAGGAGATCTTTTAAGCTGTTAGGAAATCCTTATACTTTGGTGAAATCGAATGTTGTCAAAACTGATACTTAAAATGCGTTAGGAAACTTCTAAATCTTAGGAGACGTCGGTGAAATCAGGCATTAGAATAGTATAGAGTAAATTTTAGAATAAGGGAAATGTTTAATACAAATAGAGATTCTGCAGTTATGATGATTTCGTTGCCATATGTATGACCGCCTAGATGTATATATTCGAGATTACCTCTATCTGGTGTTCTACAAAAAGTAATTATTATTTGCTTCTTTTCTTTTTAAAGAGATATTTATTTTAACAAGGTTGTAGTTCAAAATGTCTGGTCATTTATTACGGAGTTTAATCCATTTCTAAGCTAGGAATAGCGTTATATCTAAGTGATGAACGACAAGGCTATCCTGGCTTAGTCGTATAAACTTGAATCTATTTCAGTCTAGGTATTTTCTTGATATTTCTTCTGAACTATGTTTATATTTTTTCCATTCTTTATTAATAATTTTATATGTTTATATTATTTCAACAGCATACATTTTTACGTGCAATCTGATAAGATGAATGGGATGGTATCTTGTGAATCAAAAATTTAATTTACGTTCACATTTTGTTTGCGAGAATGGAAAATCAAATAGTTTTGACAATCTGATTGGAAAATTTTTATCGTAAGATAGACGATCTATCATATAACATAATATCGCTAAAACTTGAAGATAGCTCTATTGTTGAGTATATTTATCCATATACTCAATTGAACCCAGTGATGTGTCATTCATTCATTTTTTTATGAACTTTATCTGAAAGACCAAAGTAGAGAAAATGCATAACAAACCAATAGAGACAAGAGGACAGAGATTAATTGAAATCGAGTTTTTTCCATCCGCATAGTACCTATCTAATGAATTTCATTTCATTTATGGAAATATTAATGACACGAAGAATATTAAATGTTACATTGGAAATGCACATAATATATTATTACATTTTTCGTGGGTCTATCGAATACCATTTATTGTATTTCAAAAATCCCTTCCCGATATTATTTACAAGGACCGAGGCTTATTTACTTTGTTAGGAGCTGAGATCAGGGTGTTTGCTTTGATTTGTTTGCCTCCTACAAGCATATACTCGTATATTATTGACAAAGTATGTGATCTATAGCATAATAAAGAAGTACCTACTAAACCATTTTGAATAATAAAAATGGATATCTGTTACCGTTCGTCTCGCGATCATTCATGGACGGTTGAACAGATTTTGATGAAACTTTTCGGGTATATTTTGAAGTTGCCAATACATACCTATCTGTTGGGTGGCGCTTCAATAAAGAAAAAATCAGGCTTATAGACAAGCAAAGATTATTCAATTAAATGCATTTTCTTCTTAAATGAAGCTAGCATTAAAATCAAACATTAATCAAAAACCAGATTTCAGGCAGACAAAATAAACAGTAATAACCAACGTTTACAAACATGAAATACTGACTGTCATAAATTTTGAACAGACAAACATGTAAACTGTACTTAACCATAGCCCCCATCTTTCAAAACTGAAGAGTTCTTGTAAATGCGTTTTACATTATTTACTGTGTTAACATATTATATGATATAATTACGCTTTGAGGATACACTAAAATTTCAATATTATGATTATGTAGAGGTAAATTTTTCATAGAACTACTAGCTGTTTGTTATCATCATCATCCTTTACAGCCCTGAGAAGTCCACTGTTGGACATAGGCCTCCTGCAGATGCAGCCTGCATCCAACCGACGTTAATTATTTATATCTTCCGTACTACAAAGAAGAAAGACTATTGACCCACCATAGATATGACACTATGTAAAATAAAGAATTATATAGACACGGCAGTGTTTCAAAAGTGGGGTAGCCAGAACTGCCGGATTTGGAAGGAGATTACAAAGCCACGTTTAGTATAGCGGGGTCTGATATTTAATATCAGTGACAAGTTGCTAGCTCATCGCCTAAGAGAACGTCCCTAAATTCCTTAGTCGACTCTTCGGACATGTGAAGGAGATACAGCTGCACCTGTCCACAAAATTTGGGGGAAGGAAAATTCCTGGATTGTTAAGCAATTCTCCATTCCATTCCATTTGGATAATTATCCTAAGCATTCTGTTAATATAATATCTCGCAGATTTTTGTTAAAAGCGGCTATTAGACGCAAACGCAAGTCTTTAAAATTTAATTCTGTTTATGTTTGCGCTAGTATAATTTTATTACGGCGGCCGACTGTTTCGCGACGCTATTAAAATGACAAATGTATAGGGGGCGTTAATCCCAACGGTTTAAGTTGCCTCCTTCTGGTGACTTCATTTCGGGGAATGAAAAAAAAAATGCAGATGCGTATGAAGTTTTTATCTCTAGGTATTTGTCGATCGCGCCCCGGCAAGCGTGGTATTGCCTTTCAAATGAACCGATGACTTGAAGAGGGCGGCTTGTAGTAACTGGATGGCAAAAACGGGAGATCGAGCTTTGTGGCATGCCCAGAGCCTACGGAATCCCGTATTCCATCTCAATCCGTCTCTAATATCACACACAACTCTTTTAAGGAGAAATATTTAATATTTGTGTCAACGATCTAATAACGTATTTATAAATATGTTCTAAGTGATATAATAACCTGTATGGCTGTGCTGCCAAGTCGAGCAAACACAAGGGCACTTACTTATACTCGTAGCATCCTTTTCTCGAAGCATTTCTTGGCACTTTTAAACCTCTTCATCTTTGTCGAGGGCGGAGTCTAAAGTTTGAAATATCAGGGGGTTACTAGCAGGGTTAGGTAGTTCCATTTTGGAAACCTATAGATATACTATGTGTACAGCAGTGTAGATAAAGCCTTTCGACGATGCAAATAATCCTGCTTTAAGAATTTATTGAGGAACATTTTACATGTCGGCATCGTAAAGATGTGTGTCTTCCTGCTTTAATACGGCCGCTATATAATGGCACCGCTATCCTTGTAAAACACAACTTAAGGCTGCCTTTCTACTATGTTCCGTTTCCCTAGCTGTCCTTTTCTCGCAATGTTTTTTCTCGAAAAATCCTTTCTTAGAATATCCTCAATAAGTTGTTTTCTCGAAATGTCCTTTTCTCAATAAGTCCTATGTCAGAATGTCCTTTTCTCAAACTGAATGAGTGGATATCACATGCATCCGTACAACGTGGCATAGCACATTTCTTGTGGGCATGCAGGGCCTTCCCTGAGATATTACACCTTTTTTGTTACGTATCGCAGAAAATTCAAAATAGGAAGCCGCCGCCTTGGAAACAGAGCGTAATGTCAGAGAGAAACGAAAAGATACCACCTCATTTCTTTTTATGAACGTTACACAAGATCGTTGGATTTAATGCGTCGGATAATCGTGATAAACAAGAGCAGCGCGTCGAGAGGAGTCGACTGAATTATGTTTTGTCGCCCAGGAAATATTACTAATGAGAATTTTAGTTACCACGCCTTTTTCCTCCCTTTTTAATGTTGATATTCGAAGTAAATTTAGATACTCACCATTTGATATGGATTTACAAAATATCGAAAGAAGTTGCTGACATTTATGTGCTGACTTCCATTTTCAACCGACTTCAAAAAAAGGAGGTTCTCAATTCGACCCGTATGTTTTTCTATGTTTGTTACGCGATAACTCCGCCAATTATGAACCGATTTGAACAAATCTTTTTTCGGCGTATAGGTAATACCTCAAGGGTGGTCCCATTTAAATTTAATAATAAAAAAACAACCCCCAAGGGTGGAAAATTGGGGATGAACTTGTTTTAATTTTTAGTTTTTTTTTGTGTTCACGCATTTGAAGTCGGTTTTATTTTTTTTTAAAAGTTAATATTATCATTACCAAGTTTGTTTAAAAAAATACGATCATACTAATAAGAAACAAATTTAAGGTAATTCTAACCTTATGTTACTATTATCATTGTTAATATAGCATATACCCAGGTTATTAAGAAAATACCTACTTGTTCACTACATCAAAACAACATGTCAGTCACATGTTAAGTGTACATACTATGAGATGTCCGTTAATTTCTGAATTATTCTGAAACATTTCACTTTAAAGGCAGTGAGTTTAAGATGGGTCGTGTCTTGAAATCACAAAGGTCAGCGACGATCCTTTGATGAAAAAGGAACCTTTACATCGTCTGTTACTAAGTACGATTCTCACATATCTCTGATTCTGCCGCAATGTGTACGCAAGACGATTTTACGTGAATATTTGATGTCGAAAATCTAAGAACTGACTAGCGGCTCTTTTGCGAACACTAGTTGTAAATATTTATGTTTATTTCACTAAAGTGTACGAAGTTGCTGTTTCTTTAATGCAGTGCTTATTAATATACATTCACATACTTATCAATATATTACATATATAATACATACATTAAATATATATAATACATGACTGTTCGCAAAATGCGGTAGCTAAATTACAGAATCACGAAAGGGAATCTATATTCACGTTTAGCATAGCCAGACGTAAAAGATGAGTGACAGCTGTAAGTAGTCTCTGTGTGGTGTATGAATGGCCGAGTTCCTTAGTCTCTACAATAATGCACGAAAGGACATGCAGCTGATGTTTTCTAGTGAAGCCTGGTCAGCCCCGGCATCAGCACAAGAAAATCGTTATCGCAAAGTGGACAGTGAAATAAAAACTTAGACACTTGGTATATCTAATCTCAATTAGGCAATATACATAGGTTAGAAGAAGAGTTAGCATATTCAACTATTTATAAATAGGTGAATTCACTATATTCAGATGAAAAGGAAGACAGTATGACGTAATCAAGGCATGCTTTAAATGTAAAAATAGCTTTCTAACCTTTTTAACCTACCTAAATTAACTTTTACGAGAGACAAGCCAACTTTAAGATCTTAGGTTATATTACAGATAAACGTGAGTACGTCCATTAAAAGCCTTCTAGTAAAACACTACCACGCTCTCAACTTATTACCACAGAGTAAAAAAACAGCAGTGGAAGAGAATTTTGAAATCACTGTTATTTTTGGTCATGTATGTCGAAATAATCCTGAGGGTTATCTGGGTACACTGATTATAGTGTAACTCGCTTTCATAATGGCGTCAATAATGAGGGATTTTCTGACAAGTTAAAATAACAGTCAAAAATAGATGGCGTGAGCGCATCACCTGCCCTAATCCCCCCCACCTCACCCCTCCCAACTTGAAGGATAGTAATAGTTCCGTGAATAGACTGTGCACTGATGACTAAAGCTGGCTACACACCCAGACTGTGTACAGCCGACAATAAATAATCTGGTCGGTTTTCTTAGTTTTCTAAAGATGGAGTAGCATACGAGTAGGAGACATAGCAAGTAATAAGTTGGATTTTGCTACATGGTGTTAATAGTATCAGATTATTTTTTCAGGATTCAGCTTTGTTTGCCGAGATTTGGCTAGTGATTAGCTATCGGGATGAAAAATAACGTTGCCAATATATAATTTAGAAAAGAGATGGTAAAATTCGTCATTCGAGTAATTGACCCGGTAGCTCAGTGGTTAGAGCAACTAGCACGGTATGCAGTGGTCGTGGGTTCGATTGCCACTCGGATGAAGATTTTTTTCCATTTCTTTATTAATAATTTTATATTTTTTTATGAATCACTACTGTTGCCCGTGACTTCATATAGATGAACTACAGAATGTAGTCTATGTTCTTCTCCGTACTCCTGTATATGCCTTTCATCCCATCCCATATTATTAAATGCTACAGATACTTATAACTATTAACCCTCGTGTAGTAGAGTATAGATACCTTTAATTTAGCAGAGATGCAGTGCAAGCAATGCTAAGGTATCTGCTATATCTTTGTTTTTCCTAGCGGACCAATTTTTAGTCGGACGTGTACAGCACACTATAGTCTGCCTCGTCTATCTATAGTGCTTAGGAACTATTGATGTCTTTGGTTGAGGAGTGAGGTGGGGGGGATTAGGGTAGTTGATGCGCTCTCGCCATCTATCCAGGTGATTTGAACTATTTTTATTTACTTTTAATAGTTGTCAGAAAATCCCTCATTCTCATCCTCAGACAATGATGATGATTATGACTCACCCCATCGCAATATACACATGAATCCAGATATTTTTAATAAGTAAATATTTGCATAGTTAGTACCTATAATGAATAATTTTCTCTCAGGATACTCATATTTGGCTCTTTAAGTTTACTTACTGTATTATAATTTCTACTATGTTATAACAGGCTATGGTCTCTTTGGGACCAAGTGAGTGTTTCGGGCTGAGCTGCGTTTTAATAAAAGTTTTATACGGAACTAAGTCCCTTTTGTTTCTTCTTAAAATAGTGAAAATAGTGGCCCATTTTGAACACAAAGATGAAGGTTTTAAATGAAATATAAATACAATATTATATGAAGGTGAATTTGATATCAATGAAGTTTCAAAGAAGATGTACAAAAGATATGAAATAAGTAACATATTTTACAAGTCCCATAAGAAAATAACTTGACATAAATAGGTTATGTAATCGTTATAAAGCGGAAAGGAAGCAAGACTGTAATATCTATTGGTGTATTGGTATTAGTGGACAAGTGCGAGTCGGACTCGCGCACGAAGGGTTCTGTACCATTGACGAGGTAAACAACAGTAGGCAGGTACACAATTTTATACTGTAACCTTTTTTTGTTCTTTTTTGTAAGTGTCCCCCTTAAATATTTATTTTAATATAATTCTATTATTTTTTTTTTTTATTTTTTTTATTTTTTTTATTGAGGTTTGTCAACGTCCACTTCAATTTACATTATGTGTTTCAGACAAAGTTCCTTAATCTAATTGAGTGGACAGTTAAAGACTAACACAACAAGCAATAAATGAGGTTACTTACAATGGAATATTGACATAACGACTACTACAAAATTAAAATTAAAACCTAACCAAGCTGGCACAAGAAGGAAATTAACAATAAAAATATTTAAAAAAATAACATTAATAGCATATCACCTAAGCTGATACAGTAAATAATTATTTAATTATTTATTTTGTCGATCTAGACAGTCCAAGGGCCCCACATATTGCCTTTCGAAATCCGAATAGTGAGTCACTGTACAGGTCAGCCCATAGATGCCATCGATTAAAAAGTCTGCAAATACGTGGAATGGGAGAGTTCTGACCCAACAACGTCCTGCGAACTGGTACAAAAAGGGGAACAACCAGACCCCGTGGGTATCTAGCTGGGACATTAAGTGTGACCTTGGCCAGTAACTGCGGGGAGTCAATTATGTTGCGAAATACTTTAAACAGGAAGAGCATGTCAATCATATCTCTGCGTCTCTCGAGGCAAGCAACTCCGAAGTTTTGCAACCTTTCCTCGTAAGCCCTATATCTCATTGCCACCCCTGAGGAATATGCCAAGTGGTACATAAATCTTTTTTGCAGACGCTCCAATCTTAAAGAATGACACGAATAGTGAGGGCGCCATACGACACTACAATACTCAAGACTGCTGCGCATCAAGCTGTTATAAAGAATGATTTTCGTTGCAGGTTGCCGAAACATTTTACTGTTTCTGATAACAAAACCCAACATGCTAGATGCCTTTTGGACTATCTTATCTATGTGCGGGACAAAGGTGAGCTTTGAATCCATTATTACCCCTAAGTCCCTTATCATAGTCACTTCCTCTAGGATATTTCCAGCCACATAATATTGTGAAGGAGCAATATTCATTTTTCGACTGAACTTGATATGGGAACATTTCTCACTGTTCAGACTCATTCCGTTTATGGCGCACCACCTATTCAGTCTATCGAGATCGCCCTGGAGATGCACTGTATCATCGTGTGTTCTTATGACCCTTGCAAGTTTCAAATCATCGGCAAACATAAAAGGAACAGCATAATGTACGCAGCTCGGGATGTCATTCACGAAGACATTAAAAAGAATCGGTGCCAAATGTGATCCCTGCGGAACACCAGAGGAGATGACATTTTCATCAGACTGAAATCCATTTACCGCTACAAAGAATGAACGGTTAACTAAATATGATTCAAGCCACCGCAACAGGGGACCTGCAACCCCATAACCTTTCAACTTTTGCAATAGAACTTTATGGGGCACTCTGTCAAAGGCTTTGCTGAAATCAGTATAAATTACATCGACTTGTAAGTTACTGTCAACTGCTTCCGCCAAAAATTCCACAAATGTCACCAAGCCAGTGTCGGTCGATCGCCCTGCTACAAAGCCATGTTGATGATCAACCAGATGCTTTCTGAAGAAGTGCTGTATAATTGGGCTAATCAACGACTCCAACACCTTCGCTAATGTTGAGAGTATGGAAATCGGTCTATAATTCGCAACGTTTCCATCATCGCCACACTTGTGAATAGGGATGACTTTAGCTAGTTTCCATTTATTAGGAAAAATTCCATTTGCCAATGATACTTCGTATATTAGCTCCAGCGGTCTCAGCATTATTATTTATTATTAAAGTAAAATACAACCAAGTATTTCATGTATATTTCAAGTGCCTACCTGTTGCCATTATTAATATCGAACAAAAAAGTGGAAAAAGCGCGGTTGTCGTATGGGACAAACCCCCTTAAATATATATTTTTTTACGTTTTTTTGTTATAGCGGCAACAGAAATACTTGATTTGTGAAATTTCAACTATCTAGCCATAGCGGTTCTTGAGATACAGCCTGGTGACAAGGAGGATGGACAGACAGACAGACAGCAAAGTCTTAATAGTATGGTCCCGTTTTTACTATTCGGGTACGGAACCCTAAAAAAAATTAAATTGAACTTTGCCGATTAAAATTTTAAATGTTCTTTTATTTTATAAATAAACATGCCTAATTTATAATCCGTTAGGATATGGTTGATCGTTTCATCATTAAAACATTGTGCTGAGGGATTCAGCTTTGTTTGCCGAGATTTGGCTTATGTATCGGGATAAAAAATAACGTTTTCAATAATGTAATTTCAAAAAGAGATGGTAAAATTCGTCATCCGAGTAATTGACCCGGTGGCTCAGTGGTAAGAGCGCTGGCACGGAATGCAGAGGTCGTGGGTTCGATTCCCACCCGGGTGATGAATTTTTTCCATTTCTTTATTAATAATTTTATGCCTAATTTGGTTAAAAATGTGTTTGTGTAGAATGTACTTACTCGTATGTGGGACTGAATTGACTAACATTATGTAATGTTTGTATAAAATAATAATGAATTGACATTAATTTATGTTCTAAAATAAATTTGCCCTTAAAACCCTCTTACCCGAAATAATTAAGCTTTGTATTATTATTGTTGAACGAAATTCCAATTTCGTTTATGACTAGACCCGCGGACAAATTAATGTAAACACTAGAGAAGTCCGAACATCAAAATACATAACTGAATGACATGAATAGTTGTCTAACATTAAATTAGTAAAGTTTCAGGTTAATAACCTATAGCCATCCTTTATGGTAGCTCTATGGGAAAACTTTTCGCATTACATCGTGAAAGGCATTTGGCCGCAAACGTGTTTGGCACTTATTTTCTTGATACCAAAGAACGTTTATTACTACGGTAGGTATAGTACGCCGCTCGTCCGTCTCGCATTTCTAAACATGCAAAAACTGAAACTTGAATTATTATTCTCGCCCTAGCATCCAAATCTTACAACCTAATATAACAATAATAGTAATATTAAGTACAAAATTATACCTATATACATATAGTACAAATTTTAGTACACAGTTAATAACAAGTACCTACTTTTTATTTCAGAGAGTTTTTGCTTACGAATCACCTAAACGATAATGCGTCCGTTTTATTTCACTTTATTTATTTTTCTGAATGTTATTTGTAAGCTATTTATTACCAATTTCTGCTTTTGGAAGTAAAACCAATGTAAAAATCAACCTCCAATATGTGAGTCACGAACGTGTGCAAATTCTTTATTCTTTCTTTATTCTTTATTGCACATACACAAAAAGAAATATGGCATACAACATTAAAGAAGAGATGCATGTACAATGGCAAGCTTATCTCTACCAGAGATCTCTTCCAGCAAGCCAAGCAAGTAAAGAGAAATTGTTAACAACAGGGTAACATGTGCAATTCATACAAAATTGTGATTCTATCGGACAAGGTCTAGTTAATTAAATCGGAGAATAACGGCATTGGATTTATATACCAGCGGTAAACAAAGGGCGTGGGTAAATCTTTGACAAGTAATATCTAGACAACATAATCGCATTTCACCAGCATCTGTCTACTATAATGTTAGGCATTTACTGGGATTTCTGAAGGAAGACTAGAGGTTTTGGCATTGTATTTTCATTTATCACCACAAATAATAAAGTGATATACAAATATTCATTGGTGTATAAAAGGGGTACGGTAGTAAAGCGGAATGCTTTTTCCCACTATAGATAACCTGTCTTGCCCACAAATTTTATTCTCGAAACTACATGTTTGTTTTATGGAGATATTCCTAAACAAGTAAAATTTTTTATCAGGGAGTTGAGAACCGATACATATTAAGCTTGAAAGGTCCCAAAGTGAAAATATTGAAATATGTCTTACGTCTATGACGTAAAACACACACACCAGCCAGACGAACAAATCGACAAAATTGTGTATTTAATGAAAAGGTAGGTAAACAATTTAAGGCAGCAATGAGGGATTTTCTGACAAGTTAAAATAATTTGCCAAAAATCCGATCCGGTTTCCGAAAAGGGTTTAGTACCATAGACCATATCCACACGCTACGGCAGATTATACAAAAAACAGAAGAGTATAATCGGCCACTATGCCTAGCGTTCGTGCACTATGAGAAGGCCTTTGATTCGATCGAGACATGGGCAGTGCTGCAGTCTCTCCAGCGGTGCCATATTGACCATCGATATATCGAAGTCGGTGTGAGTACAGGAGCGGAGCACTGAGCCGATTTCATTGCAGAGGGGAGTGAGACAAGATGTTATTTCTCCGAAGCTCTTCACCAATGCAGTGGAAGACGCCTTTAAGCTTCTCGAATGGAAAGGACTCGGCATCAATATCAATGGCGAATACATCACTTACCTTCGGTTCGCAGACGACATCGTGGTCATGGCAGAATCGCTGAAGGATCTAAGCACAATGCTCGATGGCCTCAATCGAGTTTCCCAACAGGTGAGCCTGAAGATGAACATGGACAAGACGAAGATCATGTCCAACGTCCATGTGCCGCCCACTCCTGTACTAGTTAGGAGCTCGATGCTCGAAGTTGTTGACGAGTATGTATACCTGGGACAGACGGTCAAACTAGGTAGGTCCAACTATGAGAAGGAGGTAAATCGGCGAATCCAACTCGGCTGGGCAGCGTTCGGGAAACTACGAAGCTTATTTGTGTCCAAGATACCCTAGTCCTTAAAGACGAAGGTATTCAACTAGTGCGTGCTGCCGGTGATGACCTACGGTTCCGAGACGTGGTCTCTAACTATGTGCCTCATAAAGAAGCTCAGGATCGCACAGCGAGCGATGGAGAGAGCTATGCTTGGGATCTCTCTGCGTGATCGAATCAGAAATGAGTAGATCCGCAGACGTACAAAGATCACCGATATAGCTCAACGGTCCAGCAAGCTGAAGTGGCAATGGGCAGGGCAGATAGCTTGAAGAACTGATGGCCGATGGAGTCGGAAAAATCATCTAGAGTGGATACCACGTATCGGCAAGCGCAGCGTGGGAAGGCCACCCGCGAGGTGGACGGACGACCTGGCCAAGGTCGCGGGCGTCGGTTGGATGCAGGCTGCTTCGGACCGGTCGGAGTGGAGGTTGTTGAGGGAGGCCTATGTCCAACAGTGGACTTCTCAGGGCTGTAAATGATGATGATAAAGATGGCGTTACCTGCATCTCCTATCTCTGCTACCCTTCCGGAACTAAAATGTATTTATGACAAAGAAAAGCGTGCATTAAACATGTGCTTAATTAAGGCACGGGTACACTTTACATTAATTCGAAGCCTTAAATTTCCCTAACAACTTGTTGATTCCGAAGCACTTACGGGAAACCCAAACGAGGGACAGACAAGTGATGCGTGACGTGACCGCGCTAGTAATAACGTCTCACCCGTTCTTGAGATGGGACTTTTAATATTGGACTCACTGACGTTCCACCCTCTTTAATATTGTTGTAATTTGACAGGACACTTTGGTGTTATGATCGCACCACGTGGCGTGATATGAATTTTTTGCGGTGTGTTGATTTTTTCCGATGCTGCAGTATTTATAGTTCATGTCAGTTTACAGATTATAATAAAGCTGAAATCGATATTTTGAAGTAGAGCGATTTATTCGTGGTAGTGGATTTTAAAGGTATTTTTTTAAGTCGACATATTTGTTTTCATCGCTGGGTGTTACAGCCTCCGACCGTATTTCGGTCAAGGAGATATTATAGTGTACAAGGTGTTATGTAACAATGGAACTGTATTAGTTGTACCTAATTAGAAATTTGATGCCCTGCTTATAGCTCTTTTTGTGCTCTCAGGTTATAGTACTTGAGCCTGTAAAGTCACTTTAATACCCGAATCTATAAAGAAGAGGAAGCAATTACTTCTACTCAAGTAATTAATAAAGTCATGATTTATTCAATGGTCAAAAATCTCTTTAAAAATAAGTTAAAGTTGAATAAAACAAACAGATATATGATTATTATGTACTTAAGTAATAAACAGTAGTGATTTTCCTTGCTAAAAGGTATCTGTTAAAGTGACCATATTATTATATACAGAGTGTTTTTTCGGTGTCATCGTTTACGAAGGGTACGTAATACTTCCATGAAATAAAAAAGTTTATGCCAAAAAAATTGCTGAGATACGATTATATTTTTTTGTCAATTTTGTTTTGTTGACTTGACGCGAAATATCTGCCGTCCGGTGTTTTTGTTAGTTTTTATAGGCAGTTATAAATATTTTTTCCATGAAAAATGTATATCACACGTATTGCATTTATGCAAAAAAAAAACACAATCTAATAACTTAACTTTGAACATTAATATCTCGAGAACCAGACAGTTTTATTTTTAGATACAATGTAAGAAATATCTCAAGCAAAGCTTATTATTAAATAATGCAAATTAAGTTATTTTCTTATCTAGATTTATACGCTTAGAGTATTTTCCAAAAACTCTACATAAATAAACACATATAATTACTTAGCTGTAAATCCTTTGCTAACAAGAAGCTTTGAACGCAAAAAAAATCTCTCCAGAAAATAATTCAAAGATTGTAATACTATAAGAAATTTTAAAAGCTAACACGAGGGAATCGTTTAGTGCCGAGGATTAAACGACATACGACACTGAAAGCCTTTGACACCCAACGTACGAGTAATTGAATGCGCGAGGGAAGTACGTCTCGGCTATACATACGGGTCATTAAAGCGTCATTTCGTATTTCTCGCCAAGTTTTAATTAACAAGGCGTCAGCTACTTGACACTGCGTCTTAGCAATTGAGATAATATAATATGTGCGAATATTATAGATGGCTGTTGGACGCAGGCGCCCTTATTTTAAATGTTTCGCTTTATAATATATACGAGTACATAGTACACGACAATGTATTAAAAACGGAGTAGTCATAGGCATGTTTAGCACTTCAGGGAGAGGTATAAATGATCAGTGACGAGTTGACAGATTATTATCACCTAAAAGAATGCCCGAGTTCCTTAGTCAACTCATCATTTTACTAAATAGAATAATGGGATAAGAACAGAACCGTAAGATATTTACTTATAACGTGGAACTCTTGATAGCTGGAAAATCCAAGCTAAATTAAGCATAGAATATAGCTAAATATAAAGCCTTGGCAATATGAGCTTCGAAAAAAAATATAAAGTGCGTTCCAGTATTATTCATATGGTAGAATTAATTTTTTGACTAAATTTTGAAACTATTTCTACTTACCCCTCTACATTAGCATGTCCGGAATAAGTCAGGCGTGCACACTGTACAATCTAATACTTCACGACTGGTTTGCTGGAAGAAATCTCTCTAAGAGATAAGCACGCCTTTGTATATTTTCTTGTTGATAAACTTTATTTGTGTTGACAACAAAGTCCAAAACACAAACTGCGGTCACCATCCCGCCTGCCCAGCGTGGTGACTATGGGCAAATACCCCCCCATGGTAGTCTTGTGGCGTGCCCTGGGGGAGGCCTACGTCCAGCAGTGGACTGCAATAGGCTGATGATGATGATTTGTGAAAACTTTACTGAGTACAAAAAATAAAGCGAAGCAATTATTTATATTTTCTATTAATTTATTTTGTTTGCTTTATGTTTCTCGTATTTACTATTGATCGCCATTATTTGCGAGTGGGATAGTTTGTTTCACTACTTCTTTGTATTGAACCAGAAATATCAAATTAATACTAAAAGCAATGTTTATCCTGCATCAAAGAAATCAAAGCTAAATTCAATCTATATTTTTCGTCTGCTTTTACCAAATATACTAGTTTAACAATTCGTTATTTTTAAGATTGGCCCAAAAGCGAATACTTTGAAGCGTATTGTTTACCTTCATAGTTTTTGCAATATTTTTAGCCGACTTCAAAAAAGAGAGTTGATAACCTAGGTTTTGAAATCCGGGTGTATTTTTAATTGCGTTACCTCAGAACTCCGTCATTTATAAACAGATTTTTATTTATTTAACGGTTTATTTTATTGATAGACGACATGATGGGATTCGATGGTGGGATTTTCCAAAAATCTGAGGCAATCCATAAATATTGGAGGCACTTGTGGTCTGTTATATTTTTTATTTTAACTGAACGTTACTTATAGAACCTTACATTTGATAATGGAGTCTCTGAAGAATCGAGGGTTATCCTAAATTCTTAAAGGCATGAGTATACAGTTTTATAAATTAGATTAGGTACTAAGATAGGTATGTCCTTTGTCTATTAGACAAACCAACAGGCTGCTCATCCTATACTAACAAGATGTTAAAAAATTTAATGCATGACAAGAGCGACCATGTATCACGAACGAGTCAAAGTAAAAGCGGCTAACGGCGCACGTTCTGTCAAAGCTAAAAATGAAAGGGCCTTTTTGGTCCGGCATAAATCGTATTCACGTAGTCTCGACTGTTTATTAGTTTTACGGTTCACTTTCCTTTCTCAAAAGGTGATCTTTGTTTTGTTTTTTTTTACTTCGCTAGATTTTTTTATGTTTTTTTTTGTCCACAGACGCTGTAGTTATTACTCTTTGTTGTGCATTTAGAATTGTCATATTTACTTGTTAATATTGTATAAGCCGATTTAGGCACCTAGAGACATTCTCTCAGACGTTGAACTAGCAAGTTGCCAGTTATCATTTTCACTTGGGCCCTAATTTTCACTTGGGCCCTATATGCTTAACGTGGCTGTGGAAATGAAATGAAATGATTATTTATTTGCTCAAAACATGGTACAATAAAGTTATTATTACATTATTACATCAGAGACATGTTTTGCCAAAAAATATGGCATGCAAATATTTTAATTTATTCTAACATACCTATCACACAATTAATTATCATTAACTACGAGTAGTAAAAGTAGTAACACTGAAGCCAAAAAACAATCCGCTAGTTCTGTTTCTCCTGCACAAGAAGAACGACAAAGAAACTTGACAGGGTTTTTATATTTACCTTGTATTACAGTGTCATTGTGACTTTATTATTTATGTAATACAAGATAATAAAATTACTTTTGACTTATATTCTCCGATATACCTAAATTTTTTTAATACCTTCTATTAACTTTTTACAAGAGCTAGGATTTGTATAAAAAAATCCCATTATATTATAGAATCATTTATTTACCAGCTATTTATGAAGTTTTCTTTTAAAAAGATTTAAATTAAGCATTTTAATGTCGTTTGGTATGTGGTTAAATATTTTTATTGCCATGGGGTAGCAGTTTTTATATAAAGTAACGTGGAATAACCAACCTATCAGAGTAGGTATCCATTAGTCTTTCGTAGGGCAGTGTAGGGTCTTTTTCTTAATCTTGCAGTTCTGGCTACGCCTTTTTAGGAACACAGCCGTGTATACAGGGTGTTTTTTCGTTGCCACCCTTAACGAAGGGTACGCACTCTATACATCAAATAAAGTTTATGCAAAAAATAATGCTGGGAAACGATGTAAATTTTTTTCATTTTTTTTATTACTTGATCGGGCGAAATTAATAGTGTCCAGTGTTTATGCTAGTTTTTTCATAGACAGATATTAATTATTTATCGTGAGATTCCGTAGATTTCGAGAAAGTTGACGACCAAAATCATTCCTGTATATACATATGTTATTTATTAAAACGTTGGACATCACCATAGAGGCGACATGGATCACGCAATTTGCGTCAAGATATTAACAGCAACTTGAGCAAATACAAAACAAACCCAGTTATTTTCTTACACCGTAAAATATGTCTTAACACTTTCTTCTGACCTGGTTCGTGGAGGAATACCGGAAATCCAATTGGAAACTTTCCTCCAGATCTTTGATGAAGCAAAGAGAAACATTTTGCCAAGTTATTGTTCGTGACTACAAAATAAATAATATCCCTCGGTTCTTGGAAATTGTGGAATATTTCACGGTTTATTTCATATTGTAATATTTCGCTTTTAGATTGCTCAAAACTTTTGTTGCTTTAGGTAGTTAATTGTATACTTAGTTATATATTATATTTTTGTATCTACTGCGCAAATATAGTATGAAATGGACTATGAAATTAGGAAAGAACTATACACTCGAGAACATACCGTTCTACAGCAAAATGCATCGAATATCTGTTATAGAATGTCTGTCTTCAAAGCTAGAGTGAATAGGCAGTTTCTAGGAAAACATGCCACATTAGGCCGCATTTTGCTTAACATCAGGCATAAGGGCGGTCAAATGTTTGCCTAGCTAATTGTAAAAAAAAATAATTAAACATTAACTTATACAATTAGCTTATACAGTGCTTAGATTTTTTATTAGTAAGTTCTTTTGCCTGTGGGATTATTTAATTAGAAAGCTATTTTAAATCTGGCCTGATTAAGTATATGCCATGACAAACTATGAATGAGTGGAAAATAGAAAGATGTGATTATAAAACAGCGTCTAAATTAGATACTATTTCAAAATTTATTTATAGCAAAATGTTTGGAATAGTTGTCAAATTTAGGCAAAATTTAGTAAAAGATTTTTTAAACTCTTATGATAAACCGGTATATTGCAAACAGATTTACTGGCCAGTCTAGCTTGCTAGATTAGTAGGTACAAGTACATAATAATATGTAAAAAATGGAAAACATCTCGCAAATATTTAAAATTTATTTGCTGTAATCTTGCTCGTCCTGTTGTTGACAGGCCCCATTTGGTCACGTTCTATGACGTGCTCTTTGTCACGTAAAACAAATGTATTTACATTGTATGAATATGTAGGCCTGTACCATTAATATGGTTAAGGCTTTGAAAATATTTTTTTCTTTTAGATTCTCATTGACCATTCAAAGGAAAAACGCCGCTTGTGTTTAGTTCATCTTTAGTTAGACACATCCGTGGCGGCTATTGCAACTCTAAAAATGTGGTAGTCTATAGTATAAAAATGAATAGCTAATTATGTTGCTTAGCGCGAATCTCGAGAAAAGCTGAACCGATTTCGCTATTTTTTAGCGTATTCCTTAAAGTACAAGGATGGTTCTTACGGGCGGAGAGAAAATTTAAAAAAAATATATAGCAGCCGCCCACGACTTTGTTTACGTAAAAATTGCAACCAAAATTTTTGCAGAACATTCGCGCATACACAAGTATTTCCCTAATATTTGGCTTGAGCGTGTTGTAAATGGGTGTATTTTTCACGTCCGTTCAAATACAAGCAATTTGTAATGCGGTTAGAAGGGTGTATTTTGACTAAAAAAAAAAAACAATATATAGGTAATTTTAACAACGTTAAACTGCAGCTGATTCAGATTCATTTATTGCATTTTACAGTTTAAATAGATGTTACATCAATAAAGTAGGTATGCTGTATTAACTTTCACTCGTTTATTCAGCACCTCCGGCTTTTTCTGCCCATTACTGGGTGTGTGGACTCCTCCATCCTGTGACAATCTTTCCAACGTTCCTGGACAGGATCCCTTTGGCCACCACATGATATTTCTAAAATCTCAAATTCCTAAAGAAACCGAGAAAAATACCTTACAAGAAAAACCAAAATCCGGGGACATTAAACAAAGCGAGTTAAAAATACATTAAAAATGGACTGCCAAGTTTGATTATACAGCCTTCTAAATTAAGTCGCTTCGCAGCAGGTGTTGAATATTTAAAAAGTCAGAAAAAAGGAAATTCTTCTCCGGAAAGTCGCTTAATATTTCTAATCACGTTATCGGTATATACGGCGGAGACAAAGCCTAATTTGCCTTTTAGGGTGGTTTTAGAGATTTACGGTTTAACTTTATATTGAACTAATGGAATAACGCATACCCATGAACTATAGCCGTGTGGTGCCGGCAGAGTAGAGTTTGTACCACCCATGCCTGCCCGTGGGTATCGTACGAGGCGATTAAAGGTTTCCGGGAGGTGGGCAGCAGCGCCTCCCGTACTGACAACATAGTCCGAAAATCACACTGCGGTCACTAACCCGCTTGCCCAGCCTGGTGACTATGGGCAAAACCCCCCTGTGGCAGTAGCCTTGTGGCGTGCCCTAGGGGAGGCCTGCGTCCAGTAGTGGACTGCAGCAGCTGTAATAGGCTGAAAACTGTCTACTTATGACATTTACACCCGGCCCTTATACAGGATGTAACAAAAAGGGTATATTAAGCGAAAAGCTATGTAAATAGCCCACTATAGAGAACCTATCTACAAAATTTGAGACTCGAAATCACATTTTTATTTTTCAAGATTGTGTGAACATTTCTGAGATATTTAAAAATTCTCCATCCTATCGGGAAAAATAAACATGTGATTTCGGGTCTCAAATTTTGTAGATAGGTTCTCTACAGTGGGCTATAGCTTTTCGCTTAACATACCCTTTTTGTTACACCCTATATGTTCTGCCTTGATTTGTGCAATACATTTTATATACTTCTACCATGGGTAACTAACACTATACCAACAAATAAATCATGTCTCAACTTGAACGGGTTACGCCTCATCAAATTCACTTTACTCAACTATTCCTTCCAGCGAGTTACAATGTAATAAGCCGAACCATTAATCATGCCATACCGAAATATTAACCTGGAACTCCTAGTCCCAGTTGCCCGAGCAATATACTCTCTCACCTAGCTTTTAATTAACGAACTTCGCCTCTTAACCCAGATCCGACTGCCGAAAAGCACAGAAATATACATGCAATTCTTACGGTAGGCAAACTTACTCTTTTATTATATGACAAAAATACGGTTTACTGCTGCTGATAGGTCATATCTTTGGCTGAGATTCACGTCTCTTCTTGAATTTAAATTCAAAGGATTTTATAGTCTTAATGATATGCCTTATTTGCATAATGAATATTCTTTTATTTTCCAAAGCCAACTTTCATTAACTGTCTAGGATTATTTGTTTGCGTTAAGTTAGGCATAGCTGAATCTACTCTTCTCTGTCTCTTTATAAACAACTAAATAATAAATAAATTTATCATATGATTATCTTTCATAAATATCTAGATTCTAGTATATCAAGATGAGTAATAGATAGGTGTCTACTATCTACCTAGTTTAGCTTTTAGCTTAAATTAACTTATTTAACATTTTGAATACCTACAGCGACTGCAGTTTCAAACATCGAGAAATTGAAAACGGCAGTTACTATACGTAAATGTCTATCCATGTAACGAATTTAGTGGATTCAGTATAGTGCCCGCCATATTTGGTAAGTTCCTTATTGATCTCGTTTTATCCAATTTCAGTGTATTCTGGGCTATGAATACTTCTAATACTAATTACTAATATTCGAACATTCAAATTAGATTCCATGGAAACAAATATTTTTTTTTTATTCTGTACTGCAAAAACATAAATATTTCACGTGTTTGTTGATGGTCAAATGCATAAAAATAGATATAGGGGAACATACTTGAAATACCATTAGTAATGAAGTGGTAAATACGAGTACATATTTAAATATTTCTAACAGTACATGGGACAAGTCGGTCATCTATAAAAACGTATGCTTAAAGTAATACATTACTTTTACTTATTTTATTATTTTATATACAGCACTTAAAAAGGAACAGAGTTTAGCATTCTATAATCAGGATACTGCCATTTATATATTCCCTAACATGACATAAACGAAAACGCATGCACACGTCTCAAAATTTTATAATTTCTTTCTTGCGTTCTTGTATTTTAATTTGGAAAATAAACCGGTTACAGTCTACTTGTATTCGAAACGAAACACCGGTTTATATATATATTATAGAAAAATTAGATTATTTTAGGTACTCCTAGATTTTTATATGTATGTTTAAACATATTAATGGTTTTATGTTATTTTACAAGCTACTATTTTAGTATGTACGTACACTGTTTGTTTTCCGCATTAAACAAAAATAAAAATTAAATAAAATACGCATAGGATCCTTCAAAAGCAACTTAATTTAACTTAATAAATAATACAAGAGTAGCTATAAAGTTTTTTCATTGCATCACAACTATGCAAGCTAGTTCCGAAGCCAACAAGGTTTATAGTGTTGCGTTAATTAAAATACGAGCAATTAAAATTTTCCATGTACTTAATATATAAAATAAGTAGATGTTTTGTAAAAAAATGCATAAAGCTCTTTTTTGATCCAACTTAATTCTTTTCAGTGTTTTGAGTAATGAGTCTGATATACCTACGAATATACGAATGAAATCTCTAGTTAAAATGCCTATAAATACATAAGAGGTGATACCCACTCATTTTTATTTACTGCCGAGTGCCAATGCAACACATTTACTTTTTTATTCAAAGTTTGCATCCTCAAAATTATTATCTTCGCCATCCTAAATGGTTTACCTATTTTTGGGTTCAGTGCATCCTAAAAGACGCTTGTCACAAGTCACAACTAATGCGAGATGTCAAGCTTTTTATGTGCAAATATATAAAATTGGATACTTTTACGACTGGATGAGACAGGAAGTATAATTTTGCCATCCTATCAGAAAAGTACGTTATGCAGAATATCGTCAAAATTCACTTATTTATATTTTGTGCTTTCAATATGCTCTTTGGCCTCTTAGTGCAACAATTTGTAGAGGTTTCCAAGCTGTAATCCTACTTTACCTGTGTATTTTGACAAATTATATTTCTCAATAATATAAGCCCACATAGTTAATCCGAGATCCGAGCATATCCGATCTCAAACTCAGATTTTCAATAAAATGTTTATTTTAACCTCGTCGTAAAGTTATCCTGTTTCCATTCCACTTGTATTAGTAAAAGGGATTGTGATAGTCTAGTACGTACAATATGGTACATTTATCTTCTTTTACCGCCTAGTTACTGAAATACTTGGTATAGAAATATATAATAAACTCTTATATAAAAGGTTGATAAAGTATACGTCGCGTCGCGTCGTGCGACGTCGCACACATAAAGGTCGGTCTATAAGCCGATTACCGGTGTAATCCGGCCCTAACGTGACACGCGTGCCGCTTCAATTAGCTTTTACGGGTTTACTAGACGATACATTGCGTGTTCGGTGAGAGGTACTATAGTTATTAGGTACATTGCTGGTCTACTTAGGCAATACTGATTCGATTTAACTACTCATGATGGGCAAAATGGGAAAGGGCGCTTTGATGGAATTGAATCTTGGCTTAGAAACATTTAGTAAAGGACCGAGATTACCAGGAGCGTTCGTTGTCGTTTCAGTCGCACCAATAGAAGATAAACTTCATCACGTATGTCTACGCCAACAATGGCTGTATGGACATAGTTCCTTTTGCCTGTGCTTCGAGATATAAAAAAACATATAATTATTATTCAAAAAATGTCTGTAACGAATTAGCACTTCATGTAATAAATTTCCAAAAAAGCAACAAATTCTTTTCTTTGTTCGCCTAATATTGAACAAAAGTGGCGACCGTGACAGGACTGCAATCTACCAAGGATTTACAAGTTCGAAAAACTCAAGATCGTGTGTCAGAGGACAAGCAAGGTCGTCGGCCATCGCTCGCGCACGTATCATCCACAATTTCAAGAAACCCTGGTAAATCCTACCCCGAAAACACCAAGGAAAGGAAGAACGGAAGTTTGCAATCGTCGTGGTGACTACATCAAATTGCGCCTATCCAGCCACTGCCTACCTACGCAATTTGCACCGCGTCAGCAAAGTGCCAAAACCCGGGACAACACGCCTATTACAAAGCTGCTAGCTGCCAGCTGGAACTACTTTCTCCAGCCTCGCTACCTGCCTTTCTAACTGTGAGCCCGTTCCTTTACTTCTTTCCTAATTCTCCCCTTCAATTTGTGCAAACTAGTGATTATTGCATCTCAGATTTTGGTGTGTCTCCCTACGAGATTCCCTAATTTTGTTTGAAATCCTAGTAATTCTACCTATAAATTCTTTAAATTCATATGCTATTATTGCCCAAATTACGCCTAAAATATTTCGAAATATTCGTTGCACTCAAAATTTTATTTCTACCTTCAGTTTAAATTGTTCTTTCCTATTAGTACTATTTTGCCCTATTTGCGCTGTAGCTTAATAATATTGCCCTAATTTAGCTATACTGTGCTTTTCCTAACTGGTTCACAAACATAACAAACCTATTTTCTGAAAAATTTTTGCATACTATTAAGCAAAAGCGCATTTTACAAACATATCTCCCAGCTTCGATCATATTCATATTGCGTAATTAGATATTTAGTGCGAAATAATAATCTATTCCAGCTGCGCTCGGTCAAGGTCAACAGCCCGTGCTACTTAGGCCTAAATCTACCTGCGCGCACGCATCCTTATTCCTGAGCGACCCTATTCTGCGCGCTTCACCCACCGCACAAGTGAGGAGCGTATCGTATGCAATTTACATTATTTTTTATATATTTTTTATTTCTTTCTGATATTCCATCATAATGTCTGTTGAATCTAAGACAACCGAAAGCTATGCAGTGCTTAATTCTAAGCGTGGCATAACCAAAGGACGTCTTACTAAATTTAAAAACTATGTTGATAATTTATTAACTTTGCCGGCGATTTCAGAAATAGAAACAAATAAACTTATGATGAGATTATCTAGAATGGAATCCCTGTTCATTGAGTTCGACGAGTTGCAGGGCCAAATAGAATTATGTACAACCGATTTAAACCTCGAATTAACCACTCGCGAGATTTTTGAACAGGATTTCGATACCTATATTTCTATGGCTCAGCAAATAATAAAGAAGCACTCGCCTTCCAAGTCTTCTAATGACGATTCATCTAGTAACAACTCCACGCATGCCACTCTTCATTGTAACGAAAGTCACGAACCGCTAGGATTTAAACTACCCATTATAAAAATTCCTAGCTTTGATGGCACCTATTACAAGTGGCTGGAGTTTAAGGAAACATTCAGTTCATTAATACACGATAACGATAAGATTAAGGACATACATAAATTCCACTATTTAAATTCTTACTTGGAAGGTGAAGCAGCTCGAGTTCTTTGTAATATGGAAGTTTCAGCCAAAAACTATGCTGAGGCATGGAAACTCCTTTGCGAACGCTTCGATAACAAGAGGCAACTAATTAACAATCATTTGAAATCACTTTTTAGTTTTGAATCGGTGCGAGAGACGGACAAATCATTGCGTTTTATAATCGATCACGTTACAAAAAACTTGCGGGCTCTCAGCACTCTAGGGTTACCCACAGATAAGTGGGACGTCTTAATTATTTTCATGGTATCAGCAAAGTTAGATAACACTACTTGTTTTAAATGGGAAGAATATAGAAATACTATTTCGGAAATACCTACACTTAGTGAATTTTTTAATTTTTTGAAAAATCGTGCAGACGTTTTAGAAACTGTTTTTCGCAATAAGCAGGACAAACAACCTAAGGCAGGGTCCTTTATCTCCCCAGCTCAGGCTAAAACACAAACAAGATCCTTTGTCGTCACGTCTAAGGAGACTATTCCTAATTCTATCAAATCGTTCGAATGCCTGGTATGCAAAGCGAATCATCGTCTATATGAGTGTCCCACATTCAAATCAAAATCGCCAGAAGATAGGATCTCCACTGTAACGTCACTAAACTTATGTAAGAATTGTTTTAGGTCAGGGCATAATGTTGAAAGTTGTAAACTACCAGGCTCTTGTCGTGTTTGTAAAAAACGTCACAATTCTCTTTTGCACATTCAAAATAATGATGACAACCACCTGTCAAACAATTCATTAGTAATGTCTGCTTTATCTTCCCCTGAAATTTTATTATGTACCGCCAAAGTTCAAATCACCAATTCTATCACTAAGTCCTCTATGTCAATACGAGCCTTACTTGATAGCGGAAGTCAGTCTTCTTTTATAAGCCTAGCTGTAAAGCAAAAACTAAACTTGACTTCTCAGCAATCCAATGTCAATGTAATAGGTATTGGCCAAATTCCACTTAATCAAGCAACAGAGAGATGTACTCTTCTATTACATTCCAATCAAACCTCTTATCAAGTATCCATGTTTTGTTTAGTTTTGCCTAAGATTTCAGACTATTTACCTAAAGTTTCCTTTGACCCTAAGGTTCTGAATCTGCCTAATGTCAAACTAGCAGACCCCACTTTCTATGAGCCTTCAACTATCGATATGTTGATTGGCGCTGATCTATTTTGGGACTTGATAGGGTCTAAACAGATATCACTAGGTAAAAATAATCCCATTCTACGCGAGTCAAAGTTAGGATGGCTAATTTCCGGTCCCCTACCAATTTTCCCAATCATTTCATCATATAAACAAACTAATTGCAATTTTACACAAATTAACTCAGATCAAACTGATAAATCTAATTTAGATAGCCAAATGTCCATTTTTTGGGAGTTGGAAAATATCCCACATGTGAAGCCCTACACACATGAGGAAAAGTTGTGTGAAAAACATTTTATCTCTAACACTATTCGTGAAGATAGTGGACGCTTCTGTGTAGCATTGCCTTTACGAGCTGACCGAGATTGCTTAGGTTCCTCATATTTACTAGCCAAAAAAAGATTTATTAATTTAGAATCTCGCTTTCGAAAACAACCTGAGCTCCAAAGGGCCTATTCAAGCTTTATAGATGAGTATGCTCAACTGGGTCACTTAACTTTAGTCGCAAAACAATTGCCTACTAATTCCTACTATCTCCCTCACCATCCAGTCATTAAAGAGAAAAGTGAGTCCACTAAGTTACGAGTGGTATTTGATGCTTCGGCACGCACCACTTCTGGATTCTCAGTTAACAACATACAAATGGTAGGGCCTACTGTTCAAGACTCCCTATATAATATACTTCTTCGTTTTCGCCAATACAAGTATATAATATCAGGCGATATCGAAAAAATGTATCGCCAGATTAATGTGCGAGAAGCAGATCGCAGTCTTCAGCTGATATTATGGCGCAATAATGAAAACGAACCTTTAAGTACTTACCAATTAAACACTGTTACGTATGGCTTCTCTAGTGCCAGTTTCCTTAGTACCCGGTGCATCTGGCAGCTAGGTGAGGAATGTGACGATCCAAAAATCAAATCTATCATACAAAACGATTTTTATTGTGATGATTTACTAACTGGAAGCGACTATGCCTTAGAACTTTGTCACATTCAACGCTCCGTTTCGGATGAACTGTCTAAAGGTTGTTTTAATCTTAGAAAATATAGGACAAATTTTCCCGAACTATTCTCCAAAGACAAAATTCAAACTGAAGAGGGTGATCTAATAATCAGTCATGCCACTAACACATTAGGTATTGGCTGGTCACCTAATTCTGATGAAATTCACTTTGAAATTCAAATTTCGCCTAGTGACAAGATCACTAAGAGATCTATCCTATCTACAACGTTTAAAATTTTTGACCCGCTGGGTCTCGTTTCATTATGCACTATAAAACCAAAAATTACATTTCATTTCATTAATCAAAATTCCTAGGCATGTTTTAGTACAAGATCATACCTCAATTGAAATGCATTGTTTTTGCGATGCATCACAGCAAGCATATGGAGCTTGCATCTATCTAAAATCCACCAATTCAAAGGGTGACACTCAGGTACATCTACTTACCTCTAAGGCACGTGTCGCCCCTTTAAAACCCACTACTATCCCAAGACTAGAGCTGTGTGCCTGTCTATTGGGTGCTCAGTTAGGCTCATCTGCTACTTCAGCTTTAAGATGCAAAATAGATCGACACTATTACTGGACCGATTCTAGTGTCGCTTTGGGTTGGCTAAAGTCCCCAAGTAAAACTAAAACCTTTGTAGCCAACAGAGTAGCAGCTATAGGAGAGCTCACTGACACCTCTATGTGGCTACACGTGCCTACTGCCGAAAACCCAGCAGACCTTGCTTCCAGAGGTATAGATCCCAATAATCTACAGCACTGTTCCTTGTGGTGGCATGGCCCCGCATACCTATTGGAATCGGAATCTTCATGGCCCACTGCTTATTCTATCAAAAATGAACTACCAGTTCAACTCACCTTTTTGACGGAGTCTGCACCTTTGGAGCAAGTAATAGATTTTAAACGATTTTCTAAGCTATCTAAATTACAAAGAGTCTACGCCAGAGTATATAGATTTATAAATAATTGCAAATATCCTACAACAAAACTAATAAATGAATTACAAATCAATGAATTAAATAAATCAATGAACTCCCTTATAATAATAGCTCAAAACGAATCCTTTGCCAAAGAAATTAATATTTTAAAAAAGAACAAATCCCTTCCAGCTAAATGCCATATCTTTTCATTAAACCCATTTGTAGATCAATCTGGGTGTCTTCGCGTAGGAGGTAGAATTGATACCGCAAACTATGCCTATGAGAAAAGGCACCCAATTGTTCTAGATGCTAATCATCACCTTACCAAGTTGATTTTCCAGCAAGAGCACATACATCTCTTACATGCAGGCCCTCAACATTTATTGTCTTCTGTTAGAGACCAGTATTGGCCTATAAGAGGTCGTAACTTAGCACGAAAAACGGTTCGTAACTGTCTCGTATGTCAGCGTTTTAAGGCGAAAACAATGTCGAATATTATGGGAAACTTACCTAACGAACGTGTTGAGCCAGACTTTCCATTTAAAACAGTAGGGACTGACTTCGCTGGACCATTTTATATTACAGATAGGAAAGGAAGGGGTTGCAAAATTACTAAATGTTACCTATGTATTTTTATTTGTTTTCGTTATAAATGCGTTCATCTTGAAGCCGTAAGTGAACTAAGCAAAGACGCTTTTATGTTAACAATGAAAAGGTTTACGTCGCGTAGAGGCGTACCTAACATAATTTATTGTGATAATGGCACAAATTTTGTCGCTGCAGCCAAAGAAATATATAGTTTTATAGAATCAAATAAAGATGCTCTATTTGAATTTGGGGCTCGTCGGGGCATTGAATTTAGATTCTCCCCCGCATACGCTCCTCACTTTAACGGATTGGCTGAGGCTGGAATCAAATCTGCGAAACATCATATTCATAGAGTTTTAGGAAACACACACCTCACCTTTGAGGAGCTGTCGTCTCTATTTGCACAAGTTGAAGCTATCCTCAATAGCCGTCCCCTATGTCCTCTCAGCTCTTCTCCTAATGACTACCAGTCCCTTACCCCGGCTCACTTTTTGATTGGTAGATCGCTAACATCGCTGCCTACGCCGAACCTCATGGACGATAACACCAGTCGCCTGGACCGCTACCAGCGTCTCGAGCAAGCCAGACAACACTTCTGGAGCAGGTGGACCCGCGAATATGTCGGAGAACTACAACAGCGCACGAAATGGCGTACAAGCTGCAAAGATTTGAAACTTGACGATCTAGTACTAATAAAGGAGGACAATACTCCTCCTCTACGCTGGCGACTAGGAAGAGTCGCTAAGCTATTTCCAGGCACGGATGGCGTACCTCGCGTCGCCGACATCTCTACATCGCAGGGAACGCTACGAAGAGCTCTAAATCGTCTCTGCTTTCTGCCTACCTCTGAAGATAATTCTTGAAAGCTCTGTTTAGTTAGAGCTTCCAAGGGCCGCCAAGATGTCTACGCCAACAATGGCTGTATGGACATAGTTCCTTTTGCCTGTGCTTCGAGATATAAAAAAACATATAATTATTATTCAAAAAATGTCTGTAACGAATTAGCACTTCATGTAATAAATTTCCAAAAAAGCAACAAATTCTTTTCTTTGTTCGCCTAATATTGAACAAAAGTGGCGACCGTGACAGGACTTAACGATTGCGCAAAAATGAAAACTTCCAATTGAACCAAATGTGTCGATATCGATGCGATGGAGACATAATATTACTTTGTCTAAGATCCCTAAAATTGAATTATAGAAATGAAAGCCGATAGCAGCATGGAGTGTCACTAGTTTACCGCTACAGCTGATTATAATAATCCTTACAAATATTGTGAACGCTGAAGTAACTCTGTCTATCTGTATGTCCCTTTTTATGCTGGAAAATGGAATAATAATAGTTATATGGATAAAGGTAAAAATGATTTAAACTATATTAACATTTGTAAATAAATTTTTGTACAAAAGTAACAACATTGACGGATATTTTTTTTCGTAGCGCTTCTTTTTGTCTAAAAGTAAAGAAATTATAAAATCAATCAAGTGCTGTTTAGTTTCAGCCAATTTCAATAATCAATATCGAGACATTTTTTGCATATTTTAGATTAATTGTCCCATTGTTTTCATTCAAAATTTTAAATTTAAAATAAAAAAAACCGAGATTCTATATAATCTCTAGTATTGAAATTGGCTGCCACTTTAGGAACCACTGATATAAATTCCTTTTGAATCACTTTATCTATTTTAAAATACCGCATCAAAATCCGTTGCGTAGTTTTAAAAATGTAAGAATACATAGGGACAGACACTGTCTGTTAAACAGCGGGAAGCGACTTTGTTTTATATTAATTATGTAGTGATTCATTAGTGATTATACGGTATACTAATAATAAAAGCCAGAACCACCAACTTGCGAAAACGAATTAAATTTTATATTTCTGATGGCGGTACTTTGCTCCAGTAATAAAGTCCTCTGACATCGGCGCTAGTATCTCGGTAACCCTAGCACTCTTTCATTTATAGTGTAAAGTTCTATGAAAATCCGTAGGCCTTCGTTACTGACGCGGGCATTAGCCGTGTCTTACCGCGATTAGTCTTTGATAAAAGGGGAGAATGTTCCCATTTCCGCACCGGACTCAACTTGATTCCGGCAGTCCGGAAATGGCGTAACATTACAGTTTGCTCCTTGATTTTTCAAAGAAGCTGTGGAATCTACAAATTTTATCGTGTTTTTAAATAGGCCATGCAATTTATTTTAATTTACCGAGAAGAAATTTGTATGGTTAGTCTTTGCGAGGAAATTAATTTTTGCATTTTTGAAAAATTAAATAAAGAAATGAAGATTATGCCTTCGATCATATTTCGATAAAGGCGGCCAATCTCTGTGTAGATTAGCCAGGTGTGCTAAAGATATTATAGTGTACAATTGTGTGCGCAAGATGCACTCTCTATCCCGTCACTCTCAAAGTCCAATGAGATGAAAAGCCGATACGATCAGAAAGATATCAAGCGCAAGATCAACGGATTTTCGTGATTTCTACAAAATAAAATGCATTATCTACATGAAATAATTCCATTGGTACCGGCCGTGACTGGGATTGAATTTATTTACACCCCCTGCTTAGAAGGCGCATGCCACTTGGCCTTTTATAAATATTGACAATTCAGTCAATGGCGTCAACTTTTCTTTTCGATATAAGTATTAATAGTCAAATAGTATCATGAATTATAAATAGAAATAAACATAAGACCTAATCCTAAATCACTTCACGCAAAAAAATTAATTCCTCAAACCATAAAACTGGGTATAAAAAATATTTAAAGCCGTTAAACGCCGCGCCGGTGAGCATCTCAGGTGCTTCACCCATTTATATTCTTTCTCAAGCTGAAATTGGGTATTATAAGTCTCGTTTACAGGTATGACAGAGAATTTGCACTTCATAAGCGTTAAATTGCTCATCAGGGGTCCTAAAAATAAATATTTCAGGGTTTATTGCGCCGTTCAGCGCAGTTTGTGGAGGTGCGGGCTGAGTGGCAAAGCGAAGTATGCACATAACTTACGGTAGGCATTGTCGGGATTTTAAGCACGGGATATTTAAAAATGCAGGTAGGTATTTACTGTGTTGCCTGGTTTTATACTGCCAAGTTTATGGGAAACTAAAACTGTTTCTTGTATACAAACAAACAATCCGATCATAATATATGTAATACATGTTAGGTAAGTGTTTTTATTCTACACGATTTGTACAAAGGCAGAATGGGATGTTTCTTTTACAAAAATACGTCACGTTACTTTCAAAATTAACTTACAAATGTAATTAAATTCTTTTTATTTCAAGTTAACTACATCAACAGAATCTTTGTAATACAATTTTCTCACACCTTTTTGTATGACCTTTTTCATGGGTAAAATGTGTAGTTATTCTTACGAGTCCGTTTAGTGGAAATTGTGACTCCTTCCACGACTATTGTAATAACTTCTGCAAATATATTATTCCATTATTATAGGTATGTCTAATGTATATAAAAATGAATCTCTGTATCCTTGTTCATCGCATCACGCGAGAACGGATAGAACAATTTCTTTAATTTTTTTATTGTATTAATGATTGTAAGGATCTCATGAAAGAAAAAAATATTTTAATTTGGAACATTTGTTAAATTTTTAAACTAAAATCTTAACTGAAATGAAAATTTTACATGACTCTCTTGTGAATAACATAAAGTTAAGGCAGAACATCGTCTATCCGGTCAGCGTCGTAGTAGCATGCTATCGTTCAATAAATTAGCTACTAGAAATTTAGCTAAGTATTTCTTTAGTCGACAATTTTTTAAAAATATTATTCTCTTACATATTTATGTCACACTGTCGATAAAATATAATACCAGAATAATATATTTTTGGCTGTAATATTAAGTAAATTGGAATATTGTGTTTGGTAAACTTAACATACCCTACGCACCTATCTAAAACCAAGCGAAGCGATTTCATATTCCACACAAAAATCATGCAAATAAATTCACAAACAATAAAATCGTACCCCAAAATTCTGGATAACAAATCTTCATAAACAATCTGTTGAAAAAACAATTGGATCGGTTAACGAGATCGAGATTTTGATATCCGCAAAGTACACATTGTACTCATTTTCACGGGCTCGTATAAACATTGTTGACATGCAGAATCGGCTCGCGAACGTCGGATTTGGCCTGGAATCAGTGTGGATACGCCCGCTTTATGGGACGCAACGTGATTCGATTTGAATAAAAGGTATCGAGCCCGACGCCCAATATGTAAATTTTGTTAGGCAACCCCGTAGATATAGAGTACTGGACTTATAGAATCGGTCCTCTGTGAGAACACGCAATGATCATTAATCCTTCGTTCTTTGTAAAAATATTTGCAAACAATGCTATGGTCCTTTAATTTTGTCCTTTTACGTGTAAAGTAATGGTGATAAGAGTCTTCTTAATTTAAATAAAAATCTGTAGTTATAAAAGATTAACGTGGGATGGTCAGAGTGGGTTTTAGGTATTATCAGCAGAGGTCGGAATTAGGTAGAGTCATTTATGTACTTGCATCGAAATGTTGATATTAATATGGACCTTCCCAGGATTTCTAATGGACAATCCCGTGTGGCCAACAATATTACAAATAAATAATAATAAAACCCTCAGAGATAGACAAATAAAACAAAGATAATTAACATAAAATTTCTGCTCTTTAAAATTAATACCGGAATTTGAGGCATATACACTTTCTTCTTTCGCTGTATGAAATCAGTGCAAGTACATAAATGACTCTACCTAATTCCGACCTCTGATAATCACTTACTCGTACATAAGAATCTTTATTTATTCGTTGGGGATATGCTGGGAACTGGTCTCAAATCCCATGGTATTTTCTTTAACAAGCATCAGTTATTGGTTTCAGATACAAGCAAGGTCTCTGAAATGTCATGAAAATATTTTTATACTAGATACGTAGGACAGGACGGCATTAGTTATTATGAGCATAGAGGTGTCAAACTATCACGATATCTCACGTCCTTAAGCTATAGCGAGTAAGTGGAGCAAAGCGATGGAGTGTTGCGAGTTATTTGAAGCAGGCAATGGCGGATGAGTAGGATCTTACCTCATTTACACGGCTCTGATTGTCTTTGAAATTAAATATTCACAATGCTAAATAGTAATGACTACGTACCTATATCAGAAATCCTACGATCAAACTTTTCTATATCCGTGGCCAATTTTACCCAACGTCGTCGAACGTAGCATGCAGAAACAATTTACAAAGCAGCAGTTGATCATGCGAAATAATTCAGTCGCCCGTTCGATTAGTTAAGTGCTATCTTGATTTATACTATCGACGGTATTGCCCGAGTAAGGGACATTGTGGCTTGTTCGATAGACGATAGACAGTATATTGTGCTTGGGTGATCGATATTCCGTAAGCACATTGTTATAATCTGAATGGGGACTAAATAGAGCAACTTTGTGTTATGTACTTACATACTGGCAATATAATTTAAATTGCTAGCTGTACGTTAAAACTTTGTTTGATATAAGTGAAGTAAGCCTAACGTACAGTTTACAAAATAAAATCTAAACATATCTTTATTTTTGACACTATTAACTACTCTTATGTGTTTTTCGTTCTGTAATCTTCTTTAGCATAAAATTGACAAAAAATGTTATCAGGAATGTTAATAAATATATATTTCATATTTGAACAAGAATTAACACAAGTGAACAAAGTTCTCTTATACATTTAACATGTAAGAAAAATGCCTTGTAACTTATGTTCAATCAAGGTAATGTGCAAACTTATATATCACATCATAAATTGTCATTGTGTGCTATAGAAACGACTAAGAAACTCGGGGATTCTCAGGCGAGAAGCTAGCAATGTGTGATCATTTATATGTCCTCGCAATGTAAAACCCGGCTATGGGATATTCTTTTATGATCCTCTGGCTAACCCATTTCGGAAACAAATCCACTTTAATAGATTGGCATATCAGCATCATACTCGTAATAATAATAACCGGGTGTATCATACTGTGCGCTTGGTGATAGTATCAGCCATGTGTATCCCATACCATATTAATGCTCTCTTAAAAGGGACTCCACATCTTGGCTACAGCCCGATGCACGCCTCTCAAAGGACTGGGACTCTGTAGTCCCGTGAATTTCGGAAGAGATACAATAATAATAATATACATTTAAATATCTTACGCTATGGATAGGTATATAATAATAAGATTCCTGAACTAGGCAGAGCCTGTGTTTCAGGTGATGAAAAGCTTATTAACACTTAAAAGAAAAAAAAATTAACAATTAAAACTAGTACTTACTACTGAGAAGAATACGTTTCTTAGCAATTTAAAGACTTAATTACTTATCAACTATTAACAGTTTTTCTGTATCTTCATCATACGCCACTATAGAGCTAATTGATAAATACGAGTCGTATACGGATAAAACTTCAAATAGCAATTGGTTCATCAATACACTGACTGAATCCCATCTGACGTTCAAATAAAATAAACGCCAGTACATAATCTGGGGTATTTCCGATTGGTTTCAATCCGCTGATTGAGTTTCCAGCATATGATCTTGTTCAGTTTATCCAACCGATTCGATTTGCCAGCGCGATAACGGTAATTGGTCTACTCGTCATACGGGCACTTCATTTGTCATTTAACATCGCTACTTCTGAATTACTCGTACTAATAATAATCATCGTGTGGTTTGTGAAATACCATTCAGCAATATATCTTTTTTACTTACATACTTATTTTTACTTACTTTGATAGTCATTGTTCTTACCTTATTTATTATTTAAAATTAATGGTCATTCCCGAAGTTTTTTTTTTTAATAATCAAAAGGCTTACGCTGGACCACAACGCGCCTGATGGTAAGCACCGTTGCAGTCTAAGATAGAGCGCGTTTGCCTAAAAGAAACCGGTCCACTCTCGACTTGAAGACCGCAAGATGATAGTTCATGGGAACAGGGATTCAGGCAGGGAGGTAGTTGTTGGCGTGGGTGACATGTCGTTTCACATTTACGTTGGTATTCGTGACATATCCACGGTTTTCTATTGGAGAGAAAATATATGTCACTTAGTCGAAATCTTTGGACAGTTATCTCCTTTCCATGATAGAATTTACTCAGGATTATTCGAGAGTGAAGTGAAGATTATCACTTCCATTTTGGTCCAGATGACTGACTATACCTACACATACCTATATCATCTTTCTGTTTGTGTCCAATGAATGTCCAATACGTCTTTTTGGTAAGTCAAGTTTTTTTTCGTTTACAGATAAAGTATGTATAGGTAGGTATAAAGTGAAAAAAATTAATAAGAGAATAAATTCGAAAACGAATTGTTTTTTACAAAAAAAAATGTCGTCAAATATTATTATTGCTTTCTTTTTTAATCTATCCCTTGCCGAACAACGAATTGTTTTTTAACATCTCAGAACAACAAAAGTGTCCTAGGCGTGTCGGCAACATTATTATACAAATATTGCTTTCTTTTTTAATCTATCCCTTGCCTTAATGTTGTAAGTAATACATCATGAATTAGTTCACCGTTCGTGTTATATCTCAACTTTGCAGGCTTTAATGGCATAAAAGTCAACAATTCTCTTTTCATTCCACTCGTAATAAACGTCCAATGATTTTACACTTCTGTGTACTGGAAGTTATCGAAATACATACATACATATTATCCCCCAAAAAGGTTGGGCAGAACTGTGCGATTTACACACCCACGTTTTACCAGTTAGCCTATCAAGTCCCAAGTGGTAAGGGCTGAGCATACCGCCGCTTTTTGGGCACAAATACAATAATTTAGCTACTGGTAACACAATAGGAAATGTTACCGAGTCATTCTAAATAAGTACATATGAAGCTTTTAGCGTCAGAGCCTCGTCTGTTAAATAGCGGGGTGCACCACGGGCAGGCGAGGTCGACTTTGGATCCTAAGATTACTGGAACCCATTTACACAAATGGGACTACCAATCAAATGAGTCGAAAATATAGCGAAAAAGTAAAGTCTACCTGTTCCGTACCGGAACAGATTTTAATTTCAATTTAGAATAAGGTAACGCAATCTGGAAATATACGTTCCGAGTAGTTTTAAATTCTTTTACTGGGTTCACGACAAACTGGATTCCGATCAACCCGTGCCATTCGGTTGGTAGGGCCCGATTTCATACATCGGGCTGTCTGTTGCAATCCAACCGCCGTCGCGTACGCAATAGAACAATCTCAAAAACCGTTTAACTCATATACCGAGGCATCTCTCTCCTCCTGGACTTCGTGCTAGTGAAACCTGTGTATAAAGTGTATGGTCTTTGTGCTGGACTCGGCACAGGTCAGAAGAAGAACCCCTAATATCATTTCCAGTGTAATATCATACAATACCTTTAATACAAGTAGTACAACGTCACAGGTTCCTAAACCAGAAGAACATTTGGAAAATTTAAGGTATACTTAGCCAGTAACAAGTAACAACCAAATCCAGCTTGAAACTTCTGGGAACAGACTTAACAGTAAAATTTTACCAAGAACTGGCTGTTGAAATTTATATTCTTGTGTTAAAATATGTACAAAAAAGTTCCACTTTGCATCCAAACCGCGTTAAAAGGGGACTATAGTTTCGCCAAGTTTATGTTACGAAGCATCTGAGACATGACGGATGGTGCTTTGCGGTACACTACTTTTATTTTCTGCGTTTTTCTTGTGAAATTCTTTGAAAATATGTTGCCTTTTATTAAATTTCCTAGAAAACCTTATTACTAGCCTTATTTTATCTATTACTAATTTGAAGATATGGATTTTGAAAGTATGTTATTTACTTTTCTGAGTCCTGTAAGAGTATATTTGCTCAGAAAACTATACGTAATGTGGTACCATGAAAATAAATATAAATGATTTTGACTGGCATATATGAATAGCCCAAGTAAACAAATACAAGAGGTTACATACTTTGAGAGGTGAATCAAAAGCTCTCTTGGTTATTCAATCCCCCGCATTCAGAAAAAAAACCTCAGCAGATCTTTCGAAAAGGCTTTCAGCGACTGAAAACTGTTTCATATCATCTAAAAATGGAGTGTGCGTAGTCGTCGAGCATCGGGCAAACATGCAAGACGCACTCATTCAGATTGTACACTTGTCGTGCAACTTTTTAGGGATCCGCAACGCGTTTTTGGATCCTACTACGGTTCTTTATTGTACCCTGAAGTAACTATTTTCCTAATAGCTACCTTATTTTAGATACACAAGTATTATGGTTTTTTTTTTATCTTTGGCATAAATGTGAAAGTAACTTTGTCTGTCGTGCTTTCACACCAAAACGACTGAACCTATTTCAATGAAATTTGGTATAAAGTTAGTCTAATTCTGAGAAAGGATTTAGGCTACTTTTTATACCGATATATCAGAGACATACTTCCCTACCTATATAATAGTCACCAAAACGAAAGAGACTTGGTATTAGTGTGTTTACACAACCATTTTCATTTCGCTTATTGAGTCTTACTTAGGCGCTAAAATATTTTTTTGTACAGTTGAGTAGCCTAAACCGATGAGCGTAGATGAAGCGAACGAGGTGTGTCAGGACCAGGACTATGGTAAATGAAGATCTTTGTCTACTGGGAAAGAGGTGTGATTTTATATATTTATGTTTGTATATAATAGGTAGTAGAACCCAAGCATCACAATCTAAGACAGACTTGCCTTGTTTTTGCACCGCTTGCTTAATCGGGGGCAATCTCCCTTTACAGTCGTCTTCGAGTCGCAGATTTTTCTTTAAAATCCCTTGACGTAAGATAAGAGTAGTGTTTGCTCGTTTCATGTCGTATTTTGTTTCAGCAAAACGGCTAACATTTTTAATACATTGTAAAGGTTGTGGGGCTAACACAAACAAGGAGTTAGTTTTAAATTGATCTTGGTAAAGTTTAGATTTTTTCTGAAGAGTTTTTGCGACGTTTCTAAGATATCAATATTTTATAACGATATTTTGTCAATCAGTTGGACCACTGTAAACAAGCATCAAAAGGTTTATATTATAGGTACATAATCGGCTTATTCAGTCATCTTCTTTATATTTTAATTAAATTTATTACCTAATATTTTACTAAAATTAGTTCCCTATTATATAATATATAAGAACATAATCTATATTTCTATTGCCATACGATAACTATATCTATCATCATCATCAGCCTGCGCCATAATATGTCTAGATTCGAATCCCGGTTGATGCAAACATTGATACGATGAACATCGATGTTTGTTTCCGGGTCATGAATATTTCTATACTTATCTATGTAGTATACCGTTGCTTGTTACCCACGACATAAGACCTTAGGTATCTTAATGTGGGACTAAGTTAATTTGTGTGAATATTTATTTATTTATCAGCCTATTGCATTCCACTGCTGGACGTATGCCTACCCCAGAGCTTGCCACAAGTATATACCTAATACCAATATAAGTACTATACCTATAATTAACAAAAACTCTATTCCATCAAAACTGATTATATAAAAAATATTATAACGCAATATAAAAAAAAAAAATCATTTTCATTACGGATTTAAGATAAAGTAACTTAAAACAATGCTTCAGGAATTTCGGTAACCTCAACAAATACTTTAGATGTACAGCCGGTACGTCTGTTCCCCGGAATGCTCTTTTCAGAATGAAAAGAAAACAGTACGAATATTTTCCCAACACAAATTCCTGGCACTCGGCAAAATTGGAAAGTCCACTCAGTACTGCTTTCTTCGAGAATATAGGCGCAATCTCAAATTGTTCACGGTTTCGTGCTTTTTAGGACAATAAAAGAAGAATTGAGATATGTAAAGGAACTGAATATCGGGACAGGTTTTTGTTTTTCGACTGTCTTAAAAGATCTTTGTGAAAAGTTTTCGTTCTTTCGAAATTGAATGTCCATTTACTAATATAAAAAGAATTCTGAAGATAGCTCTCTTTAGGTAGATAAAAATAAAATTGCCTCTTATTTATTTACGAAAGAAAAAGCGATATTTATTTTGCATCCCTGTAAAAAGATTTTTTATCCAATTTACTATATCGTTTTATTATTTTTGAGATCATAACTTTTGGGCTGGATCATACCTACATATTCTCTAATGATTCAAGCTAAGCTGCTTGTTTGTGTTACCAATAACAGGAAATTATTGTACCAATATTGTATGTTCAACTGCACTGAAATAATATCAGATAATATGTTTAGCATTTGATTGCTAACAAGATTATAATTGTTATGTAAATATTATCTATTGTGACCTGGGAATTATTAAAAACCATATGTTGCTTTTTTGCGACGCACCTTTTAATCGATTATTTTACCCTAGAACTCTTTCAATTATGAACCGATTTCAACATTAGCACATAAAAGGACGCAAACGAAGATCTGATGACGGAGCCGCCGATAAAGAGAAAGTGTCAGTTTTATCTTCATTTATCTTCGTTCCACGAAACCTACAATTTGTACTACTATTTGTTCAATTTAATATACATGTGATTCTTAAAATAGACTATGTTGTGAGCACGTGAAGCGCTGCAGGCCACCTCCTGGAAACCTTTAATCGCCTTCTACAATACCTACAGGCAAACATGGGGTGGTGCTATTTTACCCTGCCGACATCACACGGTAATATAATAGGAGGATATAATAGGTAATTCAGTGACCTTTACATTACCAAAATTAATTGGATATTTTGTTCTCAATATTGTAAGTACTTATTAATTTAATACCCTTCGTCTAGAATGTTCATTTATCATTGTTAATTTTTCGCTCAGAGCAAAGATTCACGATCCGAAGTTGGAAAGTTAGAACGATTTCATCGATCATTCCATAACTTTGGAATGCTTGATAAATTGTGAGAGAGGGTTGAATTTGCTTTGTTTGTAGTTAATTTTATGAATATTGTATTATCTTACTACGCTAAAACGTGGCTGTAAGGTTTTTCTTGGTGAACCTGTATCCCATTTTGGAAACATAACTACGCATGTAAATATTTATGACTAGTAGATGACTACGACTTCTTCCGCATAAAATTATTCTTATTTTTCATTGTACACATAATATAATATAAACTTCATAATTTCAGTGGGAATTTTGGGAAATCCTTCCTTGCTTATGTTATACAAAGAGCACATTCTCTAAGATGAAAGGCTGCGCTTAGATTCGTCATACTTATAACGCGTCAGTCATATAGGTGTGGGGGTGCTGCTGCTGTCGTGGAAGAATGTCGTGTAAATTAGTTTTAGTAAATATTAGATATGTATAAATAATAATTAAAATGGAAATTTTCCAGAATTTCCAACAAAAAATACACTATATTAGCATACCTACCTAAATTCGTACGCATAACATATTTTTGAGCTGCTGGTAAATGAGCTGCTAAGTTCACGGACACTAACCATACTGACATTTTTTGGCTTGAAAACATTTCATCAAGTATTTCCATCGATACCAAGGAAACGCCAACCGTCTACTCAAGCATGCCATTTAATTATTGACAGCTGTTAAAGCAACGGAAATTGAAATCTATTCGCGAAAATGTGAGCGTATCCCAATATTTCTTGGCCGAAAATTCACCGAGGATTTTGCCAACAAAATATTGGCGCAATAGGTCAAATATTCACAATTTCCGTCGCCACTGCTCACGTCTCAAATTCCCCAGCTCTATTTAACGGTGCCTAATTACCATAATGTAACATGGCGACCGGCAATGCTGATTACGTTGCCGACGCCACTGCGAATGCAAATAGGCTTGGCTGCAATCATGCGATGATATTTCGGGGCCACTTCGTCTAGGAGTGGGGAACTTATTAAAATAGCAGCCGGCCAAGATGCGGTCCAAAATTTTGCGCATTCAACCTCCTATTTTATTTATTTCTGTATTAAAGAATTATTATTAGCTATTTAGAAAAAGGAATTTTCGTCTTAGATAATCACCCATGTTATAGATGACTGTTTCGGTTTATAAGTGACCCATCTATGTAATTTTCATTCATCAGTTCTAACTTTAGAGACCTTATCTTCTATGTAGACTTAATAATATTTACATAATTTTAGTTTTACGTAGACAATAAAAAAAAATGATAAGTTTAAAAAATTACATAATTTAGGCCAATTGAACTAAAAGTACTTATACAAGTAAAGTACCTAATAGTATCATAATAGGGCCAATTTTAACAGTGGTCAGATAGTCTCTCTGAACAATAATATGATGTATGCTAGGTTTTAGAAAAGGCAGCATCAAATTCATCCTTAAGAAAGCCTATCTGACCTTTGGAAAAATCGGCCCTTAAAAAAAGTAATCTTATGTACGAATGAACGTATCAGAATGGTCATAGATATTTTTAATATAAGCCATTTCTGTCCGTACTAAAGTATTCCATTTTGCATTTCTAACAGTCAGTGGCTGCACATGAGGCTTTATTAAACGATAAATTGTTCCCTGGACGAGGCGGGATAGTAGGGTTGTTTAATATGTGAATTAAATTCAGGTAAAGAAACAAAGATTCAGCTGAATATTTCAATGAAATTTAGGGGAAAAAATTACTATGCATTCAGTTCATCGATCACTTATCCGTCAATATTGCATGGATGGACAGTAATGGCCCATCCTAGGTACGTCGCATTTCGGTTTAGCCAGATAAGTGTTGGAACAATTTTGTAATAAACTTATTTCCTTCAAAAAAAAAACCCGACTGCGCAAAAAATTGCCCTAGTGTGACACTAGGACGGGTTTTTTTCTCTCGCGACTAAAAAAATCTTAATGATACCTATAAAGCTCAAATGCAATAAGCCGTTTAGGCTTTATAGCATGCCAAAGAAATATATATACATACATAGGTACATACTCGTACACCTGAGAAACATAACCTTCCATCTGACGCAGTCTGGTAAAAACCTAGAATACTTCTTGTTTTAAGCGGTTTATGTACACCTTTAACATTTCAATCTTTGAAATAATCTTAATCGTAGACTGAACGTTCTTTTTTATTTCTTAAGAAAATGTACTCGTATTAATAGTATGTAGTATGATAGTATGATAAATTTACTCGTCACATTGACGAAAAAAATTGGCATGAATATAATTACAGCGGGATTTATGCATTTATTTTTATATTGCGGTCTTACTAGCAAATGTGTGTAATACCATCTTCTTTACCTATGTATAGAACACTGTAACTATTCAGGCACTACAGAAGTCAGAAGTTAGCGACGCAGCAAACCAGTAAAGCACTTGGACTGTTACTTTTTAGGATTATGAGTTACTGGAATAGCCATTTTTGTTTTCACTTCAAAGTTATAAGGGTGTAGGTATTCCAAAAATAGGGTAGATATTCAATAGGTACTGGAGCATCACGAAGGAGCTTAAAGCAATGTTTAGCATAGCAAGGACAGTTGAAAAAGATTAGTGACATGTTGCTAGCTCATCGACCGAGAAAATACTCAAGAGTTCCATATTCGACTCTTACTTACGACATACACGGAAAAAGATTCAGCAAATTTATTATTCTAGTAAAGCTCCACATTAGCACATAATTTTTAAATGATTGTTTAAATATAATACCAAACAATAAAAATTGTAAAAGGTTGATTTTTTTTATTTGGTCTACACCATGATTTTACAGTAAGCTTGAAGTCAGAGTGATCTGTGAAGTCAAAAGCCTTTTAGTTGTTTGTCGTTTCCAGTTTTATATTGTATCCAGGTGTAAGCGACTAAACGTCAGAGTCTGTAATTAAATGACTATGCAGAACTCAGCGTGGTTCAACATTCTAAATTCTTCTGTATAGGTAGGTACCACAAGTTTATCTGACTTGGATGTATTCTAAGTTCTATAAACCATAGATTCTTCTGTATAGTAGATACAAAAAGTTTATCTGACCTGGACAGGTACATAGAGTAGCCACATCGAATATGGTTTTTTAAAATATGGATCAGAGCTAATTAGCTCGCGATTATTAATTTAAGCGGTTCATTACCATAGTTACCCTACGTCCTCGGAGCCTACGTCCGAGAAAAAAGAATATTATTTTACAGTCAGAGACAGCAAATGGCTTTATCGTTCAGATAGGCGGTTTAGATAACTTAATCAAAAGAGTTAAAATAGCAATTAAAACACATCATGCAGTATATCATATTTCGAAATTCACTACCTATGGGCACACTCTTTAGTTAATATCATCGCTTATTTTTTGTTTATTTGTCAAAACCCGTGGCACCATCAGGATAAGTAGGCAGATTGACAACAAAATTATCGAAAGCTTTGTTTCTTAATATTTGTATATTATCTTCCTTACTTTGCAACAAACTAAAATTGAAATATATACCAAAATATTTATGTATCTAAATTTTTCTAGTTTTCGCAGAACCCACTGCAGCTGTTTTTTTTAATCTGCCAAACTGAATTGGCCAATTTTTTTGCAGGAACCGACTGCCACAGCTGTCGGCGTCGCGCGGGGCTGCACATACGTTATACTGCTCTTTTTTATTGGCCTTAAAAAGTATAGTCGTCTGTGCAAAGCCGTTTATACAACTCTGTCGTCTTACTTATGTCCCGGAAAACTTTACACATTATGGTAAAAGGGTACATTTTATGTACGTATAACATATTTACATTGCACGTCATCATCATCATTTCATTTTAACGTGTATCTCGTGTTATATACCTGTAGTATTTAGAAAAATAAATATTTTGCTTTCGAGTAAAAAAAAATTGGCAAGCGGTTCTCTGTAAGCTAACAAATCCCTTCTGTGACACTATATTTTCCAATAAAAACATCAACCAAATTTTACGTTCAATATATAAATGTAAAAGTTCAATATACAACAGCACCTAATGCTCTTCACACCAGGAAAAATAAATTGAAGTAATATCAAAGAGCTCCATAAATTTTCAAAACCCGTTTTCGAAAGATATGTATGTGCGTTGAGTGCACGTGCATTCATTTTATAAAACCTCTGGCGTACAGAATCTGAATCGAATTGCTATATTTACCTTGAATATTGCCGTCTCTATAAATATAAATTACGGTAGCTTGCTGGGAAATAATCTAGTTCATATGAAATGTACGAATGGTGTACTTACCGTTACCACGAAAGTTTCATTTTTAGTGACCATCTAGTAATACGAGTATCATATTATCATAATACTAAATAGTCAATATAATACTTTAACGCGCTCAAAAAAACATTCATGATAATATTTGTTAAAACTTATAACTTTTCCGGTGTGCCAGTGTAAATTTATTTTAAAGGTCGTAAAATTTTTTAACTTCCATGTGAAAATTTTCTATGCTTTTCACCTCAGAATCATGGTCTGAAGTCAGCATATCAGCAGTTGCCTAGCGGATACCTACTCAACATAAAATTTCACTTAGCCTCGTTATAGTCGATTAAAGCAGAAGCTACTCAGCTCGTACCTGCAAATAATTAATTATTAATCTCCAAACTGCGATCAATTAAGTCAAACTTCACTAATTGCCATTTAATTTTCACCGGTTCAGGCCAATTCGCTGCATATTTTTCTCTCTTTAGGGCTTTCCGTTATAAAACTTGATTTATTTGCCTTTCGTTAACTCAACGTTGCATTTTATATTACTTATGGACTTTCTATAAATACAGAAGTTATCTTAGTTGGTTGGTTAGTGGTTTTATTTATATAAACTTAAGCCGTCGGTCGATACGATCTTACTTCGAAGTGTACAGACATTTTTTGAAGAAAAGTCTTGATTATAATTTATAAAATCGAATACTCGTACGTTAAGGTGGTTGTAATAAAATGAAAACCGTGCCTGTAGTTAGACACTATTTTAAAAAATGATATTTTAGAGTAGAATGTCAAAATAGGCAATGTTTAGCTTAAACAATGTATAAATTATTTAATAACACGGGTTATATCATATCTATAATGACCATAGGCCATAGGCATTTGATCCACGAGTTATAGCATGGTAGCGTGTTCAACTCAATGAGCTAGCACCGGTTTATAAACTTACTAAACTACATACTAAATTAGACGTTAATGAATATTAATACAAGCACCATTTGTCTCGCCATTATGTGGTTAAAGTTAGGCCATTATTTAGACTAAAAGCCTAGAAGTTCTAGTATGTAATAGGTACACAAACAATGAACTGTTCCTGCAGTACACCTCATTATGAGATAGTTGCACTCGTAGATAAGGAAAAACAGACTGAGCGGTTTAATTGCGGTTAGTTTCTGAATTCTCCCTTAACTGGTTTTGATAGGGAATGTAAATAAAATGGTCAGCTTTTAAATTAAATAATAAACATTAATAACCTTTCTTTAAATAGATTTATACATAGAAGTAACAAAAAATAAAATTTAATGAGACTGATTTTCATTTGAATTATTATGGCACAGAATTATTTACAACCCGTAATGGGAACAACATGGTTGGTAAGTAAATAGATGAATAATTAATGATTATGAACCTATTTTAAAATGATATTTTACTAAGGAACTCGAAAGATGATACCGACTTTGTGAACCACATTTTAAACTTTACACTTGAGTTCAAAATACTGGCACTGAACGGTTCGTAGAGTGCATTTCACCAAATAGTTACTATGCTTATACACTGTGACTATATGATGATGATGATGATCTCCGACCGGAGATTGGTCAGGTACGCAGGAGATATTATAGTGCACAAGTGTGTGTGCAAACACAGTTGCACTCTCTATTCCGTCATTGTCATAGTCCGATGGGACGGAAAGCCGACACGACCGGAGAGAGATCAGGCGCAGTGACTATATAACCTATCTGTGTCAAAATAAGATTGATTATACAAAAATTTTACTTCCAAATTCAGATACAAAAATTATTCTATGAAGCCGACTCTACACATTACATTCCTAATATTCGCAGAAAAGCTCCGTCACAAATTGTTGTTTACCAAACACGCACGAATTAAATTAAGCATTCAAATTCTTTCGTTTTCTAAAGAAAGCCCTTAATTAAACTTATAGTTGATAGGTACGGTTGGTACATTACGTAAATGAAATGATTTTATCGCGGTCGTTGGCATGGCTCTGTAATTTGCTTGTTCCATACAAATAACCAGAAACTAGGGTGTACGAGTAGCTTGGGTACTAAGTTAGATTACGAATGTGTCGACCATGTTTATCGTGGTGGAATAAATTATCAAACCCGTATTACTTAAGTAATTTGCTGATTGCTAAATGGTCATTATTTGACAACGGAATTATTTCTAAAATCACCCTATAGTGGTTCTTTTAGTATATTAATCATTATTGGATTAATTGTAAATGACTTCTTGTTCTTTATATACACACTTTGATGTTGGACTCCAGGTTAAGGTACATTTTATTTTTGAATTACAGACGCATACATTTATTATATGATTCGTTCGGCGTTTTTGGTGAGATAGCATACGGATCCCTACTTTTGACCCGACAGGCATTTGTTTTTATATATTTTCTGCACGTCACCCTAAAAGTCGGCGGTTTGTTGTCCCCATTCTCCTGATCTCCATTCGCAATCGAACCCGGCTATTCCATCCGCTCTATCTATTCCTCTGATTGTTATTGCATCGCGCGGATTGGACAATCTGCGACGCTATTCTATTCTGTTGCTTTTGTTTTTCATTTTACTTTATTGAGGTGGCTCGGAGAGGGTTTGGCAAGTTTAAAAAAAGAACTGTGTCAATAAGTTTTTAAGCAAAGTCACATTCAACAAACAGCTTATATAGGTACATGAAATTTTAAATTAAGGCGTCAAGCATGTCAACTGGAATCACTTACTCCAAATAGTATTAAACAGGAGCTCTAGTGGTGGAGTGTAAAAGTAAAATGTTAGTTCCGAAATCGTAAAAGGTAAATATTGTAATTTATTCTTTATTTATTTTATTTATTATTATTAAATATTTATTTATTCCATGCCCGTATAGTCACGGACAGAAAATATTTACCACCTTAAGAATGACAATCTGCATGCATACATTTAAGTCACAAGGTTAATAATTGACCATAGATTTTTCAAAAAACATAGATAGTAGGTAACGTGTTTCGGTTTTAGAGTTTCATAATATTTAGTGTTTTACTAATTTCTATAATCCTGATGATGCCATGGTTGTTGGCGAAACATATGTAGATTATTAATCTAGTTTTTGATTTCGGAAATAGTGCGATGTCGGTCTGGTTTCTCGTGGCGATTGTAGGTAGTGTAAGTGCTTGTATTCGCAGTTATGAGTTATCAGATCCGAGGGTCAGTGGAGGATGTAGGGCCCGACGATGGGCGCACCCATAGTGAAAAAACATTGATTCAAATTAGGAAAGATTTTCATCGTCAAAAAAGGATGAATAATCTCTTTGTTTCATAACAAATACTTGGTAACATTTAAAATGGTAATAAGTATCTGAAGGCATTTTAGACTTTATATGTAAAATAGCTTTATATGCCCAGCGTGGTGACTATGGCTAACTGCAATAGGCTTAAGACGATGTAAAATATAGATAAATATTATGTAAAATCTAATTTGAAATCTGGTAAACATGTTCTGACGCCCCGACCGTACCTAGGATCAGTACCTAATAGAGGTGTAAAAGTAACGAATAAAAGCGTACCCGTATGTATTCGTTACTTTGACCATGAGTACTCGTTACTATCGTATCGTTACCGAACTCGTTACTTCTGATACCGCATATGGTATAGTAACTATAGTAAGTAGTATGGTAACGAGTCGAATCGACATGAACTGTCGACGTAATATACCAAATTTGCAATGGATTTACTATATATTTAGAAAATTTTAACCACAAACTTAAATTATATTAGAAAGAATAGTACAAAACAGTAAAAAACTTTGACGATTTTTAAAAAAATATATAAGTTGGTATTTTAAACAAACCTAATCACCGTTCTTTGAAATAAGCGATTTAAATGAACCGCATCACGCGCATTGGTAGAACATACAATCAAAAACAAACGTATCAATACACTACTTGCGATCCGAAACATACATTATTACGAAACATGTATTATACGAAAAATACCCATGATACGAAACATGCGAGTAACGAGACGAATTCCTGGGTAAAGTTTCATTACTCGGTACTTGATGCAGTACCCGTTACTCAATAATGAATACATACGGTTTGTTACAGCTTTAGTATCTAAACAGCCTCACATCGTCCGCCAGCCGAGCGCGCCTGTCACAATTACGTCGATCCAACAAATTGCTATCAATAATTCAAACAGCTAGCCGCCATCGCACCATCCCGCTCTACCTGATTTATAAGCGAATACATGAATTCACTATTCAATGCACACCATACTGATGGAATATTAAAATAAATACGGCGGCGATGCACTTACTTGGGAATTTTATGACGCATATAATTTTTATGAATTCTGTTCAGTTACCCCAGCTGTGATGTATTTTGCATGCATGACGAAATGAGTACGAATATGGGAATTTAAAATTGCTTTTGATTGAAGTTTGTTGATTAAAAACTTCTAGGTAGGCCTATGACATTACTGGTTGGAGATTTAGATTACTTTCTCAGATCGTTGATTTAACTTTAAACTTTTGACAGACAAGTTGTAATTACTTATCTTGCTGTTACCTAGAAGTAAATTGCTTTACTTGTATCGATTTGTACTTATTATAGCACATCGGTGGATAAAACGTATGAAAAGAAATATTGCTATGTATGTACTTAACCGATTATAATTATAAAGGAGGTGTTCGGTATGTATATTCTTATTTACATATCCAAACTGTGCAGATATTTCGAGCTTCATAAAACTTTTGATGCTGCCAAAAACAATTTCATATTTAAATGGCCTCAATATAAATTTTGCATAACAAAAATTGACGATACTTTCGTTACGACTCTCTTTTCTGGATACGATTTCGAAGTTCAAATTTTGAACACATTTCCAATATCACTATGCACTTAAGTAACGTAACGTGTTTCAGGAAGCCAGGTGAGCGAGATATTACCAAAAGAGCTTTTAAATGGCTGTTATTAAATAACTTTAAAATGTCAATGTCCCTTATGTGCTATAACGGCTAATGCGATTTTGGTGGCTAGAAATTTGTATATTTATATTAGCTTTGCCTTCTATAGTAGGTATAGTAGCAATCAATTGAATATTTATTTAGGCCTAGGACCCAGCGAATAATTTAGTTCTAGAATGTTCCCGGTGCCTGGAGTAATTTACTAAACTACTTGGTAGGCTATAGACGCTAGGCTAGTCTTCTTCCTGTTTGGACGGGCCTAATAGGATCATTTTGTTGTCCGTTTATCGCTCTGTCTCTTTTTCTTTATATGAAAGAATTCTTGGGTTATTTCTATCAAGATCTGCACTGAACCCATTATTTATGGGGTCGGTGCAATATGATTTCTTTCAAAACCATTATTGCCAAGGGTTGAGTGTTTGTTTTACGGCCCGCAGCCCGCCTGCCTGACGCCAACCTCCTCGGTCAAAGCTAAGTGGCAATTTTAAAATATGAAAAACAGTACATGAAATTAATTCAGTGATTCAGGCCCGTAACTGGGATCGAACCAACACTTTCAGACGGAAGGCGCACGTCTTAACTATTGGGCTATTACTGCTTTCAGTCAACATCAAAGGTAACAACAAAAAATTCCCAATAAAATTAAGGTATATGTAGCTCGTAGAAACTAATATAATAAGTTATCCTTCCTAAGTTATTCTTCAAGCAGAAAAATTATATCGTTATCAGAACTAAGGTCGAATATGATACGACTATCAAAGAGAGAAAACACGCTCCCGATTTCGGAAAGCACTCGTATCAATCCTTCTGTTCCTTGTAAATATTGTAGCAGAGAAATCAAGGTCTATTACAGGACGACTCGGTCGCGTCCCGGAGGGCTTAAATCAATAATTCAGTGCAGTCTGAATTCCTCTATCTCTCAAATAACACAGTTTTCTTGTAGACGCTGCGGTCTCGATAGTAGCCGTCTCAACGTTCTGATCCGAGTTTAATTGATAGCTAACATTGGCTGTTGATTGTGCTTGTAATTGCATATTGGTTTGTTTAAGAGATTTTGTTGGCATAACCTCGGATGGATGTAGGTTAAATTTCGGTCATGGCCTATTAATTTTGTGCAGTTATATGTAAAGTACTGGCGGAAATTTTTCCAAAATAATACTATAAGAGCCAATTTCAAGTTCAGATAGCCTATCTGAGGGATAATGTTGAAACTTCATTTTTCAGGCTATGTAACCATTGGAATTATGTGTCATAAGTAAAATATATCCCTCCATATAACTCTCAAGAATTGGAAGCAATGTAATAAATCCAATTTTTTATAATTAAAGCAATAACATTAAAACAACAGCGTAAATCCAGATTAATCTAAAAATAAGCACACAAAACATTTATTTCTGTTTATATCAAGAAAAGAAAAACAGTATGTGCCCTAATTGATTTAACTTAAATATACATTTATAATTTACGGTAAGAGACCGTAAATAAAGAACGCTTGAAGAACACTTCATGACTATCCTCAAACACCTAATTCATTCCTGCGACAAAGCACATTTCCATATATTCATTCATCAATATAATGTTAAGAATACATTGTTGATTGTGAAATTACGAGAATAATACATTTGTTTGACACATGCAATATTGCTATTAAGCGAGTTTTTCCATCGTATACATCACCTCATTAACATAAATATTGGGGGAGCGAATGCTATTAGTTATTAGATTAGGTCGTTAAGTACGTTATGAATAATTGTTGTAATAAGATGTAGGTATTAATATTGTATTATGCGTACGTGTGTAATAAAAATAGGTCAGCAGTATGGAGTAAGTGCAGAAAGGAGGTCTTATAGGTCTGTCCGTAGAAAGTAAAGTTACGTTGACGGCTGATTGGTGTAGTAGGTAGTGCCCCTGCCTGCGACGCCATAGATCCTGGGTTCGAATCCGGCCCCCTGATTACGTAAAAGCAAAGCCGAAGCAGCGCGATCGCGATAATTGAGATTGTGTGCGTGCGCGCAACAAGGGCCCGGCGTCCTCCCGCGACCCGCACCTCGCCCGCGCACACACACATTCTCAATTTTCGCTATCGCATTGCTTCGGCTCTGCTATTGCAAGTAACGTAATCAGGGGGCCGGTAGGTGCAAACATTGATATGATGAATATTTATGTTTGTTTCCGAGTCATGTGTATGTACCTACGAGTATTTATATACTTGTCGGAGATCAAGATGTCATATCCTACAGTCGGATCTCCAACGCCATCTATTTTCAATCGTTGAAGTTAGAAACGTCAAGTCGACAGCTATCACTGACTGGAGGACAGCTGTCACTTGGGTAAAGACAAGACAGAGTACTGAGAGGGCGCCACTGTAGATTTACAACGACCACCGGATCGTTTGAATTGAGCCGGAGGGTATTCTGTTCTTTTTGTTGCGTCTGGAGCGAAGCACGGCTGCTAATCAGCCTCTGTCTTGTACTTACCACGTTTCTACGTTATCCGCTAGAATCCTAGTAATCTTGTGCGTAGATACAGTGAAAGTGCTTGTGATTCCTAATTAAGCTTGTTTACTACACGCCGCATTCTTTATTTCGGATTTTGGAAGATGTCGGACACACCTAACGGCACGCCACTCGACCCATCTACGTCATCAGGCGTGGGATGCAACCCGGATCACCCACATGAAACACGTGCTTCAAATAGTGTCTCGAGCGAAGAAAAATGGCGTCTTCTCTTCGAGCAACAAAATCAAAATTTTCTGGCGTTGGTGCAAGCAATAAAACTACCTGCATCTTCGGACTCTATTCGCCTTCCTGATTTCGACCCAGAGAAAAGAGACATCGACGCCCGAGCTTGGATAACGACCGCGGACATGTGTATCACAGATCGACATCGCCATGGATCTTCTCTGATGATCGCGTTAAGCCGCACTCAAGGGCGAAGCATCATCTTGGCTGTCTTCAATATCGTTTCCTAATATGACGTGGGCCGATTTTAAGGAGCTTTTCGTAGCAAGGTATGACTGTCCTGAAACTGCTGCTTCCTTTCTCATCAGTATGCACGACAAGAAACCGAGAGATAACGAGTGCCTGGCCTCATACGCCGCTACCCTCATAACATCCTTAATGGCAAGGTGGAATGGACTGACTACAGAACAGATAGCAATAGCCACTGTCTTAGCTCATATTTCAAAACAAGAGCCACGTGTTCAGAGGATTGCTATAACGACTGACATCAAGACGCGTAACCATTTACAAAAGGAACTGAAGGCTGTCTCGTTCCTGAAGAGAAGTTATTCATCAAGTATTTATCGTGATGGACCCGACCTAAAAAGAAACCGACTTAATGGATCTGCTGTGACCATCAAGTGCTTTAATTGTGGACAACTAGGCCACAAATCTCTTCAATGTCGCAACAAAGCCAATTCGAAGAAGCAAGATGACCGGTCCAAACACAGGTCCTTTCACGGGGACCATAACTCGACCAACCAACCTACAGGGAGAACCGATCGCATCACCTGCTTCAACTGCCGGGAACAAGGCCACTATGTATCCGACTGCCCGAAGAGGAAAATCAAGGAGGGGAACAACGGTACCGGCGGCGGCACTGGAACTGGTCCAGCTAAGGAAAAGCGAGTAGACGTGTGCATTGTGAATGCGCCTTCGGGTTCTCTGCGTCACTCTGGTGAGTCATTCCCATTTACTTACGACTCAGGTTCAGAGTGTTCCTTAGTTAAAGAATCGATTGCTTTGAAATTTAGTGGTAAGCGAATTTATGACAATGTTTCTATGACTGGTATAGGACAAACTTCTATAGCCTCGTACATGCTCTAGGCGATCTCGTGAACAAGTACGTTGTAGTGTACATGGATGACGTGCTAGTTGTGGCCAGTAACATCGACGAAGCTTTCGATAGACTAAAGGTAGTATTAGAAGTTCTTTCTGGGAAGGGATTTTCGTTAAATCCTAAAAAGTGCTCATTCCTGAAAGAAAAAGTAGAGTACCTAGGCTTCGAGGTGCGCCGAGGTCAAATTCGTCTGAATCCACGAAAGATAGTTGTACTTACCGCTTTACCACCGACCGGCGCTCTTAATAATCAAGGTAGATTTTATGATTTTCATTTTGATTCGGGTGCAGAGTGTTCACTAATAAAAGAAAGCGTTGCATCAAGTTTCAATGGTAAAAGAATTGCTAAAACTGTCTCTCTAACGGGAATTGGTCAAACCAGTGTATTCAGCACCCAGCAAATACTGTGTAATGTTGAAATTAATGATTATTGTTTAGAACTTTTATTACATGTTTTACCCGATGTGTATATGCGTAGTGATATTATGCTAGGTCGTGAAATATTGAGTCAAGGCTTCGTTATTAACTTGTCAACAAATAATTTTAGCATTTCAAAACAAAATAATTTGACAGTTTTAAATTGTGACGTTTTAACCGATTCTAGTATCAGTAACGACTTTAGTAATGTTGACACAGATATACCCTCTTGTAAAAAGTCAGATCTTTTAACTATTTTAGGTGAATATTCCAGTTATTTTACAACAGGTTTGCCAAAAACTCGTGTAACTACAGGTGAACTCGAAATTCGATTAATTGATCCGAAGTATAGAGGTCCTTTTAGGGTATCGGAGGTACTTGAAGGTAATCGTTATGTTCTTAAAGCCCTTAATTCCAATAGAACCTATAAGTACGCACATGACAGACTTAGGCGAATGCCTGCGAATGACATTACCAATGACATGCTGACATGTGACCGTGATGATAATGTGTGCGAACTTGACGGGGATGGACCGTCATGTTCTAATTAATGTTGAGTTGACTGATTGAGAGTGGTTTACGGATACCGGATAGAGGTATTCAAGAGTCACTGGATGGAAGTGACTAGACTGGTATACGGAAGCTGGATGGAAGTTTCCAAGAGTCACTGGATGGAAGTGACTAGACTGGTATACGGAAGCTGGATGGAAGTTTCCAAGAGTCACTGGATGGAAGTGACTAGACTGGTTTACGGAAGCTGGATGGAAGTTTCCAAGAGTTGCTAGATTGAGGCAACTAGACTTACTTGACTGACGTTACTTTATATGGATTGTGTATACTGTAGCCTTGTTTTGGAATTATTTACCTTGTGTGTGCCAGACCATCAAGTTCCTAGTAATTTTGATATCGAAATTAATGTGACCTCAGAGTCTAAATGAATGAATTTTCATATGCGATGTACAAGTTACTGACCGGTTTTTTTAAATTGTGACTTTGACAAACCCTTGACAGACAGTAGTATGTATTTGTGGCAGAACCGAAGGACCGAGTTTCTGCTGTAGCCGATGGACAGTGCTACATGTGTGTGTGTGGGAAACCGAAGGACCGTGTTTCCGTAGTAGGTAGCCGATGGACTGTGCTACATGTGTGTGTTGGAAACCGAAGGACTGTGTTTCCATAGTAGATAGCCGAAGGACTGGCTATATGACTAACTGTTACTGTAATGTTGACCGAAGGAAAGGTCTGACTGATTTAAACGTATGTGCGAGTCTGCTTATCTTTTATTTTTTATGTCTTTACGTAAAGATTTTGGGAACTTGACGGTCGATGAGCGATTTTTGTGATTTCATGAACTATTATAATAAGAAGTCTTTAAATTTAAGTTAAGGCAGAATGGCCGAGCGCAGATACTTCCTTGAGTTATCTTGTTCACAGATTCATCGGTTCTACCCGAGGACGGGTAGTCTGTCAAAATGGCCGTGTCGGAGATCAAGATGTCATATCCTACAGTCGGATCTCCAACGCCATCTATTTTCAATCGTTGAAGTTAGAAACGTCAAGTCGACAGCTATCACTGACTGGAGGACAGCTGTCACTTGGGTAAAGACAAGACAGAGTACTGAGAGGGCGCCACTGTAGATTTACAACGACCACCGGATCGTTTGAATTGAGCCGGAGGGTATTCTGTTCTTTTTGTTGCGTCTGGAGCGAAGCACGGCTGCTAATCAGCCTCTGTCTTGTACATACCACGTTTCTACGTTATCCGCTAGAATCCTAGTAATCTTGTGCGTAGATACAGTGAAAGTGCTTGTGATTCCTAATTAAGCTTGTTTACTACACGCCGCATTCTTTATTTCGGATTTTGGAAGATGTCGGACACACCTAACGGCACGCCACTCGACCCATCTACGTCATACTGTTACTTAGTACCTACGACACAAGACCTCAGGGATTTTAATGTGGGACTAAGTTAATGTGTGAATATTTATTTATTTATTTACCATCGCGAGAACGACGAGGGGAAATGTTAACCAATGGTTCATCATTCGTTGTCTACCTTGGCGGTGGTTAATTATCACAACTCAGCAATTATGGCTTTGCATTAGCGGCGTATTAAGTTGGGTTCCCACGGTGCGTGATATTACGGACGGACGCGCACCAGCCCGCACCACGATCGTGGGAAACGGAGCGTCCGTGGTAATACAGACGCGCCCGCGGTGCGCGTCCGTCCGTAGCCGTCGGCGCGTCCGCGTCCGTCCGCGAAATCATGCACCGTGGGAAGGGGGCGGTCTATTTGGTAGAAACTTGATACTCCGAAACCTATTTGGGATAACTGACTTCGCAGAAACTTCTTTAGTCGATCATTTATTAGGCATAAAAAATATTTGACATAAATATTTTTAGGTATAATGTGCTTATGACCGAATTTAGAATGGCATACATTTAAGATAGTAGAATTTTTATTGGCATATTTACCTTTGGCATAGTTATAATTTTGTATAATATCATTTAGCATAACGTTCATTTAGAGTACAGATTATTTGGCATAATTTAACTAGGCATACTATGAAGATCATAGAATTTCAATTAGAATAATATAGATTGGGTTACTTTCTTCTTTAAAAATGCGTAGGTTAGGTTAGGTTAGAACTGTGACCTCTTATGCACGAGCCGAGCGAGCGAAGCGAGCGTGCCGCGGCAGCGGCCGGCGAGTGCCAGAAACGAACATGCTCTCATGGGCAAGGATATAAAAACCAAATAATTATCATTAAATCAACTTTTATTTATTACAATGATTCTTGCTGTAAGCATTATGGTTCGAAATGATGGTTCTACTTTTAAATAGTTATGGATAAGAAATATATGCCAAAAGATGAATCTGGTTTTGAACTTTCTGCGATGTGATGATTATACATTGTGATTATTATGGATACCAAAATTATGCGTACAGATAATTCTGACTTACAGAAATATGGGTTTCAATGTATGCTAAATGAGTTAATGCCAAACGATATTCTGCGAAAAGAGGTTTATGCTATTAGTTGTTATGCAATATAAAATTATTACTTAAAAAGTTCTACTATAATAGGTATACCCCCGTGGGAACCCACCTCTAGGAGAGCTTTTGCCTTATTTTGAATGCTTCTCTTTTATTATGTCCGCTAGTTGTTTTTTGTTGTTGTACTAGTGTATTAAAAAAATAAAAAACTAAATTTTACCCCACGCTGTAACAAGATTTTCCTGATTTTTCTTTATGTGAATATTTTAATTAAAATAAAGCTTATGTGGTATTTTAAACGCCTGTGTGTATAGTATTACGTACACAGCTTAGTCCACTCCGTTTTGGATTAACAAAACCAGTATTAAAATTATGTTATGTAGCTACATAAAACATTTAAAATAATTTTTTAATTTGTATGTAAAACCATAAGCAGAAATACAAAAGAGATTCGAGACAAAAAAGCAGATTAATCACATTTTAAAAGTAATCTTTTCGACTAAATGGATTACTTTTTATTTCCCGATTTGCCCGTAACATACAAAGTCCACATGCGAATATTTAAACCATTACTATGAGAACAAACACACAAAGAACAAATTCTCATTCACGAGAGCGCAATTCGTGTCTCCCTATTAGCAAGATTTCCATAGGTCCGCACCCGGGGACGACCCGTCGCCATTTTAAGATTTACGACCATCAGAGGCATCCATTTACCTGGTTAGCCCGCGTGCTACATGCAAAAGCACTCCCCTGAACTCTCTGAGCGGTGCTGGGGCAAAATGCGAGTATGTAATTAAAATGCTCGCAAACAGCTATAGGCCGTGGTTAAGTTTGGAGTTCTTGAGTTTGAGCGTGAGCGAACTTTTATTTCACAATTTTTAATACTAAATTTAGGGTTATTGAGTGGGTAGAACAGCTGTTGTTTATTTCATCCATGAATGCAGTATGAATGTTTGAAGTTAGATAGGAACAATCTTTTAATCACTGGATTAATCGAGTTGCTCAAAATATTATTCACATTAAATTTTTTCATGTACTGTAAAAAGAATCAAAGTTATGAATGAAAATAATAGTTTTAACAGTGTTTTCAGTATCAATTGGATACATGCAAAATTATACTATTTTAAAAGTGTCAACCGTTGCGGTCACTGCTTTGAACGGTTAATTTAGAAGCTAAAATGCATCTAGGAATTTTCAATTATTTTTATACTTTGACTTATGTATGAATTTATTCCCTTTGATTTAGTTTAAACATGATTAAAGAAATAATTATGTGAAGTGTCCTAATGGGGACGTAAATAATTATGGACTGTATACAATAGAAAGCTGGTATATGTATTTCAGCCGTTTCAGGTTACAATGTTTGGACAGTATTGAAGTTAATTTTATCTGCGCGTGCGATGGCGAGTTCTAGGTTAGACCGTCTGCCGGTCGGCGCGCAGTTGGTTGGTCTCCCCTACGTCTTTTCCCCCGCGATGTCGCAATTAAGTCGTAGACAAATTACAAGATGTGTATAAATGGATCTATTATATTATATTACCTTCTCCTCCTCTTTCTATCATATTAAATGCGAACATAGTTGCGAGTATGTTATATAACAACTATGTTTATATATCTGATATAATGACAACAATAGGTTAGAAAGTATATTATTATGCCTTATGTATATGACTGTATTTTGTTCCAATTTTTATTTCATCACCAACCCGCCTGCCCAGCGTGGTGACTATGGGCAAATACCCCCCATGGCAGTCTTGCGGCGTGCCCTGGGGGAGGCCTACGTCCAGCAGTGGACTGCAATAGGCTGATGATGATGATGATTTATTTCATTATTAAGATACTATTGCCATACATATCGGGATGTTAATTTTTATTTACTATTATAAAGTTTTAGAACGAAATAACTTTAAAAAAAAACAATTTCCAAACACAATAACAAGATTTTAATTATTTACAATTCAATTAGACTTTTAATTGTGGAACAAAGCAAAAATCACACAAATTACATAAAATAAAGTGAACAAAAATAATAACGATACCCAGAGCTCGCCAAGACCGATACTGCACCAGAGAGAAGCGTAAAACGAACTGAACACGAGCGCAAGATGGCGCCTGCTTATAAAGCCTGACTGTGTTGTTTATGTAAACAACTAAGAACTACCTTACACGGCCTCTCCTGACACAGTGTCGACCTCGACACCTACTTAATCTAAAAGATCTTCCAGGTCTTCTTGTGGTAACAAGTCCGTAACCGTTACATTAGAAATGGTCTCGTCTTCACTGGTGTCTGTTGGTGGAAGGTCCGACGGTGCGCCGGCTACAGATATCCCGGAGGTACCCGCAACAGGAGCAGATGCGTCGTCCGCTACGGATGCCCCTATGGTGACCGGAGTCGGTGTAAGTCTGGAGTCGATTCCAGTCACCGGTCCTTCAGCAGATGCAATTTCCTCATCATCTGAAATACAGAACTTATTAACCTCTCCACACACTTGCCTTTCATTTTATTCACACACCTTTCATTTCTTTCAGAGAACTTTGAAGAAGACTATCTTTCCTCCAGACACATTCATCATTCAATTAAAGATCACTTTTATTATGACTCTATGAGACGTCTCAAAGCAATAACATCCACAGGGTTTGTGTCGCCACAGACCCACAGAGGAACCGCAGAACCTCTCTTCCCTTAACCGCAGCCAGGGGTGAATGTAGCCGACATGACCGCAGTACATATCCAGGGCTTGCATTCATGTGAATACCGCAGCATCACAGACAAATAAATCTTAACTGACCGCAGCCAGTTAAGCGAGTTGGAACCGCACCTCCAACCCCGATTACCAAGATTATCGTGCAGTGATTCTCATTGCCAGTGCGGTTTAATCTGCATAAAGTCTGTCAGTAAGTCGTGTCTGGGGTTGAATAAAGATTCTATCAAACTAGGATGGTAGGCCTACGGGAGGGGTAGATACCGGCAATGAGAATGACTACTTTTAGATAACTTGAAATCGCCAATTGAGTGTAACAGTGACACTCACTCTCGAAAAAAGCGGCACACGTCTCTGGGCACCACTCTCCTCGCCAGGGCACCATATATTCGGCCGCCGCCTGAGTGGTCTTCCCATATGACCCACTCAGCAACTTTAGTTCATAACGGCCGCCAGGTAGTGCCCTCTGGACCCGGTAAGGGCCTCGCATTCCACCATCAAGCTTCCCAGTTGATTGGGAGTACTTGATCACAAATACAAAGTCGCCAACCTGAAACACACGAGCTGGGCGGCGCCTCTTATTAACATAATCATCCTGGTGGGTGCGATTGCGCCCTAGCAGCTCACTGGCTCTGGTCCTGCATATCTCGCGCCAAGCAGCATGGTTGGGACGCGTAAAATCAGCTGCAACATCACGAACTAGGCTGCGGATGACTGGAGTGGTACCATCGATACCGACTAACAGGTTCAGTGGTGAGGTCTGTGTGGTTTTCTGTCGAGTCAAATTGAGAATAAGTTGCAAACGCCATAGTGTCTCGGACCACTCTTCCTGTCGCTCGGCCTGAATCCGAATCATGTTGAGAAGTGTCCTCATGTACCTCTCGGCCTGTCCATTTGATTGGTGCATTTCCGGCGTGATAAAATGGATATCACAGCCAATTTCTGCCAGCCAGGTCACGAAACTATTGGCTTCAAACATGCGGCCACGATCAGCTACCATTAACTTGGGAGCACCAAACAAGGAGACAACATTACACATCGCCTGCTTAAGCTGTTGAGTATCTTGACGGCTCATGGGGTACAGAAGACAATATTTGCTAAATGCATCCACGACCAGTAAAATAAACTTGTTACCCTTGGAGACAGGCAGGGGACCCAACACATCTGCATGAATAGTTTCAAAAGGTGCTCCAGGTTTCTGCCATGAAGTTATCGGCTGAAGAGGAGCACGAGGCACACGTTTCTTGGAGATACAGGTGAGGCAGTGCCCAATGTACTTAGCTACGAACTGACGCAGGCCAGGAAACCAGAAGTGTTTGAGAATGAGGTCCAGGGTCTTCTCAGCGCCTATGTGCCCATGCTCATCATGGAATATGCGCAGTAGACTCAGCCGGTGTCCTTTTGGGATAAAGCATAACAACCGCGATTCTTCACCCACTGGCGAATAACGGTAATAAAGAAGACCATTTTGTTGCACATACCGATTAGGATCAAGGCGCCCTTCCTGCAGCAGCTGGATCAGATCTTGGGTTTCGGTATCTGCTACTTGCGCTGTCTGTGCCCAATTGCGCGGTCGGACTATGTTGTGAACCTCTACAGTAGGATTTCGACTTAAGTAGTCGGCATGAGACATCTGAGTACCCCTACGATATTCGATATCGAAAGAAAAATCTTGGAGGTATACCCACCATCTAGCGACCCGTGGAAGAAGATCTTTTTTCCGCTGCGTTGCTTCAAGAGCGTTACAGTCCGTTACCAGTTTGAACTTGAGACCGACTAAGTAGTGGCGGAAATGCTGTAAGGCTTTCACAACCGCTAAAGTCTCAAGTTCGTAGGAGTGATACCTACATTCTGCTCCTTGAGTGGTTTTACTATAGTACGCTACTACACGCTTTGAGCCGTCCTGGTGTGCTTGTAAAAGCACAGCACCATACCCTATACTGCTCGCGTCCGTGTGGACCTCAGTTGGCAGCTCAGGATCAAAAATCGCAAGTATAGGTCCAGTAGTAAGTCTGGTAATTATCTCTTGCCTAACAGTCTCTTGCTCGGAACCCCAATAAAAAGGAACGTTTCGCTTAGTTAAACGCGATATACAAGCTGTTTTAGTTGCATAGCCCTCAATATAACGCCTAAAATATCCGGCTAACCCAAGAATTGCCTGACCTGTTTGACGTTCGTTGGTGGTGCGGATTTAACTAGGGCTTCGATTTTTTGAGAGCTCGGCTTCACCTGACCCTGACTGACCAATCTACCCAAATACTCGACTTCATTTGTCAAAAAGGTGCACTTTCTGAGGTTTATCGAAAAACCCGCATTCGTTAATGTTTTGAGTACGCGTCTCAGCAAGTCGATTCCTTCTTCAATAGACGAACTCATAAGAAGGACATCATCCACATATACTAAAACAGAACCGGCATCGATAAACTCGCGTAGTGTGTCGTTGATTATCCGCTGGTAAACAATTGGGGAGTTCGTCAACCCGAAAGGCATCTTGACAAATTCATAATGACCTTCCGGAGTGACGAACCCCGTCCTATGTATTGAGGCCTCATCGATCGGTATCTGATAAAATCCCGTAGCCATGTCTAAACTAGTGAAAAAGTTATATTTGCCTAGACGATCCACATAGTCATCAATTAATGGCATGGGGTATCGATCCCGAACGGTGAGTCGATTTAAAGCGCGATAATCAACACACATACGGTCCGATCCGTCCTTTTTCTTTACCAAGATAATTGGACTCGAATACTGAGACTGCGACTCCCTAATTATGCCCTTATCTTTAAGATCGCGTATTATCTCGCGTACTTTCAATTTTTCTTGGTAGGAAAGTTTATATGGACGATAAGCTACCGGTGTTTCATCATTTAATTTAATTTCCATTTTCCCCGTTTTAACAGTAGTAGTAGCCGTGCCGGCAATCAAATACTGAGAGTACTCCTTCAGAATGCTTAGAAGAGCATCACGCTCAGTTCCCTGAAGGGGCGTATTGACAGGAATTTTATCGCTAGTAACAACCGCGGATGCGACAAAAGACACAGCTGGAATACTTTGCGTTAAGTATTGTTGACCCCTAGTCCGCACGTATGTAACGCCCTCGCGGTTCAATATATCCGTCCCAATAATAATCGGTGCGTTCATATAAGACGCCGGTACTACTACAAAATCTGCCTCCAAAGAAATCTCACTAAATTCAATAATCAGAGTCACGCAACTATCCGCCACTATATTTTGACTGCCTATTCCTTTAATTATGCAATCGATAGGTTTGCGTTTATATGCAAAATGTTTAAGAACATCAGATGATATAAGTGAAACATTAAGCGCACCACTGTCAATTAGTACATCTACAGGAACGCCTTGAATAACAGCAGTGGTTAAATCGCCTTTATGCTCACTTTTGGATTCCGTACATAAATTAACCTTGCGTCTGTTGCGTGGCTCTGACCGTTCCTTGCCGAAACACGTCTGCTCTAAATGTCCGGGTTTCTTACAGAACGTACACACATTATTTTTATCCGCGACATTTTGATTTTTATTATCTTTAGACTCGAGGGTAGAATTAAATTTAGGCTTCTTACTGCATTGAAAACTTTTATGTCCACTTTGACCACATGTAAAGCATTTTGATCTTTTAGAGGATGAAGTGTCGTTATTAAACGATCGTTTTTTATTGACGTTTGAGTTACCGGGTTTTACATACAGGGACATAAAGGAAATCAATGTTTCAGACGTCAAGTTCGCGTTAGACGCAGCTGCCCTAATTTGAGGATCTGTAATGCCCCGAATTATAATTAAGATAATTAGTTCTTCGCTTATGCCTTTGACTATCCTAAGACGCATTAACGTTCGTCTTGCATATTCCGCGTACGTAGTGAATTTATCGGAGGTCGATGTCATTACGTCATACAAAATATTTGCGTAGTCTAACTTGCGCGGGCACAAAGATTTAAATTCTTGAACAAAATTACCCCAACCACGGTCAGTAGACACCCAATCATTAAACCAGGTGCGTGCGTCACCTTTCAAGCAACTTGCAACTCTCGATAAACATTCTTGGTCATCCCATCCATTCGCAATCCGCGCGCGGTTTACCTCGTTACACCAAGCGTCTATGTCGTGAATTGATGGGTCGAAATTTGAAATAAAATAATCACGGGTACGGGTAGTTTGCAAAATCTTTAGCGCATCAACCAATTCACGAGTAGATGAGGGTGGTACCGGTTCGGTATTGCGAATTGTTGGGGTATCCACATGTATATCGGAGCGTATTGCATCCGAAGCGACCGATCTATGACCATCATCCCGAACGTTTGTTGAAGCGTTGCTTCCACTTATAAGATCACTACAGGTCGTGTGGTCACGTGACTCTAACGGTGTTTCTATAAAAGGCAGATTATTTGAGCTATTTACACTGGGTGGAACATTACAAATTACGTGAGATCTATTATTGTTACCGTTTTCTAACACATCAATCCGAGATAAAAATCGTTTGTAGGGTAGAATCTAACCGTTCGAGAAAATCAGTACGCGGGGGAGTACGCGTTCGAGCCCGATCACGTCCTCTATGCCCATCATCGAGTCGGCGAGCTCTGTTTCGTGAACGACCATCGCGATCACCACTATCAGACATGTTTTAACACGAACAAGAAAATATAATTCACTCAACCGTAAATTTTATACTCTGTTCCACAAAATACACAAAATCGGATGGCTAACAAATGGGAACGATGAATACGTATCCCACACTTCTGATATAAAGTTTTAGAACGAAATAACTTTAAAAAAAAACAATTTCCAAACACAATAACAAGATTTTAATTATTTACAATTCAATTAGACTTTTAATTGTGGAACAAAGCAAAAATCACACAAATTACATAAAATAAAGTGAACAAAAATAATAACGATACCCAGAGCTCGCCAAGACCGATACTGCACCAGAGAGAAGCGTAAAACGAACTGAACACGAGCGCAAGATGGCGCCTGCTTATAAAGCCTGACTGTGTTGTTTATGTAAACAACTAAGAACTACCTTACACTATTATTATTGGGTAACTATGTTTTCTTACTGTAATATTATTGTCTCGTTTCTTCATAAATGTTCTTTGTAAGATGTCTCGAAGGATATAAATGAAATTAGATTCCACTTTTACCCTTGTGTTTATACAATCATTAATTATTAAATCTTACTAATATTGTAAACGCGAAAGTTTGTGAGTATGGATGAATGGATAGATGTATGGATGGATGAATGTTTGGTACTCTTTATCCCTACCGCTACTTTTTATCCCGGGAATATATTTTTATCCCGGATAATTTCGACGATTTGTTTTTTGTCGCGAGCGTCCACTAGTATGTTTATATGTCTTTCTCTGGAGCTGGTTATAGGTATAGCTAAAATAGGCAGTGTTCCTGATTTGTGTACTTATTTGTGGATGTGTAGATAGATAGATATGGCTTAACTACGAGTATTCTGTGTGAAATCAATCACAGTGTTATTGTCGCTTTCTAACCTTGCGCATCCAATAATCACCGTATTAATTACTATCCATTCATATTTCCTGGTATTAGTAGGGTTAAAGGGCTTAGACAAAGTATATCTCGATGGATTCTATAGACGCTCGTCTTCGAGAAATTTCCTCTATTGGAAAGGCTTCATTACGCTTGTTCATCAAATAACGTAGATGAAGTCTAAACGCTACCTATTGGTGGAATTGTTGTAAATATACGAAATAATGTTAAATTCGATGAACCACTGGCAAAAGCGAACATGAGTTACTATACACTAAAAACATTGCATAACCATCATCATTTCAACCATAGGGGGCCTACTGTCTCCCTCAAACCTGAGCATTTAAAACTTTCCATACCAAAATAAACCCTGTGACACCCACCGCGATTACCTACAATTTAGCCGTATTGTAACTTGACTAATACGAAAGAGCTAGTCATTGGTTCAATATGAGCCCCAGCTCGCTTGAGCACTCAGTCAGATTGAGCCGTTCTCGTGCCCTAACAATCGGAAGCTTTTTAGATTTCCGACATTTTTCGCTTCGAAGCTATCGGCCTTTAAGATGGTTCGTGTAAATATATGCAAGTGGAAAATGTATTTGAAGTTCTTTTTTAGATATATATCTGGATCTGTTATGATGTTGATTTTTTATTTTGAACAGCTTAATATCTTTAGGTTATTCACGTATTTATATGTTATTAAGTATTTTGTTGAGAGTACAACTTCTATACTTGTGATGATTACATTTTTATGAAACTCATAATTTTTATTTAATTCGGTTATTATCCTACACTTTCATCTTCATTAAATTTTAATTCATTTATTCGACTCAAACGAATACAATGCCAGTAATTGATATTATGGTCATAGAGCGCAATTCTTATAAAATTTCTTTCAATAATTTTCCAAATTATCAAACATCGTAATGTTATGGCTAAATAATATAAGGCATCATATAAATAACCAGAATATACCTTGTAAAGTTGAGGTAAGTATTTGCGCGAGAGATTCTGAAAGCGACCTAAATCTTAGAAAGTTATATACTTGACAAGTTTAGGGGAAGCCTTGAAAATTTCAACTTTGTTAGTAACTAATTAAGAGCTTGGGTGCTGTTAAATTCAGATGGCTCAAATTCAATATTCGGTCCCTAGAGTGCACTGATTAACATACAGAGCTCAATATCAAGCTTAATAATATATTTATGGATATCGATGTTTGTTTTCTAGTCACGGATGTTTCTATACTCATCTATGTATTTATATACTGTTGCTTAGTACCCACGACATAAAACCTTAGGGATCTTAGTGTGGGACTAGGTCAATGTGTTTTAAATGTCTGAATAATTATTTTATATTTTTATATTGTCTTTGTTGTCTTCGTCGTAGTCAGAACTGCAGGGTCACAAAGGAGATCCACGGCCACGTTTAATAATCTGGGACAGATGTAAACGATTAGTGACATGTTGTTAGCTTATTACTTGAGATAATGTTTGAGTTCCTTAGTCGACTCTTACATGCAGGGATAGATATGCTGATATTTTCTAGCCAAGCCCTGCATCAGCAAAAAAAAAATATCATAACAGAAGTAGTATCTTCTACTCACGTGTAAAAATATCTGAATTTAAATAACATTACATGTATCGTGTATAAAATATCACCCTATTTTTCCAAAAACGTCTTGTGGCAAAGAGACAAACGGTACAAGGAGCATTTTTTATTTGCATGTTATTGGCGGATCGACAGTTTCGTCACGACCCCATTATGGATTCCGCAAAGGTGCCGGCTTAAGCACCTAGAAGATACTTCCGATGCTTCATATAAAGGTTACAGTTCTTGCAATGTTTTTGAACCTTTTCGACGAGCCAAGGATAACAATACTGAATGGGCGTTTTCCCACTAGACGACACGATAAAGACACGACCACGACATTTCGTCATCTAGTATAAGGGACAGTGTCGTCGTCGTTTCATCTCGTGAAAAAACGAGACATAGGTACTATCTTACATTTATTTTTGCTTCCAAAAAAGCCGTGTCGTCTAGTGGGAAAACGCCCAATAAACTAAACATAGAATTATTCGCTGAGATCCAGATGCTGATACAGCTACAAAATATTTCTTAAGGGAATAAGTCTTAAATCTCATAGCTTATTTATTATTTTATATCACTTAAGGGTATATATATTTGTAAACATTAGATTTTTAAATGCCACTTTCATTCCTCAGTATCTTCCAAATGGCTAAATCAGATTTAATTAATTGTAGCTAAGAATACTCTCGAATTACCAATTTTTTAAAGAAAAGAAACAGAATCGAAATCGTTTCATCCGTTTGGGTGCTACGATGTCACAGACAGACTAACACACACACACACATACACAATTCAAACTTATAACACTCCTCTTTTCCCGTCGGGGGTCAATAATAGTTTCGCAACCCACTGTACGAGATTGTTAATAATGAAATTTTTGCTCATAAACTCTACACTATTAAATTAACTCCGGCATTCACTAACAGTCATCAAAGTTAAACTATTCCCGTTCAAAATTTCACAAAATGAATTTAACTCTAATGAAACCCCGTTAGAAAAGCTTGCTTCTAAATGTAGACAACTTGTCCCAAAGTATTAGAATAATAAATAAATAAATGTACAAAAGTTTTATGATTTATTCATGCTATTAATTATTTGTCTGCTTGGCGACAGAGCATAATTACACAGGCAAAATGAAATCCAACGCCTCAAGTAACTGCTATATAACTACAACGATATCGTTATCCATGGTTTCGTTCATAAAACTTACCAAAATTAGGGCTTACAAGAAGAGTTTTTATGTACTTTTTCGTGTAACTTATAGCGGTGATAGCCCAATGGGCACCGTGCGCCTTTCGGTCAGGAGGCGTGAGTTTGATCCCAGTCACGGGTCTGTGTACCACTGAATTTATTTCATGCACAGATTTTTACTTAGCTTACCCAAGAAGGGTTCGAAAGTTTCGAAAGAAACCATATTGCGCCGACCCAATAAGTAATGTGATAAGGGTAGGATGATGATGATGATGATATGTGTAACTCGTGTAATAACGAACTTACCAAGGGAAGAAGGAAAGTTCTAGAATAATCAACAAAAGTCATATGTACATGCGTTGTATAAACTACTGAGTGATATTTGCCTCTCACTATTTCATCCTTTCTCCCATCGTAAATATTGATAACAATTCAGACCTGGCACGCCTTATTAGCAAGAATAAATTATTTTAGGTATCAAATAAAAACACACATAATTAAAGTCCACTATAGAAAACTTATTCATGAAATGTGAGATTCGATATAACATGATTATTGTTCAATATACTACGGAGAATTTCTATGAAACTCAGGAGGTATAGGTAATATTCAATATTACGTTACCAATTTGATAGGCTGGTAATAAACACCGCTTCGTTAATATGATATTGATGATATTTCCAATTATATTTTATACTAGTGGACGCCCGCGACTTCGTCCGCGTGGACTACAGAAAAAACAAAATGTCCAAATTATCCGGGTTTAAAACATTTTCCCGGGATAAAAAGTAGCCTATATGTTAAGTGGGACCTGTCACAATATATTACTGAAAACTGCATCGAAATCGGTTCAGCCGTTTCTGAGATTAGCGTATACAAACGCACAGACAAACATACAAAAATTCAAAAAAATATTTTTTTGGGTACTATTGCGTTAATAAAGGTCTTTATATATATAAAAAATATTTTTTCTCATATATATTCTATGTACAGATAGTGATTCGTTACATTTTTATTATATGTATATATAAAATCCTTTTTCTTGCCGATGCTAATGCCGATTCTTATGCAGAAGAGTCGCCGTAGTCGAAAGTTTTCTATAAATAAACGTCATCTGAACACCTCCAATTTGTATTTGCTACACGAACTGGCCACTGCGTAGGAGATGAAATAATACGTTCTCATTTTCGGAATCTCAGAGAATGCCAAACTCGAATTGTAATCCTCAATGACCCTTCCCCATTTGCTCAAAACTCGTCCCCAAATCGTGTTTTCAAGTTACTCAGTTTTGGTGGAAGTTGTCAGATTCTGTGTGCATTAGGGTATTTTTATACATACATATTCAATGGTATTCTGGATGCTCCAATAATGATAATTTTTATTGTTTATTTTTTAAATAAAAATGTGTAGTACTTACCTTAGTATCACGCTTCTAATATTTATAAACGAAAACCTAAGTTTTTTTCCGATATCTAGAGAAAAGGTGTCATGAACTTTTTTGATGACGGTTGTAATACGCATGAAACAAATATGAGTACCTTTATATGATTGCAAATATATAACCTTAAAAAATTGAAAGGCAAAATATATATATTTTTTGCATTATTAAGTACTTTTCTTCGACCTACATCTTTATTATATTTTGAAATTACTGAAAAATAAGGGCTTTTACAAACCTAAGCTGAGTTATATCCATGTGCCAGCATCCTTACAATTCTCTTGACGGCTCTTCATAGGCCAATTGTGATCCCTACTCGATGTCACCCAAGACAGCATAATTCAAGAGAATTGCTCGCGGCCATTTGCGTTGTTCGTTGTTACAAAGAATTTCATGAATAGGTACAACTTTTTCTATTATCAATACTTTAAATAGTAGATAATGTAAAGTCGAAGCATATTTGCGGCTTTTCCTAACTTGAATTTGGGTAAACGATTTGCACAGCGTTTCTTGTGCCATAAATATTCACCTATATCTGTGAATTACTTAACGACAGCTTTACGAGATTTTCACGGAAAAGGCTTTGATTTTGCCAAAGCCATCTATTTGCTAGCGAACGTACAGTGCAGGTGATGCTGGCATAGATCCAGTATACTCGTAATGCTTACGGACTTCACTTGAATACCAAACGTCAATAGTAAAGACGAAATCAACATTGGCACCTTAACTTTAACGTAACCTACGTAATTATTGTCTGCATCTAGGTAAAACGTGATTAATCCGTGACCGACATATAAAATGCTTTATCCTAAATTACCGACTGACTATGTGTCAACACACAGTCAAAACCGCTCACCTTAGAGCTCTGAAACTTAGAGAGTATGTTTTTTGTATGATGTAACTATATATATGATAGCAAAGATTTCCCGAAATTAACATGAGAATGGAACAAACGGGGATTCAAGGTTTTGGGATCGAAATTGTGAGCTGCTGCTAATATAATAATATCTGTTATACTATTAAGTACTAGCGGCCGCCCACGACTTCGTCCGCGTGAGGGGGCGTTGCACCCGTGCGAAGCCGGGCAGGTTGTTGTAAAGCCTGTAGCCTTCCTTGGTAAATGGGCTATCTAACACTGAAAGAATTTTTCAAATCAGACCAGTAGTTCCTGAGATTAGCGCGTTCAAACAAACAAACTCTTCAGCTTTATAATATTAATATATATATATATATATATATATAAGTATAGATTAAGGATACTAAAAATAATTCCAGTAGGCAAAATTTCGCGTGCAGGTACATCGCCTACGTGAAGTTTTCGATAATTCAATTAACTTTAGGTAATAGTTATTATTTCTATTCCAGACACGATTTATTTAGTTGGTGGTTTTACCTAAACTAGACTCGTGTCAATTAATTAAGCGCTTATTAGAAACGTGGTTTAAAATAGACATATTCTGTCGAATCACTTAACTCAAGAGGTTTACGGAGGTTCAATGTAATAGAAAATTTCTTGTTTGTTACATTTCTTGTTTTCGAATCTTATACCGTAAAATGCGTATATACAGAACTAGCGCACGCCCGTGATTTCATCATGCAGGCTAACTCCTACCAGTGTACCCTGTGTACCAATAATAATTTGACGCGTGAAGAGGTAACAACAAAAAATAAATTTGCATTTATAATATTTTGACTTCAGAATTCACTAAGTTTCTTGCATTTTTTTTTTCATATACCTAATATCTTTTGCTAGATGTGCATGACTTTTATAAAAACCTTTAGCTGAACCAAGTACTTAGGTTTGTGCATGCATACAGATAGCACTTTATATAACAAGCTTAAATACAAGCTTTTACCTAAGTAACAAAATCACGAATATTATGAGAAACTGTTTAATGTTAAAGGTATGCTAAATTCCCAGTAGCAACTACCTGACTTTGAGAGGTTATCGCGTTCCCTCCATTTTGCGCCGAAAAAGGGGTGCTTTGTCGTATCGCTTTGACGGCGAAAAGTGTCGCCGGCGGCGGTTCTTCGTCGATGAACTACTGACATATTAGCGGGACTTAGAGATTTTGAGTTTGGCGAGCCGATTTCCAACTGCTAAAAACATTTACGCACCACTACGTTTTAACGGATCGAGTTGAGAAGAGTAAACTAGCCTGGGAAAGCACTTGATTTACTGACTAACTTGACTCGTGTTCCTAGATAGGCCAGAGGGCCTCTACAGTTGCTGGGAAAGCACACTTAATGAAAAGGTGAATAATGAATATGTACTAGGACAGCCGTACCTATTCTTAGTGTTAACTTTTTCGTTGATATTAAACTTATTTTCCAATGGTTCAGTGTGATTGAAGTTTAGGTCAACGAACAAAAGTTTTAATTGTTCAGACGATATAGGTTCGATTTCAGTCCCGAGTTCGGTCCTCTGAAATTGTTTCATTAATGGATTTTAATATTCTAAAAACATTGGCACTTAGCTACACCCGAGGAGGATAGGTATCAAGTAGGCTGCCAGCCGTAAAACAAATTTTGCCAATATGAATTTCGAAGGAAGCCATATTGCGCTAACTCTATAAATAAGGTGATGGAAAGAACGAAGGAAGTGTTACATACAGTAGACATTTGTAGGTACATCCATCAACAAAAGTACTACTCGGAGTTATCCAATACAATATTGCTTTCCATCCTTCTCAACTGTGGGTCTCATTTGCCGTACAGCGTCATGATTGCACACACGGTTTAATTACTGATGGTAATCTGCTTTTAGTCTCCATTGCATGACGAACTTTGTCTCATGGTTACGTGACTTCAAAAGCGAACGTGTATCAAAGGAGTTTTTGAAATGTTGCAAAGATGTAGTGAAACTTTGCAGCGTATATCGCAGCTTAGTAATTAGCTGAGATGTCAGAATTAAGGGATAAGGGAGTGTTAGAAAGTTTATGGACTTGCTCTCGCTTTGTTCGGTCAAATATATTTGAGTAAGTTATAACTTACTGATTATTAAAAAAAAACAGAAAAAATATTTTCTAGGAAGTTGTAGTAGCGTTTGGGGAGGCCTTTGACCAGCAGTGGGATACCTAATGGCTGTAAAAAGTCCCTTATTCTGTATTAGAAGCAAGCAAGTATAAATATGGAAATAACATAAAAAACAATGACTTTCACTTCTTTTACCTTACTGATTGCACTTTGATAATTTACTTTTTACAGTACCTAAGTTCTAATAGTGGCAGACGATCGCGATGTTTTACTCATAATAACGAGTCATTGATGATGATCTCCGAACGTATTTCGACCAAGGCGACCAATCTCTATGGAGATTGGCCAAGTACGCAGGAGATATTATAGTACTAAAGTGTGTGCGCAAACACAGATGCACTCTCTATTCCCTCACTCTCATAGTCCAAAGGGACGGAAAGCCGACACGACCGGAGAGATATCAGGCGCAGGACCAACGGTTTTACGTGCTTTCCGAGGCACGAGCTAAGTGACAATTTTACAACATTAAAATCTGTACATGAATAAATTCATTGGTACAGGCCCGTGAATGGGATCGAACTAACGCCTCCCTCTTGGAAGGTGCACGTCGTAACCACTGGGCTATCAACGAGTCATTATTATTGTACGGTTAATACAGAAAGCTCAGATTAATGTCAAAAATGTTATTAGTCCTGTTGCGATTTTAATTTGTTGAAAATGTGATATTTTCTTTTTTAATTATATACACACACATGCAATTTTTACGAAAAAGTAAAGACCGTTAAAACAAAATAAAGGATTTAAGTAGGTAAGTTCAGTTCGTTTTATGGAAAGAATGTGCGATGAAAGCTAGGTCACTAATGCTATTTATTACAAAGTCAATATTTAACTAAATCTAGTTCACAAATCGAATATATGTGTAGTTATTTGCTCTTCAAATATGCTTAGATAAAATATTATGTAACTACCACGTGACTGAAAAGTAACGCAAAAATAGTACATGTCTGCACAAAAACAGATAGACGTTCGCATAAAACTATTGAATCAAACCTGGAACACAATTCTTTACTCTACTAACTTGTGCAAACAGAAAACTGCGGGACACCGCAGTTTGGTCATACGAAATTTTGAACGTATCTTCAATTTTACGCGGCACTACTGTTTGCCTTCGTTTTGCTATTTTCAATTCTCTTACAACTTTAGAATGCGAATGTTTTGTTGGCAACCGAAAAATAAATTCCCATGTTAAAAGAAAAATTAAGCTCCTTTTTGATGTTGGCGTATCTAATAATTAATATTAACATCTGTCCCCGTTAAATATTTAAACGAATTAAGGTTACTCAGAATTAAACGTTTTAACATATGTTTTAACATAATTTTCAGGTTCCAAGTACTACTAATGATTTATAAAATTTGGTAGGTACCTACATAATAAATATTACTTCGATGGTTTTTTCCACTGCTTTCATTCAACCGTAGGTATTACTGTCGTATCATCAATTGAACGAGCCATTTTAATATTCAATTACTAAAAGTTTTAACGAGAAAACTTTGGCAGTTAAGTTTTGAATTTTTCGACGGTCCTTTATAACTTGAATTTACCTATAGATATCATTGGACTTGTAAATTTCTAGCAGAGTATATTTTAGCACTTAATTAATTAAAACGGAGATTTGCAGAATTCCAGCAAAAACAAAGCAACCAAAACAAATTTTGAGAATAGATTTGTCGCTATTGGAAACAGTTTTTACAGAGTTGCGTCGCTTGAGGAATGTAACAAGAATGAAAAAGAATTTAAGATATTATCGATAAAGAGTCCCACACAAAAATCTCATTTATAAAAAAGCAAAAATGCGAGCAAGTAGCTCAAGAAAGTATCCCCCATATATCGGTCATGATAGAAGCCTTTACAGACTGATCTGACATCAAAAGGGCGTGAGTGACCCAACCATGACCTAACTGGTTATTCCGTCAAAGATAGATCTCCTAAAGAAAGGTAAGCACAACCAGAATCCATTCTTGATAAATAACAAGCAATGTTTAAAAATAACCAACATAATAATTGAGAATTTGCTACTAGAAGCTTGTGAAAAATTCACATAGATATAAACACATAGCTGTGTTCCCAAAATATAGTGGCCAGACGGTCGGAACTACGAGATTACGAAGGAGATTTCACAGTCACGTTCATAATAAATAAAAATTCATAACATTTCTTAACCCATATTACTATAGATTTTAAATGTTATATGCAATTTACAACGCAAACAAATTTGTAGCTAGTAAAATTACATATTCTGTTTAAATATTATAATTTAAATATTATAAGAAGGCTTTCAAAACTGTGTCGTGTTTGAAAGTATAATCCTATTTAAATAATGTATTACTGTGTCACTTAGAATTCGACTGCCGCGAGATGATAAGCCGAAAATAAACATTCCCTCGGAAGGAGAAATGTAAAACCCGGAATAATTTAAATAAGCTACTAATTACTAATGCTAGTAAGGTTTAGTACTTACTCTTTAGAAATGGGTTTAAAATGTGATTATGTCAAGACAGATTTATGTAAGTTTTTCGATTTTGTCGACTATAATATAAATGAACATAATTTCTTTTGAGTTGTATGAATATATACAGGATGTTTTTTCGTTGCCTTAAGGTTGGCAAGGGTACGTGCTCTATACATCAAATAAAGTAAGTTTATGCCAAAAAATGCTGGAAAAAGATGTAATTTTTTTTTTTTATGACTTGATCGAGTGAAATTTATAGTGTCCAGTGTTTATGCTAGTTTTTTCATAGACATATATTAATTATTTTTCGTGAAAAAATCTTGCTACGGGTGATTATGTGCATTTATGCAGAAAAATGCAGTCTATTTACTCAATTTTGGACCCAAATATTTTGGAAACCGGACACTTCCCAGGTATGCTTCCATGGAGAAAAATGATCGTGATGATGAGGAGATTCCGTAGTTTTCGGGAACGTTGACGACCAAAAATCAGCCTGTATTGTAATATTATTTTTTTTTTAATGAAAAATTTGCTTACCATATTTTTTGGCAAAACATGTCTCTGATCTAATAATGTAAGACTTAATAACTTTATTGTACCATGTTTTAAGCAAATAAATAATCACTTTCATTTTCATATTACGTTTGAGTGAAACTGTGAAATTAAAAATAAATAAATATTACATTGACTTCTAATATCAGAAACTTCAATAGTCAGTTGGTAAACAAGATAGTAGTACTCGTAATAAGTCATAGTGGTAATAAGTCAAACTTTTGCTTCAATCACAAAATTAAATAATTATAGTGACAAGGTATCACTTGTATTATTTTCCAAGGGCCGATTTTGTTGATGGTCTCTGTCTGACGTTCTCCAAAATTTGACCAAGATAGAGATGTCATTAAGCTTATCCTTTGGATGGGTGAGAGATAGACCTAACTAAGATTAGGTCTAGGTTAAGTGCGACTGCCGGAATCGACCCTAATATAATACAAAATAAAAAGCTTAAATCTAGGACATATATACAAATAGATGACTGCTTGCAACTTCTGCACCGCTGGCAACGTGACCAAAAGGCTGGCCGCATCGCCCCGCTCTGGATGGCGAATCCTTTGTCCAAAGTATTGGCCAGGACTTCGATCGTGGGATGCCTCCACCAGTCTTTTAGAGATGCCCTTGAAAAGGGCATATACTATAGGCTCCCGGACCCAATGGCTTTGGTTCAACCCCAAACGGATCAATTATGTAGTTTCCACTGAGGTTTGCATATTTGTGCCGATTTAGATAGGTTATTTGATTATTGAAAAAATCGGCCCTAAATTGAAAGAATATATTAATTTACTGGCAACAATCAAAAATACCAGAAACTCTGAATCTATAAATACGTACATTCCGTCCAAAACTAATAGGTCCCTTCCAAGTTGCTGGTTAATTAATCTGGATACGTTTGTTTGTTGTTCTATGCAAATAACTGTTTGTTTACAAACTTCCCTTTTATTACAGTGGAATAGCTGTACAGGCTGTAACAAGAGGTGTATGTTGAGCGAAATGCTGTGAAAATAGAAAAACACTTCACAAAGACTCAGAATCACATGTTAATCTTTACAGATAATATAGAGAAATTCCTATGGAACCAAGAAATTTTCATATAATTTCAAATTTTCTTGGAAAACAAATAGACAATTGTGATAACAAGTCTCTTTAGTAGTTCTTAGAATTTTAGTTTGTAGATTTTTTAAAGTTATTTTTATACAATTTTAATTTTGTGAAATGAACTTACCCCATCTATTACAGTCTGTAAACAGGGGGCCAATTCTTGAAAAGTCTCGAGTTGGAACGAAGCCGAAACGGAACCGTTGTAGATGCTCAGAACAAAGCAATAATTACATTATGGTGACGTAATTAGACACATTTCAGTACAAGACAGATAATTATTTTTATTCTGTCAAACTCGCGACAGATGCGTGATAAAATATACCTCATCATTACTCAAGCGGTAAGTATATATTGCTTCGCAACACGTTTCGTTAAGGGTTCGTTAGTGGTTGCGTTTCGGATCTAAAATTTTGAAGAATTTTCCCCCAGTTATATATAAGTGCCATTCGGACTACGTGTAAGTTACTTCTTTTATTCTACGTGGTCATATGGTTTATTTTAATAAGTATACATATATGACTAGATGACTAGACTACCTATTCATATGAGTATACTTATTAAAATAAACCATATGACCACGTAAAGTAAAAACCATCAAAAGTATCGTAACACTCGTAACTGAAAATGCGTCGAGAATTCAATAATCGGCGATCATCTCGGGTTCGATTTCTATGGAAATGAGGAATTTTCATTTTTCTTCGGTAAGAATAATAAAATTCCATTGGTTGATAATCGCTCCGGAGTTTTGAGTAGATATTAAAAAATTAAAGAAAGTTATTCCTTCGCCTGGAAAGTTTATTTGCTTTATTTATTCTCGGACCGTTTAATTTATTATCTCAATAGCTTTTCTTTCAATGTTAATATTCATATTTTTCTTTTCATATTAGAATTTTACCAAAGAGTTGAGGAGATTTCCTTTATAGAGCAGCTTTTACGCATGTTAAGTGGATTAAACTGAAGAGAATATTTGAGAAAAATCTTCTTTCATCTCTTATATCTTTAGTAGCTAGTCTTCAATTTACGAGAAACAGAGGTTGATGATGATGATTGCAATAGTAAATACCTTGGCCATACGAACTGTGATTGATCACGGTATGCAACTTCTGGTATTGGCCAGGCTATTCAAAACTTCGTAATATATAAATGTGGAAAAAAAATACTAACTAATTACTAATACTAAATAATTTGAACGCGTCTTTAGAAATAAAATTGTATAAGAAACGATGAACGCTACCATAGAGTGAAAGAGATGAATGAGGAGTGAGCGAGAGGGAGAGAGGGACAGAACGAAGGAGCCAAAAGTTGTAAGACGTTATTTTTTTAAGAAGAAAAATAAAAAGAAGAAGTTATTACCGTAAAAAGTTTATTTTTTTATCTGAAAATATCCCACAAATCCTCGTCCGGGATAGATCAAAACAAGAATATTGGAAAACCTACCATAATTACGAAGATTACTAAGAATTTATTAAGACGACGACGACGCCATTACATTTTCAAGAAACGAAGCAAAATTTTTTCACTATACTCGTGCTATAGTATCGTTACGATGGAAGAAAAAAGCCTAAATACACTATTCAACATGTTGGAGAACTTTGACGGAGATGATGTTACTTATTCCTCGGCAAAATGGGCGGCCGACATTGAGGACAATGCGGAGATTTTTGGCTGGACCGCACAGCAAAAACTTATAATTGCGAGAAGATCTTTAACTGGTACGGCGGCATTGTGGTTGAAATCTGAAAGAATATTCAGGAACTATGAAGAACTTAAAGTTGCTTTACAAAAAGAGTTTCCTGAAAGCATAAACACCAAGCAGATGCACGAGACGATGACGCTCAGAAAGAAAAAATATAACGAAACCTGCTATCAATACATGCTGGTTATGAAAGAATTGGGGAGAAGAGCAAAATTTCCAGATTACGTATCAATACAATACATTATTGACGGCATACCAGACAACGAAGTAAATAAAATGAATCTTTATGGAGCTGTGACCTTTAGTGTGCTGAAAGAGAAACTCACTATATACGAGGCCATGAAACAGAAAATCCGGCGAAATACGCAGCAGGACAGTACCCTGAGTAAGTCGAGAGAAGTTAATACCAAACCTAGAACAAGTTATGAAGAGCGTCGCTGTTTTAAATGCGGAGGAAAAGGCCATGTAGCAAGCAATTGTAAGGACGGAATAAAGTGTTTTCGCTGTAATGCATACGGTCATATTGGAACAGAGTGCAGATCAAGAAATATTCAAGAAGTAAAGCATTCAGAACGGTTTGTAAACAAGATTCCACCTAAGTCAATGTTCGTTTTTGATAAATCGTCAGAGGGCGTAGCGAGCAACAGTGAAGTTAGTTGCAGTGAGCGAACGAATGAGTTGGTGAACGAACAAATGTCACGTAGTGAGCGACCGAATGAGTCGGTGAGCAAACAAATGTCACCGGTAAGTTCATTCAATCCAGTTCAATGTCAACAAGATAGAAATATTAAACATCTTGACCGTTATTCGAAGCCTAATATAATATGAGAGATGCCATCGTTTCCGCTCCTTTCTTTCCCTTTCCTACCCTGTTTGCTATCTCTTTCGCACCATCCACCACCACCAGCAGTGTGCGCCTGGAGGAAGGCGTACATTTTCTGCTCATTGACGTCGTTTTCGCCGTTCCGATCGGACGTGCCTTGAGCACTACACGTGAGTCCCAAAAACATTTAACTATTTTGTAAATTCTATGTGTAATTTAAATATTGTGTTCAAGTAGATCTTTCCCTTGAGTTAAGAGTAAGAATTTACCCAAAAATTTTATTCCAGTCAAGTTTTAGTCTACCTGCGGGTACCTGAACAATAAATCTTACATTTATAAATTATCCTATTATATTCAAACTCACAATTTAAAAATATAAGTAAACGGTGTTACCGTTCGTCGAACTGTAGTTCGTAATTATCTTGTGTATAAGGCGAAAGTGTTTGCTAATCTCATTTTGCTTTACTTTAGTGTTATTTCATAATGTGTGATCAAAATCCTACAAATCAGAACGTAGTATATGCAGATATACATGATCCTCCTCGTTCTTGTCGTAAGAAACGACGACATAGTGTTAATTCGAGTTCTTCATCATCTAGTAGTTCTAGATCAAGTAGTAGTAGCGAGAGTAGTGTTCAAAAACGTTCTCGTCGGTCTCGTAAACATCACAATCGTAATAAAAACCGTAAGTTAGATAAATTAATTACTGAAATATCTAACATTAAAGCTCAACTTTTTTCTAACAATATTGTGAACCCTTCTAACGATTTAGTTGACCCTGATACTGACTGTATCGATGATAATGTAAGTCGCCAGCTTTACGGTAGTAGTGAACGCTTATCTGAAGTCGCGACTAATGACGAAATTTTAGACCAACAGTTTTCATTATCCATTGGTACGAAAGTAAAAGATCCGGACGTATTGAAAACACCACAATCGTATTTAGAGGTATTAAAATCCATACAGCGTTTATGTACACCAGAATGGCGAGATGTTAGGTACGCGGATGTTCAAAAGGGTTATCGCCATACCCCCGGTTTCACAGAATTAGAAGCGAATGATGAAGTTAAGCGCTATGATACTTCTCGAACTTTGCTAAATACGGAGAAGGCATTTGCCTCTATAAGTTTTGCTCTAGTTAAACAACGAGACCATCTAGAGAAAGAACTTCGTAGTTTCTTAGCTTGGGTCAAAGATAATAATACCCTCACTTTCGAGGATATCAACAACAAAATGCAAGACATATTTATTACTGGCGATTTCTCGAAAATATCTAACGATGCTCTTCAGTTGGTTTGCGGCCATAGAGCAGAAATAATACAGCAACGTAGAGAAACAATCCTGGCATCTGTTAAAGACCCTCTTCACAAAACTACGCTTCGAAAAATACCACCCTCGTGCCAAAACTTATTTGAAGCTGATAAATTTACGTCTACCCTAGAAAAAGCTGGTGGCATACTGAAAGTTTTTTGGTCTCGTGATAAGAATCGCATACCTGCAACGCAGACCGGTTCCGTTCCCTCTACTTCCCAGCCTAATTCCTCTTCAGCAAAGAGTATAGCTAGTTATAAGAGCTACGCTCAAAACCGAATTCATTCAAAAGCAAAAGGCAACGCCTTTCATAACAATAAGACATTTCGAGGCCGAGGAGCTAAACAGTCAGGCACTCGTCAGAACAATGACGGTCATGGGCGACAGCGAAAGAACTCTCCCTCATCCCACCGGGATAGGAGAGATACATCTCGAAGATACTGACTCACCGAGTCACTTCAGAGCCGGTCAGCTGGCACATTTCTACAAAATGTGGCAGAAACTAGAAGCACCAGATCACATACTCAAAGTTATTTTAGGATACCGTATACCATTTTCGGAAAAGCCGCCTCTTTTTGTACCGAATTTATTTGCAAGCCAACAATCAACACCGGTTTCGCCGGAGATGAACCAAATAATAAACAAAATGAAAGAGGAGGGCGTATTGTCTGTGGTCCAAACACCATCTCCGAGCTTCATCTCTCGAATGTTCTTAGTACCCAAAAGCGACGGGACCATGCGGCCCATTTTCAATCTTCAAGCCCTAAATTATTACGTATGCATAAGCCCCTTCAGATTGATACATATTCACAAAGTCCTCGACTTTCTTCAGCCAAAGGATTGGTTGATAAAAATAGACTTATCACAAGCCTACTTTCATCTGAAGATAGCCCCATCACACCGCCGTTTCCTGCGACTTATTTACCAAACAGAAATCTTGGAAATGAACTGTCTACCTTTCGGGTTGAGTTCAGCACCCAAGACCTTCGCCACAATAAGCAACTGGATTGCCCAATTACTGCGCCAGAGGGGAATACGGCTGTTGGTTTATCTCGACGACTATCTACTGGCAAACCAGAATTATTATGTCTTAAAGAAGCAGGTTTCGGAAGCCCTCAATCTGCTGATGTCCTTAGGTTGGACGATAAATTACAGCAAATCTGTATTAAACCCATGCCAGTCCCTGGAATACTTGGGTATACACTGGGACCCTTGGAAGAACCTGAGAACACTGCCCCAGAACAAGTCACAGAAATTATATCGTCTCATATCCAATCATCTAAAGAACCAATTGCTAAGCCTGAAACAATTACAAAGCATTGTGGGCATGATGAATTTCGCCAGTTTCGTGATACCTCGAGGCCGACTCAATTACCGAAAGCTACAAAAATTGTGCATCACCAGTACAACAAGATCAGTACAGACCGTTGTCTTACCGAAGACATTCTGAAAGAACTGCAATGGTGGTTATGTCATCTCACGGATTCCTCACCGATTCACATACCTCACCCAACGCATTACATAGTGACCGATGCGTCAGATCAAGCTTGGGGAGCGCAAGTAAACAATGCACTAATGACAGGACCTTGGTCAGCTCAGGAGTTAAAGATGCACTGCAATCACAAAGAGTTGCTAGCCGTATACAAAGTAATACAAGCTCAAGTTCAGAACCTTCAATACGGTTTTGTTCACCTCCAGTGCGACAACAAAACTTCAGTGTCCTATCTTCGAAACGAAGGAGGGACCAAATCTCAAAGCCTGTTAGACTTGACGTACAAGATATTAACCCTCCTGGATTCGTACAAGATCAATTTGACCGTTCACCACATACCAGGTATTTACAATGTCGAAGCAGATCGTCTATCACGACGTCAGCTGATACCGGAATGGCATCTGTTGCCTCGAGCGACACAGCTAATATTTGCCAAATGGGGAACACCTCTCATCGATTTGTTTGCGTCAAAGATAACGAGGGTAGTGGCCAGATACTGCACGTTGGATTTCCAAGATCAACAAGCAGAGTTTCACGATGCACTATCGAAAGAATGGGATTACCCGCTGGCATGGGTGTTTCCTCCACCATTTTTAATGCCGAAGATTCTCCAACATCTCTTGAATTGTCGAGGAACATTTCTGATAGTGGCGCCAAGATGGGAGCGTGTGTTCTGGAGATCAGACCTGAAGTCCAGAGCAACAGCCTCTCCTTGGGCGATCAACAACCTTCCGGACGTTCTAATGGACATCTCGACAGGTCATCCCCCCCAGAAAGTGTCCGAAATACAGCTGGAAGTGTGGAGATGTATGGGTGGGCGAAACAACTCCAAGATTGGACCGACAAACAAAGTCACTTCTCCTGAGTAGCTGGCGACCATCCACGAGAAAGGCTTACAAACCTGCGTGGGCTCGTTGGATTTGCTGGGCACAATCAAACGGCATTTCCATCTCAAGACCTGATGGCTCACACCTAGCTCAATTTTTGGCCTATTTACACCAGGATGAAAAATTGTCCTACAGTACGATACTATGTCATAAATCTGTAGTTTCTACATTATGCAGCACCGAGAATACAGAACGTCTTAGTGGGCACCCACTAGTTAAAAGAATGATAAAGTCAATTGCAATCGCACAGCCGCAGATACCTAAACCCCCCATTTGGGATGTTGATCTTGTTATAAGCCATATGTCACGTTTGAGCTCTGATACTGATAGTCTATTTGAGATCTCTAAACGAACTGCTTCCATATTGTTATTGTGTTCAGGCCGGCGTGTGCACGATTTAACCTTGTTACGAACTGATTCATCAAGTTGTTTGATTGAAAATAATGCTGTTACCTTTATACCAGTTTTTGGTTCTAAAACTGATTCAGTTGAGTATCGACAGTCTGGCTGGCAATTAAAAGCCAATCCGGGCAACCAAAGCCTCGACCCAGTATATTGGATTAAACGCTTAATAAATGTTGCTAGCGATAGAAGGCGTGAAGCAAATTGTAACAATTTATTTGTAACAACATGTGGTCAAGCAAAGCCGGCTACAAGATGCATCATTGCTGGCTGGGTGAAGAAAATGCTTAAAGATTCAGGGATCGAAGCCTCAGCTGGAAGTTTTAGAGCCGCAGTTGCGTCAAGGAGCTGGCTGGATAATTCACCATTAGACGAAATTTTATCCAGAGGCAACTGGAGATCCAGCAAAACGTTTCAACAGTTTTACTGTCGGAAAATACTTAGAAATAGTTCAAATGCAAAAGAATCAGTCACTCATTTATTTAGAACAGTAGATTAGTCTATTGTTTTTGTATTTTGTTATGTAATTACAATATGCATAAATTATAATGTACCTAATAATCACAATAATATGCAGATTTATTTGTCCTATTCTTTTATTAAATACTTACATTATCAATGCTGGATAATAATAATGAAAAGGTAATCTGATTCGTAAATTATTTACTAGTGATGTTAAATGATTACATATTGTAAGTAATTATTATTATTAGTTACAGTCACATTTATAAGCTCTAATTATCAATATATTGATCTCTATCGAAATGTTTTGGTTTAATATAACTTCCAACCTATGTTTTATGGAGCAAGTCTGCTCCTCCACATGTTAATGTGCTTCTATACATACTGTAGTCACATTGACGTCTTCCACCACCACCAGGCGATAACAAACACGTCTCTCATATTATATTAGGCTTCGAATAACGGTCAAGATGTTTAATAGTAACGTTTTACCTAAAAATAAAACGAATATTAAACATACTTACCTTATTCGAAGCCTAATAAGTTTAATTCTGCCTGGTGGCCTATGACCACGACGTAATGAGCAGAAAATGTACGCCTTCCTCCAGGCGCACACTGCTGGTGGTGGTGGATGGTGCGAAAGAGATAGCAAACAGGGTAGGAAAGGGAAAGAAAGGAGCGGAAACGATGGCATCTCTCATATTATATTAGGCTTCGAATAAGGTAAGTATGTTTAATATTCGTTTTATTTTTAGGTAAAACGTTACTATGTTCAATGTAAACAAAAATAATAATTTTGCAAATAAATCTGTGAAAATGGCTAAGATTAAGAACTTTTCTGTAAACTGTTTATTAGATACGGGTAGTGATGTGAACTTAATGTCTCTAGATTTTTTCGAAACTTTAAAAGTTAGTTATGAACAAGATTTTGTAGTTTTTACTGGTTTAGGTTCTTGTAAAGTGCGATCTATTGGTAAGTTTTGCATTGATTTAACTATTGATGATTACTGTTATAATGTTTTTTTCCATGTAGTACCCACAGGTGTAATTCCTTACTTGGTTATATTGGGCCAACCTTTTTTAGTAGGCACAGTTGTTATGATTAATAAAGGTAATGTTGAAATACGGCCTCAATTTTGTGATGGTTCATACTTGCAGAGTTTGTTTTCTTATGAAGATTATAACAGTGAAAAGCCCCACATTCAAGAGTTGATAGCTAACTATAAGCCAAATGAAGAGAAAGTAGCACCAATTAAAATGAAGATAGTGTTAAAAGATGACATACCTGTTACCCAGAGATCTCGTAGATTAGCTTTGGTAGAAGAAGAAATTGTGAAGAAGCAGATTAGTGAGTGGTTATCTAATGGTGTTATTCGTCCTAGTTATTCCGAATATGCAAGTCCGTTGGTTTTAGTTAAAAAGAAGGATGGATCTACAAGAGTATGCGTTGATTACAGAAAGATTAACCAGAAGATGATAAAAGATGAGTATCCACTTCCAGTGATCGATGATCATATTGACAAGTTAAGTAAAGCACGTGTGTTCAGCACATTGGATCTCAAGAATGGATTTTTTCATTTGCCTATTCACGAAGATTCAATAAAATATACTGCATTTGTTACTAATAACCCTGAAGGACAGTATGAATTTTTATGTGCACCATTTGGACTCTCCATTTGCCCAAAATATTTTACAAGATATATTAACATAATATTTAGAGATTTGATATTGAGAGAAATTGTGTTAGTGTTTATTGACGATGTGATTATTTTAGCTGAAGATGAACAGCAAGCATTTGAAAGACTAAAAGAAGTATTGAATGTTGCAGCAGAGAACGGTCTTGAGATTAATTGGAAAAAAGCTCAGTTGCTACAACGGTCGGTGGAATATTTAGGATATGCAGTGTCAAATGGATCAGTGAAACCCTCTTTTGAGAAAACAGAAGCCGTGAGAAATTTTCCAACACCAACTAATGTAAAAAGTGTTCACAGTTTTATTGGATTAACTTCATACTTCAGAAAGTTTATAAGAGACTATGCTATCATAGCTAAGCCGTTAAGTGACATAGTAAAGAATGATAACTTTTATTTTGGAGAAGAACAAAGAGCAGCTTTTGAAAAATTGAAAGATATATTATGTAGTGATCCTGTTTTAAAAATATTTGACATACAATTGGAGACAGAACTGCATACCGACGCATGCATAGAATGAGTAAAAAAGTTTAGAAAATACTTATTAGGAAGACCTTTTGTAATAGTAACAGATTGTGAAGCTTTCCAGAAGACATTGACAAAGAAAGAAGTATCTGCAAAAGTAGCCCGTTGGATTATGTACTTACAAGATTTTGATTATACAGTAGTTCACAGAACAAGTGATAAGATGCAGCATGTCGACTCACTTAGTAGAAATGTATTCATTATTAATACTGAGCTCCATGCAAGAATTAAGAAGTCACAAGAAGATGATGAAGGTGTAAAAGTGATTAAAGAATTGTTGAAGAAAACAACATATGAAGACTATTGTTTAGATAATGACATATTGTATAAAGGAATAGAGAAAAAATTAGTTATACCAGAAATGATGGATATTGAGATTATTAGAAGAGCACATGGATTAGGACATTTTGGAAAAAAGAAGATCAAAGATATTTTAGAAAGTAATTATTACATAAACAGTTTGGATAATAAAATTGAAAAAGTTATATCTACTTGTGTACCATGCATATTGTCAACTAGAAAAGCAGGAAAACAAGAAGGATTTTTGAACACAATAGATAAAGGAGAACTCCCATTAAGGACACTACATTGTGATCATGTAGGACCTTTGGAATCAACTCGAAAGATGTATAACTATATTTTAACTGTTGTAGATGCTTACACAAAATTTGTTTGGATTTATCCTGTAAAAACTTTGACCTCTAAAGAGACTGTTGAAAAGTTAAAGTTGCATCAAAAAGACTATGGTAACCCAAAGCGTATTGTAACCGATAGAGGAACAGCATTCACAGGAAAAGAGTTTGAAGAATATTGTCAAGAGGAAGATATTGTACACCTTAGTATAACGACAGGAATTCCACGTGGAAATGGACAAGCAGAGAGGATGAACCAGATCATAATTTCTGTTTTAACAAAGCTATGTGTAGAGGAACCATCACAGTGGTACAAGCATGTTAGTAAAGTACAACGAGTGATTAATGGCACTTATCAGAGATCAATTAATACTTCACCCTTTGAATTGTTAATAGGAACCAAGCTTAAGTTAAAAGAAGATTTAAAAATTGTAGAATTATTAGAAGAGGAGAATAGGAAAGAATTTACAGAGAAGAGAGAGGAATTAAGAAGAGAAGCTAAACTACAAATTTTGAGAGTACAGGAAGAGAATAGGAAAACTTTTAATAGAGGAAGAAAGGAAGGTCAGATCTATAAGAAAGGAGATCTAGTAGCTATTAAGAGAACACAGTTTGGAAGTAACTTAAAATTAAAGCCTAAATTTTTTGGACCTTATACTATAGTGAAAGAGCTTGGAAGAGACAGATATGAAGTGCAGAAGGTGGATAACAGCAAGGAGGGACCGAAAAAGACTACTACAGGTGTGGACTACATGAAGAGATGGCCATGATTTAATTATTTTTTTACATAATTAAGGTTTTTTCTTAAATAACAGTAAGGAGTTGCAAACACTGGGGTAATATTATTTTTTGTTATAGATATTTTGTTTTAAAGTTATAATTAGTTATGTAACAGAATTAATTTAATTGTAAGTTATACTTAATTGGTCTGAGGTCAGACCATAGACCAGAATGGCCGAGCTGTGGAAAAAAAATACTAACTAATTACTAATACTAAATAATTTGAACGCGTCTTTAGAAATAAAATTGTATAAGAAACGATGAACGCTACCATAGAGTGAAAGAGATGAATGAGGAGTGAGCGAGAGGGAGAGAGGGACAGAACGAAGGAGCCAAAAGTTGTAAGACGTTATTTTTTTAAGAAGAAAAATAAAAAGAAGAAGTTATTACCGTAAAAAGTTTATTTTTTTATCTGAAAATATCCCACATAAATTATAGGTATTTATTTAAATCACTACGAGAAATACCGTGAATGCTATAATTTTAGCAACATATTTCGCACAATCGAAATTCGAGAGAAATGCTCGATTGAAATCAATAATTGTTTTCCATTGAATTGTTTATTTGAACACGGTCAACTTAATTAGCAAAACCAAATGCACATTGTTGGCATTTCAATTAAGCATTTAACCGGTTATCTGGCGACTAATACGTATATTTTGTTGCTAGACTACGATGGATAAGATAAACAAAAATTATTGTGCTATTTACAATTTTATCTATTTACAAAAATAAATAATGTGAAGTTTAAAACAAAAATGTTTTAAAAATGATCGTAGAGGCAAAGTGAATTACCACCATTGCTTCTCGCTTATTTTTACTAAAAAGCCCACCAATTATCTGCATAATATTAGATAAGTACTCGTATGTAAGTAAAAATTTACACTACATAATAGTTACCATAGAGGAATAAGATGTCATAGAGTGCTAATGTCACAGTAACTGTTTTGATGCACCATTAGACTTTTCGGTGCCTCACAATGCGATTCCTTGACATTCCAGTCTTTGACAGTTAGATTCTATTAGTGTAATGTATAGTAATGTACTACATTACTAATGTATTGTAACGTATAGTAATGCAATCTAAGTGTTAAGGACTGGAATTGTGAGGCACCGAAAAGTCTAATGGTGCATCGAAACTGTTAGTATGACAATAACACTTTATGTCTACATCTTATTCCTCTATGACAATACTTACGACTGTGTTAGCAAAAGCTACAGGATGACGAAGGAGATACAACCACGTTTAGTATGACAGGGCAAAATGTAAGTCAAACTGCAAAACTTAAAAGCACGCAAAGCATTGCCCCTGATTTCTCACCTAGACTCTCCGTCTCATCGGACTATTAATATGAGAGTGAAAGAATATAGGCTCGAGCACACCGGATGCGTATGCGTGCACGTAAGCGTAGACGTACACGTACCTCTGACATTAAGGTATATAACTGTCACCGCTTGACGTCTATGCTTACGTCTACGAATACGCACCCGGTCTGCCTGTGCCTATACAGTTCCATACATTACAACTCAGAGGTACGTATACGTCTACGCTTACGTGCACGCACACGCATCCGGTGTGCTCGAGCCTTATAAGAGTGCATAAATTTCGGAACTCTATTGAAATTGCCGTCATGACCGAAATACGGTCGGACGACATTACTATTAACTATTAGTGTCATTAGTACCAATTTTAATCTGATTTCATAAGCCTGTTTCAATTAAATTCTGTCTAGTTCACCTGAACTACCTGCATAATGCCCGCTGTTGGTATTTGTATCTATGTAGCTCAGTTATCAGTAGGTACTGCATTAAACATAGGCTAGGAGCTTGTAATTTATTTGAAAGTTAACTTTTATAAATGTACATAACCGGAACATCTCGTAATATTAAAGCTGTTAGTAACTTAACATAAAAATCTGTAAGAGGCAAAAATATATTACCATCCTTATATTTTATTGATCTCCATCTTAAACCTATAGCTCGGGCTACTCCATAGGAATACGAATACAACCGTGTGAATATGTATGTATATGTTATGTTTTATTATAAAAGTAAATACAAATTGTAGGTAACTCTAGCGATCAATTGAACATTTTTTATTTTAGAAGTTCATTTAAAAGTTCTGTAAATTTAGAACATGCTCTTAGTCTATAACAACCACCATAATCCAGTTTGTCCAACGGCCTCGATAGGATTTGTTCTATCATGTTTGCCTAAATTTGAGTATAGATGCTTACAAACGGGCTATAATTATTTTAACGGCAATACTAATCCCCCATATAATTAATCGTTGACTCAAACATCACCTTTAAGCGCAAAACAGTCACAAACATAACTGTTAAAAATAACTCTTAGAAAGAAAATAGAGTACTACCAACCCTCACCCGTGTGCCATCAAGGGAAAAGTTACCATTAAGAACACGAGCATTAGCTGGTAGCTAACAGATATTGGATAGCATAAAAGAGAATATGCCTATGACATAGCAGTGGGTAAACATGGAATGAGGATGTAGGGGTCAGCGAATCAGGTATTAGTGTAAGCAGTCACGAGGCGAGACCTTATCCGCCCGTGTTAATGTATTCGTAAAGGCTGGTTCTATTCATTACAAATATAAATGTCGAATCTGGGTAATCTTTCATTCCTCATTTATAGGTATATAGGCAAGACAATATCTAAATTGGTGACCCGGACCCCGCCGTCGACAGAAGAGCATTCAGAAACTCTAAATTTAGTGATTTAGCGGAGTGTAATTAGACTCCTCATTAATAGGTATAGGCAAGACAATATCTAAAAGAATGATGAAACCGGTAACATTGCATTGTTCTAATCTATACAGCCTGTCATCACCCGCAAAAAGACAGAATTATGTAAGAGTCAGGAAAGAAATCCAAGTAATAATTTACCTGTCCTTTTCAAAACGTGGAGGTCTGACTTTCATTGCGATCGGAATCTGGATATATTGCCGGGCGATAGACTTTAACTGAAATAAATAGCCCAGAATATAGCTCGTTTAGGAGAACCTGAACATGCTACAAATTGGCCCAGTATCAAAGCACGCGTTTAATTCGAACAAATGAATGCTGGTATACAGTTTTGGTTTTCTGCTAGGTATCTTAATGAATAGTTAGCAATTCGGTATCGCAATATGTTTTTGTCTAATTCTCATGATCACCACTGAGTCTTTGTATCCCTAATTTCCTACGCTACAAGACAGAGAACGTACCTATCATATGGGTTGCTCTATTAATACTAAGTCTTAACTTATTAACGACTAGTGGACTTCGTCCTTGTGGACTGCAGAAAAAACAAAATGTCGAAATTATCCGGGATAAAAATATTGTGCTAATCCAAGGTATCAGCAGCTTCCATACCAATCATTATTAAAATCGCTCCAGCCGTTTTGAGGTGAAAGAGTAACAATCTGTGGGGTGCATATATGTTACACCTTATAGAGTGTCTAGTTATTAAGTCAGTCGTGCAGTAACTATTGTAGCGTAAGGACTGTTCAGTGAATAAATAATATATCAAAGTTATTAGACTTAATGATTTATCGCCACAAAGAGGAAACCCTAAATTGGTGACCCCGACTCAGTGAATAAGAAATATAGTGGTATCTACCGGCACCCGAGATGGACAGTGGACCGTCCAGACAACAGGGCCGCCAGTACATGCACGGGCACGAAGGTTGGCACCGCATAGGTATGATAAAGTTAAGCGAGAGTTTCAGCTTATGCTAGAGTTAGGAATATGCAGGCCATCAAAGAGTGCGTGGGCGAGCCCGTTGCACGTAGTACCCAAAAAAGGGGGAGATATAAGACCATGCGGGGATTATAGAATGTTAAATTCAGTAACTAAGCCCGATCGTTATCCGATTCCTAGAGTACAAGATTTTACCTACGGATTACATAACGCAAAAGACTTTTCAAAAATTGATATATTTAGAGCTTATCATTTTATTAAAATCAATCCCGCGGATGTAGAAAAAACGGCGATAATCACCCCTTTCGGGTTATACGAATTTCCCAGGATGACGTTCGGTTTGCGAAATGCAGCACAAACATTTCAGCGATTTATAAATAACACGGTACTGGTCGGTATAGAACAGTTAAATAAAGATAATTTTTGTCAGACAGCTAACGATAACAATAATACATATATAGGTCAGTCAACACTATTTGGGTACATAGATGACATAATTATAGGATCGGATAACGAACGTATACATAGGGAACACTTGCGACTGTTGTTCGAACGTTTTAGAAAATATAAAATGTCTATTAATCTGGGAAAATGTATTTTCGGACAAGCAAGCATTGAATTTTTGGGTTACAAGGTTTCAGAACAAGGGATTTGCCCATTACCAGACAAGGTCAAAACAATTGTGGAATATCAGAAACCAGAAACGATCGAACAACTTCGCACATTCCTAGGAATGGTTAATTTTTATAGGAATCACATACCAAATGCGGCGAGAGTACAAAGAATATTAGATAAATATTTACACGGTATAAAAAAAAAAGATAAAAGTAAGATTGAATGGACGAAGGAGGCCATCAGCGCATTTGAACATTGTAAAGATAATTTAAAAAATGCAGTAACTCTGTCCCACCCTATTGCAGATGCACCGTTAGCTTTAATGACGGACGCCTCGGATTTTAGTATAGGCGCGGTGCTGCAGCAAAAACATAAAGGCGAATGGAAGCCCCTGGGTTATTTCTCAAAAAGACTTACGGAATCCCAAAAAAAGTACTGTACATATGATAAGGAACTTTTGGCGATTTATTCCGGCATAGTTTATTTCAGGGATCAGATAGAAGAAAAAGAGTTTAGTGTTTTTACGGATCATAAACCGATCACCTATGCATTTACCAAAAAATTAGGGCCAACTAATAAAGAGTTACCAAGGAGGGCGCGCCAGTTATTGTATATTAGTGAGTTTACAACCGATATACGATATGTACATGGTAACGAGAATGTTGTTGCTGACGCATTATCTCGCATAGAAACAATAACATGCCCGAGCTCGATTCAATACCGAGAAATTGCTCAAGCGCAGGCGTCAGATGTCGAGTTAACAGATTTGTTAAGTACAAATGACAATAACAATGTACAATTTAAGCGTGTGAATTTAAATCATGGTAATGAATTCCTCTATTGCGAGGTATCCACTAATAATATCAGGCCATATATTCCAAAAGGGTACAGGAAAATGATGTTCGATAGTTTTCATAATTTGGCACATCCAGGGATGAGAACGTCACGATCAATAATTTCTAAAAAAGTATTTTGGCCAGGTATGAATAAAGATATAGGTATATGGGCAAAAACATGCATGCAGTGTCAGAAAAGTAAAATTACGAGGCATACGGTGTCTAAACTTGAAAGCAGTTTTGAGAAAAGCGACCGTTTCGAGCATTTACATGTGGACTTAATAGGACCCTTACTCACAACAGAACAGGGCTATAGATATTGCGTAACTATGGTAGATAGGTGTACAAGATGGCCAGAAATTTGCCCAGTTTCAGACATGACAGCAGAGACCGTTGCGAAAGCAGTGTATGAATGCTGGATATGTCGGTTTGGGTGCCCAAATAAGATAACGACGGATCAGGGTAGGCAGTTCGAAAGCAGCCTGTTTTCAGATTTAATGAGATTATTAGGCATACAAAAAACTCGTACAACACCTTACCATCCGCAATGTAACGGCAAAGTGGAGAGATGGCATAGGTCCTTAAAAGCGGCATTAGTGGCGAGATTAACCGATAACCTATCATGGTTAGTAGAACTACCTACGGTCATGTTAGAGTTACGTGCAGCGTGTCAAAGCGATAGCGATTTCATTAGCGCAGCGGAAATTACTTTAGGGCACTGTTTACGTTTACCGGGAGAATTTTGCGTGGATAGCGAATATAAAATAGAGGATCCACAAGCGTACATACTAAGACTCAGGGACACTTTAAGTAAAATTAGACCTAGAGATAGATATTTAGATAGTAATAAAAATGTATTTGTAAATGCTGATTTAAGTACCTGTTCGCACGTTTTACTAAGAGTAGACGCTATACGGAAACCATTAACACCACCGTACAGTGGGCCCTACAAGGTGATAGAAAGAGGCGAAAAAAATTTCAAAATTTTAATTAACAATACAGTTAAAAGCATATCTATAGATAGGCTTAAACCAGCATATATTTTAAACGAATTGCAAGATAATATAAGAATAACGCGACAGGATAACAATGTAACCACACCTTCAAAAACAAGTCGTAGTGGCAGAGTTATAAAAAAACCAGTAAGGTTTACTATTAATTAGACAATAGGTACTTATGTGTTATTGTTGTGTGTGTTAAATAGCTAGTTTAAGTGAAGTAGGTTAAAGTACCTAAAGTAGAAATTGTAAGTTTCGAAACTTGTTACATATTTTTTTTTTTTAAGAAGGGGGTGTATGTGGGGTGCATATATGTTACACCTTATAGAGTGTCTAGTTAATAAGTCAGTCGTGCAGTAACTATTGTAGCGTAAGGACTGTTCAGTGAATAAATAATATATCAAAGTTATTAGACTTAATGATTTATCGCCACAAAGAGGAAACCCTAAAAATCTATAATATAGGTATTATATATTTAAGTTCTGAATGCCACGTTTGTTCTTCTGTTCACATTTTACCGTCGACTTGTACTATTGTACACAAATATATTTTTTTATATTTTATAGTTTGGTACATATTTATTTGACATTGAAATGTACTCTGTGTACACATTTTATTTTATTTTATATAGTTTTAATTTGACATGGACCTGTACTTACATTGTGGGTATGTAATTTATATGAATTTAATTTTATTGAGTTTATACACACTAAGTGAGTTAAGTGTTACTATGATTATCTGATATCTAATCCAATCTAAGATTCTTTTGTTAATATGTTACTTAGTTTTGACGGTGTCGCTGGGAGCTTTCTTGCTATTTCTTCTTCCAAGCAATGACACTTCACTGAAATATTGTAAAGTAATAGTAGAATCATGCGGTGTGTCAGACCTAATGTTGGTTTTGCCATAATGGAGAACTGTCTAGCAGCTCTCCTGGTTTTCATCTTTAGGCAACCTCAACTCTTAGTAGCTCCACGTTAGTGGCTATTAAGCCCCGAATCGCCAACTTATGCCTGACAGACCGTCACAAATCGCATCTTGGGGTGGTGACCGTTGCCAAAGCAAAAGCTTTGCGATTTAATTTTTTAGGTTGTTTAAATTCACCTCCTTTTTTATTTGGTACCGGTTTCATTTTGGGATGCGAACATAGAAATTAACATATAAAATGACCATCGACAAACAAGTTGTTAATGCTTTCATGTCGATAAATGATTTTGAATTTGAAAAAAAAAAACATCCATCCATCCATCCATACTCACAAACTTTCGCGTTTATAAATGTAAATATATATTAGTAGGATAGGATACATTTATGCTCCTTATAAGTCTACACTACTTGTATTATTTTTCTCTATGTCAATACTATCATGTATTCAAACCTTACATATAATATAAGTTAACTAAATTGTTGTTCATGCACAAAATAATGTACATTTCAAACATACCACAGATTAAAAAATCCAGTACATCAAACCAGTATAACTGTTGTAACACAGGTAGGGGTCAAGTTTAGCCACTTTATTCCACTTGTCCTCTACCAAATGTTCTGCTTGAACGTACTGAAATTACGTATTCTGCACACGGCTCAATCGACTCCATAAGGGTTGAGTTTTCGGTCCAAGTTTCAATGCTGTTTGCAGAGTTTTTTTTTACTAGATACGGCCATTAATGTAAATGTATGTGGATACCATACTCCACATTCTATCTCGAAGCCAATACGTATATTCCGAAATTGGAATAGGTGTCTCTTTCTAACTATGATACTTAGACTGAGATAGCAACAAAATAGTATTTCAGCTGAAGACACTAGCATAATTGTGCAATAGACCTACAATAGCTTCAAGTGAAGCTTAGAATCCAAGAACATCTGTAAGTTCATGGATCACGCCGGCAAAATATACAAAGCCACATCATGACCTCTTACGGTCTTTAATTTCAAACGTGGATCATTTAGGTGGGCACGTGACAACGATACTGCTGGCCTATTCAGGAGGCTGCGATAACAAAAAGGATGAAGAGATTGCATCGCTTTGAGATTTTATTGGCCACTTCTTTTAATCTGCGATACACCGCCAATATCAAGATGTGCTCTTTGAGTTGTATCAACTATTAAAGTATTCAGTGGTCGTACCAAGTTTGCCTTTGTTCAAAAGTTCATGTTACCTTATAATATACAGGGTATAACAGAATGGGTAATTTAGGCGAAATGTTACATTCACTAGATTTTATATACTGCTAATCGTATATTTACTATACTAAGTATGTTATGTATAGGTATGAATAGTAGTTTGTATAAACATTTCTGATTTGTGTAGAAATACATACACCTTTCTGGAAGTTTTGTGGACAGGTTATCTGTAATGGTCGATTCATACATACATACTCTTGCTACACTCTACATGTATATGTCGTGGCCATATCGTAGAATTGATCATTTCATGAAATGGTCGAGCATTTCATGAAATGGTCGCATTTCATGAAAAGTTCAACTGTCTATTGGCCACATCATGATATGGTTTGGGCAGATCGATGATTAAAAATCGTTTCTCGATATGGGCAACTAAACACCCGATCATTTCATGAAGTGGTCAAGATTATTGATCATATCGTAAAATAGTTACATGAATCACCGGTAGAGGCGCTGCGCGCGTTTTATTTATGTGTGAAGATGGCGGATTTTTCTTTTTAGGTTATAAAACAAATTAAAGAGAGTAGGGTGACTATGCAGAAGAAGTTCACGGATAGTGTGTTATATTGTATAATGTATATTAGACTTAATGGTGGTTTATAATAATATTGTTAAACAAAAACCTTAGATTACGATAGGTTAGGTTAGGTTAGACTATGACAAATGACGCACGAGCCGAGCGAGCGGAGCGAGCGTGCCCAGGCAGCGTCCGGCGATGTGCCAGATGCGAATCGCTTTTGTAAAGTCTTTTATGTTTTTAAATATTATATTGTGAAAATATCACATAAATAATAGCAAAAAAAATCATACCATCATACCTTATGGTATACTTATATATGGTATAAGCTCTTACCACATTCGGATTTTATGGACACCCTGTTAATACGATTTGGCCAAACGTGGATGACAAAATCGTGAAATGTAGACGATTTAACGATCTGGTCAAATTGAATTGGCCACTTCATGAAATGCGACCACTTCATGAAATGCTCGACCATTTCATGAAATGATCAATTTAACAATATGGCCACGACATATATACTATTACTTTAAAAACTTTTCACGAAAAGAGAAATCTGTAATCTCAAGTGAGCGTAGAGATCGTACTGGTTTTCAGAATGGAAAATGAAGTTATCTGGATTGAAGGTATCTTTTAATGTATGCAAAAACTTTTTATTTTCTTCATCTTTTTCCTCGCTCAAATTTAAATACGCGTTTTCTAGAACACCGTCCAATGTTTTTAAACGGTTTGAACTTTGGTTCAAAAGATTTAGTTTTAGCCTTTCATTGTTCTTGCTTAGGTTAACTTGCAGACTTCTAATTCAGCATACTTAAATAAGATATATAATTCCCCTATGCAGATAAATTTTCTACTCAGGGTCCAATACTAGGGCCTAGTTTATCATGACTGTAGTTGTCTTTGAACATGATGACAAGTTGTCAGTAGAAGAGGGCGAGCCCTAGTTGGAAACAGGGAGTATATAAAAAAAGTAGTATAAGGAAATCAACTTTTCTGAAGGATTAGTAATCGGTGCAAGTTTCACTGGAATCAACTGAAAATTGGACTATTGTAGAATAGATCGAAACCGATAATGTAATCAAATTTAATTCCAAATCCGATCAAGCCGGTAGCTGAATCAGTGCAGTCCAAGACAATGCCATCTCCATTAGTAAGGTACAGCTCTAAAACAATGCTCCGGCTAACAATGAAACATTTTCCGCTACAATAGCTTTTCCTGAATATTGTACTTGACTGTACATTGTCTCAGATCCTAAATAGCGTCGTCTCTTAAACTTATACGTACTTACTTAAATTTTGAAACTTCTAACTGATACTATAGTTCGCTTAGTTCAAGTTCTCTAACAGAAGTTTTGACGTTTTCTCATGCATATTTAACGGGGGCGTAAATGAGTGAAGTGTTCATTTGAGAAGCTCAACAAAGTATGAATTTATGTCATTGTAACGGTTAAACTACAAAACAAAGGTTTATTGTCAATTATTCAATAAATATTATGGTAACGCGGTGCGACGGCGCAAAAATATTATCTCATCGTTTCCCATGACAAATTCTACTTGAAATTAAAGGTTGATTCAACCTTCGAAGTCTTTCTGCATAGTTGTTGATATTCACAAAATTAGTATTATTGTTCAAACAGTGTGGCACGACTTCCCTATTATTTTACAACATTGAATTTGTAGACTCAAATATTTGGGTTGTTCTCAGTTAGTCTATTTGCACATTCGCAAGGTCCCTGCAGGGTGATTCTATACGTGAAATATACATTTCATGCAGTAAGATCTTAATATAATTTAGCTGGCGCTTCCTCAGCACGTAGTACTTGAGACGTGACGATCGTTCACGCCCTGCTACTACAGCTTGAGTTGTTTTGTGTGGGGCAAGTTACAAACGCAGCCACATACTTTTACAGGTGTGAAAGGCATACTGGGGCCTTACCACAATCTCTTATAAAATTTTTCCATTTCTTTATTAATCATTTTATAATATATAATATCTTGACTAAGATAAATTTATAAAAACACTTCTCCATTAATATAATCCGTTAGTATATGGTTGATCATTTCATCTTTAAACATTGTGCTGAGGGATTCAGCTTTGTTTGCCGAGATTTGGCTAGTGTATAGCTATCGGGATGAAAAATAACGTTGCCAATATGTAATTTAGAAAAGAGATGGTAAAATTCGTCATCCGAGTAATTGACCCGGTGGCTCAGTGGTGAGAGCGCTGGCACGCGGAATGCAGAATTCGATTCCCACCCGGGTGAGGAATTTTTTCCATTTCTTCATTAATAATTTTATATCTTATAAAAGTGTTAAAGGTAACTAAAAAGGTACTAATAACAAAAAATGTACAATATTAAGTAGCACACACACTAGCAAAGTGTCTGCAAATAAAAACACATACAGGGTGGAAGTGACAGCCAGGCAAATATTGATATGGCGACTTCAGACCATGATTCTGAGGCGAAATCCACAGATTTTTTTTTCAGAAAAAAAAAAGTTAAATTCGTTTAAGTAGACCTTAGATAATGACCTGACTTTAGTAAAAAACCTAAACAAAATTTTAAGCTGTGGATAATTAAAAAAAGTTGCGCTCAAAAAAGTTCAATTAACTAATTAACCCAAATGTAGAGTCACTAGTGATCCAAAAATGCAATGTATCACACAATAACCAAAAAGCCCATTTAACTAGTCACAGGATCGCCCGATGCAGTTAGCGCGCAAAGCAAACATTGCAGATAATCAAATTAACAATGTATTTCCTGCGAGTAATAATACTGTCGTATAACTCAAAACAATCGTACTTGTTCAGTATTTAAGTATTTGCCTTGCTGTCACACACACCCTGTATAGAATAAAGAAGAAATGAAACTCCAACCGAACATATCACACTTAAAGGAGCTAGCTACAAAGGAAAAAATATATATTTATGAAACTCCTACAACAAACATCGACCAAGAACCTCAATGATTTTACTTTTAGTAATATTACATTTTGTATTAAACAAATCTATGTCCTTGAAACGTAGATAGTAAGTGTCATACGACCGATAAATGAAAGTATTAATCATATATTTGTTATTTTTAGAGTGTGTTATTTTAGTCTTACATAATATTTGAGTGTACAATAAATAATATTAGAAATATATAGGTAGGTATAAAATTTTTTCTCAAATTTAAAAATAGGCTTGCCATTTACAGAAGCTGTATTTCCAATTATCTATCACCCTTAGATGCCCGTTTGGGCTACTTTTCTGCTGGGGTAATGCACGCTAGGTACACTGCATAATGACAGCCGGCCGTAAAACAAAAACTAAATCCTTAACAATGTGAGTTTCGAAAGAAACCATATTGCGCTGACTCCATAAATAATGAGACATGGGCAGGAAGATGATGACACTGCACAATGAACCTGAGAATTTAAAAAAAGTTTTCCCATGGTATACACATTCTGTACTACCAGCTGTATAGGTACTTTTAAACTTATTTATTCAGCTGTTTGAGCAATCTCTGAAGGCTGGAGCAATATGGCGTAACAGCGACAAGGAAATGCGTACAGGATAACTGTTTATGATTAAAAAAGCAAGAAGACATAATATTATGTGCTGATGCTCCATTTCACTAAAATGGAGATTAAGCATTTACTTTAAATTGACCTATATCATCAATCATATAAATAAGGAAACGCCCTTAACTTGGACCATTCTCATTTCACGAATGGTTCATTGCGTGAAAGGGTGGATGTTTTTAACAAATTAACTCATAGATAAACGAAGCATGTTCCCAACGAGAGTCTGAATTAATACCCTTCAATGAAAATTAGGGGCTTTGTTATATTTCGTTTAAGTTTCTCGCAATTAATCCCCTTTAGAGAAAAATATTCGATGACTTTAGTTACATGTTAAAATTACAACAAAAGAACGTTCTTATGTTTTTTAGCATAGAAAAAACATACTGATAGGGCCAGCTCATATTTGATTTATATGGTAGCTCAGATTTTTCAATCAAATCCTATTGTATTTGAAGCTACTTCTGCACAACAATGTTTTTTTTTCAGAGTATTGTGAATTTGTTTTATGGTCTAACCCTCACAGGAAGCTAATGCTTTTTTTATAATTTTTGAAAATCATGTTGCGTGACTGCATAGTTGTCTTAAAATGCTATATTTCAAGGTAGAGCATTGGGAACTTTAGTTATAAATATAAAAAATATTTTTTACTAACCCTATCGGAAATTTTTTTCTTGCTTAACTGTCTGCATTTCATCTTCATTATCTAATTGAGTTAAAATTGTGCAATTCAAAGTAGAATCATTAGAACTCTACAAATTTTTTTTCTCATTGTTTGAAAAAATATTTCTATGCTTAACTATGTATCTCCATTACATCTAATTTTATTCTGTACATTGCAACGTAACCGTATCTTAATATTACACCGTTACACATTAAAAATAGACCGCTCTCAGGAAAAGGCTGCTTTTCCCAGTTAAAATATTACCCTTTTAGGATTACACGTAAGTCGTGGCAAGTGCGCCCGGCATTTTAGCGGTTAATGCAATGGTGTTGTTCTTTTAGCTCGTGAAAAATCGCCTTGAATGTTCATACTTTTTAATTTTTATAAGTTCACTGAATCAGTTTTTTAATTTGGCAATAATCGGCAGGTAAGAAGAGCGGAAGTTGCGGGATTTTTGACTCGTTTTTGCTTCACTGCCCGGAATACATCTGTCATTGAGGACTCCTTCTGGGGACTTGTCATTCTATGGTGTATGTCAAACATATACCTCCATGCGTCAAATGGTTAAAAAATTCCAGCCCAGTGGAAATTATGGCTGATATATTATAGTGAAGCCCACAGATTTATGTAAAAATGTATAAAAGCAATGTAAAATATTAAAATATAATCTAATAAAAATAATCTAATAATCTCTTAAAGAGATAAGCTCGCCTTTGTACACTTTCTGTATAACTATGTTAAGTCCCCTTCGGCCGTTTTGGCAACCGAAATTTGGAAACCGGTTTCCAAAAAGGCTTTTTTTATCCTTGTACGTAACTGGTTACCTAACAGGCTTTTTTATCCTTGTACGTAACTGGTTACCTAAAAGGCTTTTTTTTATCTTGTACGTAACTGGTTACCTAAAAGGCTTTTTTTATCCTTGTACGTAATTGAATTACTAATCTCTTTTCTATATCCGGCTGGCCCTTAGTTTTGAAAGACGTTATCAGGTTTGTGCATACAATAAAGAATACAAGAATAAAAATGAAAAAAAAAATACATAAAGATTATAAGCGGCCGCCTGCGACTTCATACTTTAAAATTACCATTTTTAGGGATATCCTTTTATGGTGCTTCCTTACACTACACTATAAAGAACTTACATGCCACTAATTCCTATGAGCAATAGTTTTGGCTGTGCATAATAATGGAACCTAATAATGGAAATGTGCCCTAATAATGGAAGAGTTTTACATAGTTTAATAAGACAAATTAATGTATTTAAATATATTTGTAAGTAAGTATACATTTTAATTTTTCAGTGCTGATACGAGGCTTCACTACAGAATAAATTAGCGTAATCTCCTTTCGCGCATACCTCTTCTCTCAGACGATAAACAAGCAACATCCTGAACATGAATAGGTGATCTCCTTTATAATCCTGCAGTTATACCCTACTTCGAGAATATCTCCGAATATATTAATTAGAAACCATTACTCATACATTTTGTGCGACGTTTTTATTCGCCATCATTGCCGTACACTTACGACACTTTTCCAAACTTTTCCAACAAAATTAAACTTGGGCGGTGGTGGATGAAATTTCTCATATTCAAATTCGTAACGTCAGTTCAATTTTTATAAAAAAAATGGCCAGATATTGAGTAAAAGTGGAAAATGTGCTTTCTTTTAAAAATACCTATATGCTTTTCTATATGCAATGCCTTGTTATTGTTAATGGTTGTAGTGATTATAAATGTAATAGGAATTAGAATAATAATAAAATGCATTATATTATAACTATACAGGGTGTAACAAAAGGGGTATGTTAAACGAAAAGCTATGTAAATAGCCCACCAAAAGGAACCTAACCACAAATTTTCAGACTCGAAATCTCATGTTTATTTTTCAAGATAGTATGGAGAATTCCTAAACAACTCAGGAATGTTCATACAATCTTGAAAAATAAACATGTCGTTTCGAGTCTCAACTTTTGGAAATAGGTTCTCTACCTATATAGTGGGCTATTTACATAGCTTTTCGCTTAACATACCCTTTCTGTTACACCTGTATATTAACATAATTACTAAAGTGACATTGATATAACTCAAGTATATACCGTTCTATACAATGTTTGCCATTGGGTCTACGGGTAATTAATTTTATTTTTACCGTGGTTCCACCGCACTAAGCGGTAAACGTGCAAGTCACCTAGGTATCAATCTTCTTGCAAATATTAATTTTAGGGTCGGTACCATACCGACATGGAAAACATGGAAAACTGTGTTAAAATAATTGAGAGAAAAGGGGGAAAAGTATTGCTTTACGAAGGCCATCAACTAGCCTCGATTACAAAAAACAGTACAGATCAAGGACAAAATCATTAATTGAGAATAATGATTAATTACATTAGAGAAATTCAAATGGAGCTAGTTACTAATGAGATTTTAGTTGGCGTGGCATTGGAAAAATTACATTAATTATTTTATTTATTTAAAGAAATGGTACTTATGTTTAAAAGGTTTACTACAGGTTTAAACTTGGTCGCAGATGGACTTTCTATTATTACATCGAAATTTTATTTTATTTTCAAGATACCTTGACTTGCACGTTTACCACTTAGTGTGGTGGGACCATGGGTATAAATTAATTACTCGTAGACCCACTGGCGAACATTCTTCAGAACAGTGGGACTACAGAAAAAAAATTACCTGTGGTCCCACCGGGGGGTCATGTTGGGGGGACCACGGGTAATAGTCAACAATGAACGAGTATTTTGTCGTCACTAATAATAAACATCTGGCGTGGCTATATTCATGGCGGTAGTTATATGACTATCACAGCCAAGTGCACATATTGTATGAATGTATGTGTTTTATGTGTATTTAGTCATTAAAGACGAAGGTATTTAACCAGTGATGACCTACGGTGCTGAGACGTGGTCTCTAACTGTGTGCCTTATAAAGAACCTGAAGATCTCACAGCGAGCAATAGTGAGAGCTATACTCTGATCGAATCAGAAATGAGGAGATCCGTAGACGCACAAAGGATTACGACATGGCCCAACAGTCCAGCAAGCTAAAATGGCAATGGGCAGGGCATATAGCTCGAAGAACCGATGGCCGATGGAGCCCAAAGATTGCAGAGTAGATACCACGTATCGGCAAACGTACCGTGGGAAGGCCACCCGCGAGATGGACGGACGATCTAGCCAAGGTCACGGGCATCGGTTGGATGCAGGCCACTTTCGACCGGTCGGAATGGAGGTTGTTGCCTATGTTTAGCAGTGGACTTATCATGACTGAGAATGATGATGATGATCCACACTAATATCGTATCTAAATTCCAAGCTATATACATTTACCTATTCGTAGTTAATAACCTTGAAATGGTTCAATGTTCGGCCAAGGATCTCCAAATCCGCTAGTAGCCGGGTTCCCAACAATAAATTTGCGTCCATCCTTGTTGCCTTAATTGGCAGGTGACCGATGCCGATTATTCAATCTCGACACTGATAAATTTTTGGTACACCCTGTATGTGTACTGAGTAATGTGTTTTACAGCCTGTTGCGAGGAAAACAAATATTGAACGTGCTACTAGATTATGAGGTTTTTATACGATTTATTAATTATTGTATTAAATTCTTTATTTGTGGTAGATATGATATTTTTTTTTGTATTTTTGCAAAAGAAAATTATATGTGGATGTTTCTTCCTTTAAATAAATTATATCATGGTTAAAAAGTTCATCTTCGTAATCCAGCAAGTTCTTGTCATCCCTTTTTGTGTACACAGCCGTGTATACCTATATTCATGTCAAAGATGGATATTTATTAAAATTCCTTCTTTGCCGAAAATTGATTTAATATTACTTACTTTTGAAATATTTCCAGCTTACACTTTTACGGGCTTGCGTTGCATTCGCACAAACACCTCTGGCAAAACTGTACATAACTGGCAAACATTTTAACTACCTGCAACCGTGTCCATGAAATCTAAATTTAACAAGTTGGCGAACAGCTCCGCAGTTTCAGAGTAGTTGGAACTCGTCATAAATAATTTGAGGGTTGCCAGTCTCGAACGGCGCCAATTACACCAACTGCGAGTCTTGCTGGAACGTCTGACGATTCCAGATCTGATGAAAGGAACGATTACGGTGCAGCAGCGTTTGTTTAAGATTAAATTTAGTCTTATATTCGCTGCAAACTATAAATTTTTGAAGAAGTTTAAATGTTGTCTAATTGATCACTTGTATAAAATTTACTAGTTCTGCCTCTCTTTTTCTGCGAATGTATTAGGTATTTTGATTGTATGAAAATAATTTGAACAGATTACCATTTAAGAACTATTTAAGGGAAGCCCCCTAAGGCAGTAGCCTTGTGGCATGACCTGGGGGAGACCTACGTCCAATAGTTTTCTTCCGATTTAGTTTAGAACCTAAAACTTATAAAGTAATTACTTGGGTACTTCTACTTAGAGATTATGACTCGAAGGCGTTTCCAATAACAAAATAAGTTGAATACAGTAGAGCCTCGATAATCCGTACCCTAGCTAATCCGAACGCCTCTATAATCCGAACGACCCCCTGACCCTCATGCACCCGCCGTTTCTCAGTCACTCGCGGGCACAGAACAACAAAAAGCTGTGTCTGCCTTTAAATACTTGTTTAGATTGGGCGGATGAAGTCGATATTTCGATGTCAGAAAAAAAGCTTTTGCGTAAATTAAGGTATAAAGCATTTTTTGTCACTAAACACGACTTGCCAAAGCACTATTCCGGATTTTTTTAAAAAGGCTGATTGATACTTTAATTATATAACAATTTTGCATGATTAAAGCTTATTCTTAATTACACATAACGTCGTTTTATTTTCAAAAATTGTCCTTATTTATTTAAATTCTATAATCCGAACGCTGCGTGCATCCGAACAGGGTGTAAATTTTAGGTGTTCGGATTAAAGAGGCTCTACTGTAGTTATACTGAGAATTATAACTTGGATTACTTTGTTCAAAGATAATATTAACAACGTAATATACCTTTTCTAGGCTAACTTCACGTCCAGAAATTCGTTTGATCTTATATCGCATACTTACGTGACATTTTTCATTTGACCTCAATCACAATGCGCCTTTCAAACATTTCGATTCACAAAACCACAATAAATTCAGAACCAATAAAAACAGCAAGGCCATATGAGTTCTGTTTTCCGTTTGAAGCCATTTATCAATTCCAGTCTGTCACGCCTCATAAAACGGGAGAAATACTCGTTTACATATCCAAAATCGCATACATACAGATAGCTTATTTCACATGTTTGAAACTGTTCTGTCAGATGAAAATAAACCTTAGCCGGTTCCAATAACGAGCACATTATCAGATGAACAAACAGACGTGTAGGTTGTCGTCGTCACTTTGGGAAATGCAAAAAAAAACTTCTAAAAACGTCAGTTACACCAGTAACGAATGTACTTACACGAAGTGAGACTAAGCTACAGAGCAATGTAGAGTTAATATCTTTTATTTAGAAAATCAGACAGTATTTCAGTAATTTTGTTATGTTGTATTACATAAATCACAAGGACACAGTAAATAAAAGGTAAAAATAAAAACCCCGCCAAGTTTTTTTTGCCATTCTACTTGTGCAGGAGTAATAGAACTGACGGACTTCTTGGATTTAGGATGACTTGCTTACTTTATAATAATTGCAATAGTAAATTTCGTAAGATTGTTTGAATAAATTAAATATTTGCATGCCACATTTTTTGGCGAAACATGTGTCTGATGTAATAATGTAATAATAACTTTATTGTACCATGTTTGTTTCATAACTAAACCAGTTCGCTTTGCAATCTAAATTACGCGCTATCAAGGTAAACCTTTAAAATTTTACTTCATTTTGTATATTTTCGCGTGAATAAAGTGATTATAAACTTTCCAGAATAAAGCCTTAGATTCAAAATGCAAAAGTAAAACCTTGATAACGTCCAATATGTTATTCTTTTCTTTAAAAAAATGTGTAGACTCCATCTTTACCTAAAAACTCATGGTCACACTAGCGATGTATGCGACGTATGGAGACGATCCGACTCAAATAATCGTTCCCTTGGGCAGGCAGTCATCAATATTTCAAGGGGTACCCGTGCAGGCCGTGATTGGGACATTCGGTCGTTCATTCATTCTGAGCGAAAAAGATTTTAAGTGATCGGAATTCTGTGTCACACTTTGTTCAACGCGATGGGCATTTGGGCGGAAATCCCCGCTATTTAAATATTAAAAGCTCCCCTTTGGCATAAAGTGGGTATTTCCTTGTTAAACGAAATGAAGAGGTTATTTAAATAAAAGCCAAAACGGTTTTAAATGGACGGTTACAATTTTTTTTCAAATTATTTATTTAAATCTATTCTTGTGCCTCGTGGTCGAATATACGGCTATATTAGGGTGTAATTCATGTACAATTAATGTAGGCGGCGATGGCGAACGTGAACGCTGAATTTATTTTATGTACGCATTTTCTACGAATTGTCACTTGGGGGTTGGCTTCAGACAGGCAGCCGGCCGTAAAACAAATACCAAATCTTTGACAATATGAGTTTCGAAAGAAACCAAATTTCACATTTACCAGTTCCACTTTACCAAACACAACAAACTATGCTGTAAACTGCGTATAATTAAATAAATTGAACGTTTATATTATATAGAAAAATCTATATCTATACATATAATAAAAATGTAACGGATCGCTGTCTGTACATGGAAGATATACGAGAAAAAATATTACAGGAGACATTTATCAACGCAATAGTACCCAAAACAATGATTATTGGAATTTTTGTCTGTTTGTCGGTTTGTCTGTGTGTCTGTGTGTTCGTGCAGGCTAATCTCAGAAACAGCTGAATCGATTTCGATGTAGTTTTCAGGAATATATTGTGACAGGTCCCACTTAACATATAGGCTACTTTTTATCCCGGGAAAATATTTTTATCCCGGATAATTTCGACATTTTGTTTTTTCTGTATTCCAGGCGGACGGAGTCACGGGCGTCCACTAGTCTTCAATATGTATCTACCAGCTATGGAATCGAACATTGATATATTATTTGCTGATAGTGTTTGGATCTAGCGGGATTCGAACCATGATCGACATACAGGGTCACTACCAACTGCGCAATTGGGTCGTCATGGACCGATGTTTCAATTTTGTTTTTTAGTTTAAAATAACCATCATCGCGTTTTTATCAATTTACCAGAAAGTAACCAATATTAGCGCAGGAAAAGCTTAATAATATTGATAATGTTAATTTTTGAATTGTTTTCTTTATTTATGTTAATTGTACAGTCTTACTGCTGTCCCGAAATGCTCGAACAAAATAATTGCTCTCTGTCTGCACCCCAGCAAGAAATTAATGCCCATAATAAATTACTGGCTTCGCTCTGTTTATGTTTCACTTAAGTTGTTTCAATGAGCGAACTACGAAAGTTAAGTTTTGGGGAGGAAATGAGTTGAAATTTTAGACACCTAACTTTTTACCTTTTAGCTATAGCTAGACAAGGCATGTATGAAGGATTAAATAAATGTAGATGAGGCAAAGAGATGTAGATGAGGTGTGTTTGGAACGTAGGAAATGGAGATCTGTAGTTTTTGCCTACCCCTATTGATAATAGGCGAGAGTATATGTATTAATTTATTATAAAACAACTTTACAGTTTTGCTGTGTACACCAAGTCACTGCAAAGTCCAAAAATAAAAGTAGTGGGTACTAAGCAATGGTGTGTACAGATAAGTATAAAAATATCCATGACTCTGAAACAAACATATCATTATATTCATCATCGTCTTCGTCTTAAGCCTATTGCAGTCCACTGCTGGACGTAGGCCTCCGTCATGGTACGTCACAAGGCCACTGCCATAGGGGTTTTTTGGCTTTCCCCATACCCTAAATAAAACTGTTCTTATGTCACTTTGCATTAAGCGACATTTATTTTCTAAGTTAAGGACAATAATATAGTCATGCCCATTATCCCCCAAAGAGGTTGGGCAGAAGTGTGCAATTTACACACCCACTTTACACCAGTTAGCCTATTAAGTCCCACGTGGTAAGAGGTAAGCCTATCGCAGCTCTTCAACAAATAGAACAATCGAGCTACTGGTATCGAATTCATTGGGACATATTGTTACCGAGGCATTCTAAATAGGTATTATAAGCTTGGCCTATTATCACACGAGATCAATGTTGGCCGCGTGGTGCCAGCAGAGTAGAATTCGTACCACCCCATGTCTGCCCGTGGGTATCGTACGAGGCGATTAAGGGTTTCCGGGAGGCGGGCAGCAGTGCCTCTCGTGTAATACAAACTGCGGTCATCAACCCGCCTGCCCAGCGTGGTGACTATGGGTAAATACCCCCCATGGCAGTCTTGTGGCGTGCCCTGGGAGAGGCCTACATCCAGCAGTGGACTGCAATAGGCTAATGATGATCAATGTTGGCACGTACTGGTATTCGAACTCAGCCCCTATGGAACCTTTAGCAAGGTCAGTATCAACTACACCAAATAATTGACAACTCAACAATTTATTTATTTTGAAACTAGCTTTCAACTAAACGGAGAAATTAAAAGAATGCGCCAATATCCTTTGAGGTTCTCTACCACCACGGGTACTTTTTGCGAAACATTTTCAAGCTGTGCAGTAAATGCTTGATGTTTTACGACACAAATTAAAGAATTTTTAGTCAGTCTGTTATTTTGTGAAAATACTGAAGTGATTTTACAAAAATGTGATAAAATGGCAGCTTTTAGTAAAATTCCATGGTTAATTTTATTGTAGTCTGTTATTTTGTGATTTCTTGTACAAGAATAAAAACCTTTATAAAGGTAGTACATTTGCTTAGTTACAAAACACAGGGCTATGTTCCTAAAATGGGATAGTTAGAACTGCAAAATCACGAAGAAAAACCTACAATCCCCTTTAGCTTTGCGGCGTCAGATGTAAAAGATCCGTCACAAGTAAATTATCAAATTATTAATAAAGAAATGGAAAAAACCTAATTATCGCCTGAGATAATGCCCCTTAATTTCTTAGTCGACTCTTACGTCCTACGAAACCTCTTGTGGAAAGCTGGATGGAAATATTATTTACGTAAAATACATAATAAAATAACTGTGGTTAGGAAATACCGTTACTTACAAAAGCACATTTAAAAATAAAAGCTTTTGTACGCCAAAAAAGATAAACCGTAAGCCACAAACCGGAACAGAGGAATCAAGCTAAAAGCAAAGATTTGTTAGAATGTTCGATGCAGTTGCACTAAGGACCAGCCAGTGAAACGTTCACAGTAGGCGGCAATATGCACCAAAATTCAGTTACATCTAAAATGAATAATATTTTATGAGGTTTGTAAGACATACTAAATACTACCAGTTCCTTCGTAGTAACAAGATGTTGATACATGTTTATTTTTAAAATTATTATTTCATATAGAAAAATTCAAGTTGATTTCGTGAATATTTGAACCTGAGGCTTTATACGAGTATTATATTGGTATTTTAAGTGATCTGAGTTTCGTAAAACATAAACAATAGCATACCGGGTGTAAGTGACAGCCAGTCAAATATTGATACAATGATTTCACTGAAAATAGTAATACCAATATTCCGAAATTTTCATTAAATTTCAGAAACCAAATAGTTAATTTCGTTTTAGTAGGCCAAAATAATACCTACCTTGAATATAAAATTTTAAGCAATACATGTATACAAACCCACTAAACACCAGTTAGTCATAAGACTCTGAGGTTATGAGCATACCACTGTTTAATTTAAACATTAACAACAGATTTTTCAATAGGCAGATTATATAGGTACTGATTTGATGCTCTCTTTTTGTAAAACTTGATCAAGATGGAGATAGCATCAACTTTGACAAAAATTACAATCGATAAATAAATTGTATAATACTTTCATGTCGAATAAAGCCTTATAAAGACCAGATATACTTCAAATATACCTATTTATCTATTGGGAAAATAGTCCCTAATAGTAAATAAAATGTTGCCTAATACGTAAGCAGCGCAAAGACTACCTAAGAAATATCGAGAGACATTGTTTAGATTTCTCGCAATTTAGCCGAGGTCAGTCGTTTTATACGAGAAAATAAAATGTGGATTTCACGGTGTTGGAATACAATTGCTTTTACAAAATAAAATAAAATAATGGTAAAACTATCTTTGCTAATAGTTGCTCTGTTTGAGGTGTACAGTAAAACTCATATTATACGAGTATAGGATGTTATATTATTTTAAAATGAGCCATAAACAACTTACTTGATTGACACACAAAATATGTCAAAGCTAAAAACAGTCTTTACTCTATTCAAGAATGTAGATTTGTTGGCATTATTTATATATCAACGAAGAAGAAAACTATATAATTTTCTTGCTCCTTGAAAAATTTATACCAAGTTATACTAGTTATGCTTTTCTGAAACTAGTTTCCCCATACTCGATATACTTCTGAATGGTACAAGAATAGAAATATAACCTATAGAAGGTGAGTTCCAACTAAACGCAAGGCGAAAAAGTATGCCTAAAATATCGACTTGACGTATGCATGACAGAAAATTAATGTTGCCATAAAAATGTTTTTTCCCCAGATGTGGCGAAATAGTCGATAAATTTATTATTGATGCTGTGAAGTATAATGATTTGCAAAATGTTATAGAATTATCATGAAATTTTAATATAAAATATAATAAAAGGAGATGATAGGCCTTTTTAATATTATTGGTCCAAAAGTGCTGGACAAAAAAGTACTATATTCTGTTAAAAATCTTCTGTCCCTCTGATTTGTCATTATGTCAAGAAAGTTGTTGGGCCCCCTTCTTCGTGGTTTTATTTCATTTAATACAGGAAAGGACGATGTCCATTTTAAAGATTTAATTTGAATAGAACATAATATTTATTGTAGTAACGGTAAACATAGTTTTAATTAATTCAGTGAGTGAGAGCATGTACGTAATTTCACAATCAATCAATCAAAGATAATATAGGTCCAACTACTAGTACCGCCACTGTTTAAAGTTCAGAGAATAATTATTACAAAAATATTATTAATTTACCATAATTAATATTATAATATTTATTTAAATTATTTATATTTATCTATGGGAGCTAAATGAACCGGAATTAAAAGGTTATTATTATCATTCTCCATTTTTAATTTTGTTGTCAAAAATGTCATAATTTGATTATATTTCTTACTAGTGGACGCCCGCGACTCTGTCCGCGGGGACTACAGAAAAAACAAAATGTCGAAATTATCCGGGATAAAAACATTTTCCCGGGATAAAAATTATAGCCTATGTTAAGTGGGACCTGTCACAATATATTCGTGAAAACTTCATCGAAATCGGTTCAGCCGTTCCTGAGATTAGCGCGCACAAACGCACAGACAAACCGACAGACAAAAATCATTGGGTACTATTGCGTTGATAAAGGTTTCCTATAATATTTTTTCTCATATATCTTCCATGTACAGACTGCGACCCGTTACATTTTTATTATATTTATAGATATAGATAACAAGAAGACTGTAGGTAAGTGTAACCAGCCCCCTGATTACGTAAAAGCAATAGCAAATCCGAAGCAAAGCGATAGCGAAAATTGTACAATATTCGCCTTGAGATGTAAAAATTCCTTTGAAATTCATTTTACGTAATACGAACTTGATAAGCAATCAGCGATTTTTGTACAATTTTCGCTATCCCTTTGCTTTTGCTACTTAGGTAATAAGGGGGTGGAGTATTTATAGTAGCGATAGGTAGTTACCTCCATTTTTACCTACAATCTGCATGTTTAAAAATAGGGAAAATTTTCACACATATGGCAACATTTAGTTCACAATTACAGATAAAAAAAATATGAAAATTTTATTGTAAAATTATTAATAAAGAAATGGAAAAAATTCCTCACCCGGGTGGGAATCGAACCGCGTGCCAGATTTTTATTTTTATTGTGTATTTATTGTTTTATTAATGAAATTACGTAAAAACATCAAATATTTATCAGTGAAATGTGATGTTTATTTTATTATGTTTTTGAGTATAGTTTTGGCAGGATATCAGCACACATTTCGTCATGGTAAGTCCTTTACGTTGACATACACTCGTGGCCACTGACCGCTGAGCACTGAATGACAGAGCCGCGATTAGCACCAAACGGCACCCATAAATATTCCTCAAATTGGCCTTCGGGACTAACGTTCTATAGGTATTTCTATTGATACAAGTTTAAAATTAAACCTCCGCATGGATATGAATACTTTGTGTGTATCAGATACTTTTCCTCTATATTAGCTATATTTGAGCCTCTGTGAGATGTGTTAAATTGCCAACGGTGTACCGAGCAAAACTTCTAAACGAGTTTCCAAAGAGCACCAAGTAAGAAGCGACACATTGCAAATAGATTCTTAGCGACATCCATTCCGTTCCCTAAACTTGCATCTTATGCTAGCGCACTAAAGGACAAAGTTGCTTGGATTATGCAACTGAAAGGTTACATTGGTTTTGTTTGTAATCTCGTGTAATGGCTAAGTTTTTATTTTTATTGTTTAGTTCTAGTGTCAAGTTAATTTTCACCTGCAATATATTGTGGCTACTGATTCATACCACGCTACTGGTTATATTATAGGTATTGAACGTTGCAATAACGACAATCTACTACTTTTAAGTGGTTTCAAATAAATACATATATTCAACCCATGCCTCACCCAGCCACATATTATGTAATAAGTATATTTAAAACGGTGATAGCCCAGTGGTTAAGACGTGCGTCTTTCAAGCGGGGTGCGGTAGTTCGATTTCAGTTACAGGCCTAAACCAATGTATTTATTTCATGTACAGATTTCAAAGTTGTAATATTGTCCCTTAACTCGTGCGTCTGTCGGATTGTCGATCCTCCGTCCCATTGGACTATAGAGTGCATCTGTGTCTGTGCACACACTCCTGCGTACCTGGCTATCTCTTTAGAGATTGGCCACCTTAGGCGAAATACGGTCGGAGATCTTATTTATTTATTTATGTAATATGTTATTACATCATCATCATATCAATCACTGCTGAATGTAGGCCACCCCCATGTAAAATATTTCGTATTTATGGTAGCAGTTTACGCAATCAAATTTGAAAAAATCTTGTAGGTGTGTGCTAATTATTTGTATATACTCGTATATCGCGAATTCAACAATACATTTTATGAATATTTTGTTACTTTATGCTTTACTATGATACAGTAGATTAGGGTTGCCAACCGTCCTATTTTCCCAGGACATGTCCTGCTTTTTGGGGTGTCCTGGATAGTTTTTAAGCATTGTCCTGAGTTTTAGAGCCCTGACACATTCACTATCGGCAAATTTTCTAAGGATGCTGACATCAGGTCAACGCCTAGTGCTTGTGCGTCGTGGCAAATAAGTGTCAGTTGCGACTCTAGAAAGCCGTAGTCGCCGGCACTGAATGTGTTAAAGACCTATGTTTTGAAATTCGCACGCCATTAACTCTCTCTAATCGTATTATCACTGGGCTCGCACATATATGGTCCTGGCTTTTAATCGAAATGTCCTGGTATTTCTTCTTCAAATCCTGGATTTCAAAGTATTGAGATGGCAACCCTACAGTAGATGCATCTCTTTCCGCGCATGTCGTTAGAGTCGACTCTTACGACTCAGGATTCAGACTAAGCTGCCCAGGCGATAAGCTAGCAACATATTACTGATCATTTACATTACACACTTATTATTTCTGTAACGATAAATGTGTATTGAATAAGTAAGTATAGAAACGAAATAGCTACTTTTGGTCGTCGGCAATTAAAAGTTGGGCCAATTTATCTCAGCTGTCGGTATATGCGTATAGTTTTTGTTAATCTTGTACACCGATACAAGTTTTAATTGGCAAGTTGGAAGACCGGCAGGAAATTTATGTGTTGTGGCGTGTTTAGGTTATTTAGATAAAAGGGGAAGTTTAAGTGCACGATTACCTAAATGTACTTTTATTCTTATTAACAAAAAAATGTATGACATTTTTTAGAATAGCATAATTGATGATCCCCAAACAGGTAGGCACTTGAAATATTCACAAATATTCAGTTGTATTTTTACTTTAATAATAAAATAAAAATAAAATAAATATTTAGGGAGGGGGTACAAATGCAAACGAAAATCGTATGTCGTATCGCTTGCTTGAAGTAGGTTATTGCGATACGACGTCGCACCGTTTTTTAGTGTACAGAGCTAAGGTCTATGTTTTTTGCCTTTTTTATTCCTTACAGATAGTATCACACCAATTTGATGGCCATCATTGCGACCAAGGACGATAGTAAATTAAGACGATAACAATCGTCCTTTGATAATAAAACCAATTTTCCTGTAATCCACTTGGGCAAAGTTGCAGGCAATACAAACATTAATATAAATGAAAGTGCACTTACCTACAGTTATAATGAACAGTGGAACTTATAAATTTACTTTTAGTTTGGTTAAAAAATTGTAGGCTAGGTAGCAAGTCGTACATTTTTTGAAATTTCCTGTTTACCAGTATAATGTCAGTCAGCTTAAAAATAGCGCGTAATACTGTATTAATATTATTGTTACTCTGTGGATTTTATAATGATTTAAGCTCTTTTCGTTTAATAAACACGTTCCTAAAAATATTATGTATCGTGTTTGGTATATTAGTTTCGATTTTTTATATCTATTTGAAAGATGTTACTGTCTATAGGTATATACAGATTGATATCTTAAATATACTTACTCACCAATTAAGTGCGCTGTTACATGTTTTTGCTACTACATTTCATGCAATTTATGTAAACTCACAAATCACAGATTTTTTCAGAAAAATGCAAAATTTCGATGCATTTTTTTGCTTTAAAACACAAGCAGGCTATTTTATATTCAAAATTATTAGCTTAGTAATTATATTAAAACTACTTGTTACTAAAGTTATATATATCTTGTTCGTGTATAAGTCATATCATATATCAGACCCCTTGATCCTTTATGTAACGGTTGGTCACGAGCTAAATGTATTGCCAAATATATTATTATTTTCTTCATGTTGGGTACGCATAAAGCTTTTGAGGAATAAGTTGCTTACAAATGTAGCGGGTTACCCTAACACGAACATATTTAAATTGAAAAAATTTAAAGTGACATACAAAAATCTCCTAGATATTTTGGAATCACATATGCAGATAGTATATTTTAAGGTAAAATATTTGGAGTGGTTTTTTACCTACTTTAAATGTTGAATGGCACTGGTTTAACTTGGCAGTTCTATATGTATAGTAGTTTTTGTGAGCTGAAAATTTTAAAATGCATGTTTAGTAACAAGTTCGGCAGTAAAGTTGTAGTGTAGTACAAGTAGTAAATAATTATGAAACGGATCTTAAAATAAATACTTAAGCAGTGAAATAACTAAATGGGCAGTTACGGGTGGGCAGTTAACAAGTCGGAATAAGTCAGTTAGGAATATTATTTTTATCAGTTCTTTATACAATGAGGTGGTAAAATGTATTTTTCAGTAAATTTAAGTTATGAAAATAGAATTTGTGGACTTAGTGACGATGAGCACGATACGTTAATACGTACAATGCACACACTTGCGTTTTTTCTTCTTATTTACGTTTATATTTCTTCTTACATTAATAATGTGCGGTATATGGCTGGTGTATTTTATTTTTTACTGTTTCATTCAATAACTTGGAGCACCTTAAGTTCATCGTTGTTCGTTTGACAACCGGAAGCCAATTTTCTTTCTTTTAATCAATTTACTGGTCATTTATTTATTTGTCTGTTTATTTATATTAAGTACCTATTTACAATATTCGATGGAATAGCCGGCCGATGAGGGATTTTTGACAACTATTAAAAGTGAAAACAAATTTACAAATCACATGGATAGACGGCACTATCAAATCTCCTACCGGAAATACTGTTTAAGCAGAGACTATCAATAGTTTATATTAATTGCATAGATGGTATACCGGTGCGCCTGAATAAATCGGTACACTAGGAATGTTTCAAAGAAATCTAGGTAGGAGTAGGTAACGCCATCAATTTTTGACAGTTATTTTAACTTTTTAGAAAATCCCTGATTTTTTTACTGTCTATGTTTACCTGCCATATAATTCTAACAACGTCCGATAAACTATATGATTGCGCATTTTTTTATAACTGACCATAATTTCCTTCTCGAATATTTAATTAACATTTCAAATAATAAGTTCCTATATTGAATTAAATCATCATTTTTACGTTTTTTTTTTAGGAATTGTGGACTTTCCTGCGCAATATTCCTCGGTGTCCGCCATTAGTTTATTGCCTGCTATTAGTTATAAAAAAGGTAATTGAAGGGACAATAACATTATTTTTATATAAGTATTCATAATGTTTAATAGTAATTTTTATAATATATACGACATGATTATACTGGGTGATTTTTGGTCGTCAACGTTCCCGAAAACTGCGGAATTTCCTCATCATCACGATAATTTTTCTCCATGGAAGCATACCTGGGAAGTGTCTAAAATATTAGGGTCCAAAGTTGAGTAAATAGACTGCGTTTTTCTGCATAAATGCGCGTGTAGTAAGATTTTTTCACAAGAAATAATTAATATCTGTCTATGAAAAAACTAGCATAAACACCGGACACTATAACTTGCGCCCGACCAAGTAATTAATTTTAAAAAATTTACATCGTTTCCCAGCATTTTTTTTGGCATTAACTTTCTTTATTTGATGTATAGAATACGTACCCTTCGTTAAGGGTGGCAACGAAAAAACACCCTGTATAAGTAGATGCTTCTAAGAAAATTGCTATACCAATCGACATAATACTTTGTGAACGTTTATCTACCGTTAAGCCGATCATCCACCGCCTAATAAACTAAATTTATGTTAGTTAAGTTAGTTTTCATACAATATGCTTAGTTTGCACTAGACATACTTCTATAAAAAACCGGCTCAATGAGAACTAAGTGTCGCCGTACACGGGCCACCGGCCACAGCTACAAACGCCGCCACGAGAAGTTATGTATGAAAAGTACAAGAAATATGCCGGTGGCGGCGTTTTGTGGTTGTGGCCGGTGGCCCGTGTGCGGGAGCCATAAGCTAAACTAACTTTTTTTAGTAGGCGGTGAACGATCGGCTTCATTCTAGGGGTTAGTCCACTCTGATCATATGATCCGTCCGTTGCAAGTGGAATCTGATCATGCTTTTGAGTACACATCTTTCGCCTCATATCAAATAAATGAAAAGTAAATCGTGTGATCAGATTGCTTCCACTGAGACAACATATATAATAATGTCCACTGTGATCACATTAAGTTCAAAGTGTTAACTTAAAAAAATTATACATTCAGCTTTATTATCTAATATATTCAAAACAGTAAGTAAAAAATGTTAGTAACGATCACTTATACCTTTTTCGGTGTTAACATTATTATACACTTTGTCTCGGATTCTACTTTTCATTCATTGTAAAAAAAAAAGGTAGTGTTTGATAAATATTTAGTATGTAATGCAGGGATTTGGTATCTCCTATGATGTAATGGCTTGTCAATGTCAATAAAAATTTTTGTTTATGTTGGCAATGGAATATGTTGTTGCATACATCCTTGTTTTCCTTTACTAATTTATCAATATTTTGTTGAATTTTTGAATTTTTTCATTTATTTAACTAATTCACCCAATACTATTTGGTTTGTGTGCACAAATAGTATATATTTATTTGAAATATAAATAATGGTGGGTAATTATTTATATATTTTTTAATACTTAGTAGAGGGTAGTTAATTCTGTGTAAGTAATGTGTTGGGTTTTAGAGGTTCATAATAATTAGTGGTTTACTAATTTACTAATTTCTATAATCCTGAGGATGCCACGGTTGTTGGCGAAACATATCTAGATTATTTATCTAGTTTTTGATTTCGGAATAGTGGAATGTATTGTCTTGCATGCTAGGTGCTCGGGTCTGGTTTCTCGTGGCGATTGTAGTTAGTGCAAGTGCCTGTTTTCGCAGTTATGAGTTATCAGATCCGAGGGTCAGTGGAGGGTGTAGGGCCCGGTGGTGGGCGCACCCATAGTGAATGTTTGAACTTTCGAATTGCAACGCCTAATACAATTTCATGTATATAGGTATTTAAGGAATATAACTCATTTTTGACCATAGTGGCATTTTTGCCTTACCACTGTCGATATTTCGACACCATGGTCGACACTACTACCGGCAGAAACGCTAAAGGTTTTAAAGTAACAAAAAGTTCTATTTTCAGCAATTGAGTCTTCTAGAGCTATTTATATATACTGCCACAGATGTGTTTGGATCAATTTTAGTCACATGCATTCCAGGATTATTTGCTGAATTAATTAAATATGAATTTGAGATTATCGAAGAAATTCTATCATATCAACTTTTGGAATGTTCGGGTAATTACTATATACATACATACATAATAATCACGCCTCTTTCCCCGAGGGGTAGGCAGAGATCTCCATTTGCTACGATCCTGACACACCTCTTTCGCTTCATCTACTTTCATGATATTCTTCATGCACGCTCGTCGGTTTAGAGTACTCTTGACCTGACCTTTCTTTAGAATTTCACCAATTTGATCGGTGAAAGTCCGGCGAGGTCTTCCCCTTCCAACCCTTCCATCCACTATTCCGTTGTACACTTTCTTTGTACTTTCACTACTTTCACTCATCTTCTTTACATGCCCAAACCACCTCAACATACCCTTCTCAATCATCATCACCACGTCCTCATTTATACCACACTTCATACATACATATAATCACGCCTTTATCCCTTACGGGGTAGGCAGAGCACCAAGGGCCGATAGAACCACATGGTGCCACTTCTGACCAATTTTGAGGGTATAGTTGAGATGTACAAGTTCGGTTAGTAATGACAGGTGGTCAGCCCATCGCCTATAAAACACCAAGACCCTCTTGTCCCTCTACTGACTTGTACAGTATGCCCGGAAAGAGAAGCAGCTGTAGTATTATACGTTTTTTTTTCACTCCCAGAGCAGCATAGAAGTAATACTATAATAATTACTATATATCTATCATTAATTAGTTATGTTATACTTTAAGACCTTAGCAATAATATTATAAACTTATTTATTTATTAACTTTCAGATGTCGACACGAGGTTACTTATATATGATATTTTGACATACATAGAGACTCGACCGCCGAAATATAATGTATATAATATCCAGCCATTAGACTTGCAACTTTGTCTAAATACTTTGTCTTTTTGCACCAATACAATTATTTTTCTGTTACAAGTTATATCTGATTAAAATACAAATCAATAGTTTTATAACATTTTTTTTTAATTTGAATGAATTTATTTCCAACAATAATTTTAAAATCAAACATATACGGGAGCGCCAGAACCCCATTGTATGCCGCTGGCTATGCATAGCAGCTCATCCAAGATTGACCTGTGAAGGCAGGAGCAGTTTCTTGCATACTTGGTAGGGAGTTAAAGAAAATTTTGATATTTTAAAATTCTTTTAGGATTTTATACAAACATAAATTCTTAAAAATATGTGAACACTACTTTAAAATTATTATGCTTATTCATAAGGAACCACTGCTTCAATATTCCATATTTATTATTCATAATATAACGCTATTAAACCTATATCTGACTACTCATACACATTTTTTCTATTACTTGTATATTTACATACATACATACATAAAAATCACGGCTCTTTCCCGGAGGGGTAGGCAGAGATCACGGATCTCCATTTGCTACGATCCTGACACATCTCTTTTGTTTCATCTACTTTCATGATATTCTTCATGCAAGCTCGTCGGTTTAGGGTACTCTTGGCCTGACCTTACTTTAGAATTTCACCAATTTGATCGGTGAAGATCCGGCGAGGTCTTCCCCTTCCAACCCTTCCATCTTGTATATTTAGTTACATGTTATTCAAGTATTATACATAGAGATGAATATTTGAATAACTTTTATAATAACATAAAAATATTTATTGCTACGATAGGAATAAAACCAATACCAGTTAATAGTAGCATGGTCAAAATAATATTTATATTTATAATAATAAAAAGATTTGTAGCCGCTATTGTGTATATTAATAATATTAATATTGATCATATTATTGTAACATATATAATATTAGCAAACGAAATGTGTTGTGTAAACAATATAATATTATTTAATTCGTTAAGGAAGCAAATTAAGTTATTGAAGAAAAGATTATGTGATATTAAAAAAACCAAGGTGAACTCGATTAGCATACACTAAAGAAATTTTTACGTAGTTACAAGAATATTTTATATGTTATGATGTTACCTGCCATGTTCAGTAATTATGCGGTAAGACTTAATATTGAAATAAATAAATAAGTACGAATACAGAAAATACCAAAAAAAGCGACCAAGTTCGAGTCGAACTCGCCCATGAAGGGTTTCGTATGAGAGGTAAATTGCAGTTTACGATTTATAGCGTAATAAATAAAACTACTTACCAATTGCCGGTGAAGTTTGAAAGGTCATGTACATCATATATATTTTTTGTATAATCATTCCGTTAATTTAGAAATTACAGGGGGGACGCACATTTTACCACTTTGAAAGTAGACCAGTTTACATAAAAAAGATATTAGAAACCTCAATATCATTTTGGAAGACTTATCTTATACCACCAACACGTAAGTTTGATGAAATATTTTTTTTACTTATAACAGATTTCAGTATTTGCTCACGTAATCTATCTATACATATTCCGTTTAAACAAGGTGATTTTTTGTCGTCAACGTTCCCGAAAACTACGGAATATCCTCATCGTTTTTCTCCACGATCGTTTTTCTCCATGGAAGCATACCTGGAAAGTGTCTGGTTTCTAAAATATTAGGGTCCAAAGTTGAGTAAATAGACTGCATTTTTAAATTGTAAATGCACATTGACGTGTGTAGGAAGATTTTTTCACGAGAAATAATTAATATCTGTCTATGAAAGAACTAGCACAAACACTGGACACTATAAATTTTGCCCGATCAAGTAATTTAAAAAAAAACATTTTTTTTTGAATTTTTTTACGTCGTTTCCCAGCATTTTTTTTGGCATAAACTTACTTTATTTGATGTATAGAGTACGTATCCTTCGTTAAGGGTGGCAACGAAAAGACATCCTGTATAAGTAAAGATAAGTTTTTCCATTTTCTTTATTAATAATTTTATCATATATAATATCTTGACTAAGATTAATTTATAAAAACACTTCTCCATTAATATAATCCATTAGGATATGGTTGATCGATTCATCTTTAAACATTGTGCTGAGGGATTCAGCTTTGTTTGCCGAGATTTGGCTAGTGTATAGCTATCGGGATGAAGAATAACGTTGCCAATATGCAATTTAGAAAAGAGATGGTAAAATTCGTCATCTGAGTAATTGACCCAATAGCTCAGTGGTTAGAGAAACTAGCACGGTATGCAGTGGTCGTGGGTTCGATTCCCACTCGGGTGAAGAATTTTTCCATTTTCTTTATTAATAATTTTATAAAGATAAGTTGTTGCAACCGCTTTCATTTGATAAAATATTTTCAGATTTACCAGCAAGGCATCTTATCGATGAAATACTGAATTACTTATGCATTCAACTACCACACTACAGTTTATTCTACGCCGTGGACATAGACATGCAACTGGTTACTACTGCTTTCAGTATATGTACTAATTTGCTTATATTTTACATGCAGATTGCTATCACACAAGAAATATATCAGTTTATAATATAATATCTGTATTGTAATATCTATATTGTTAAGTCAACAAAACAATGATTATGTCAATTTCTTTCCAAAAATTCTCAAAACATGGGTATCCCTTTTGTTTTGCGTAAAAAAAACTAGGTAGTCTATGTGCTAATCGGCAACGCCAATATATTCTAAATGGAAGCACTTGGTACAAGTAAAGCCTAATTTTTATTAGACTTTTCTACTCTTTATAGCAATTTACAAGGCTTTAAAAGTCAGTACTTTTTCCAACTTAGGCTATTTGATTAGGAACAGGATCTGAGTAGGGCAGCCAATTCCACTAATTTATTTCAGCTGAGCAACTATCGAAATGCGCCGGCTTTAGCTGTGCGTGATAAAAACGGAATATCTTTGTTGAATGTGCAATGTCTTGTACTCGTAGGTATGATAGAAAATGTTGCTCTGTCTAGATTTTAGAACACAAAATTTAACGTTAGTTGGGATCTATGGAAAACCTCATCCATAGTATTTTTTGCTCTGTTCCATGCTGTGTTAAAAAATATTTCGTAAGTGTAACCAATGCTATTTGTTTTTTTATTATTTTTATTTACACACACATAACTAATGTTTATCATTACAGGTTCCCCTAATGCGATAAATTAGTTTTTATCTTAACACTTATTGTTAATTATAAGTTTGATAGTTTTTTAATCATGAACATAACATGCAACAAACATTGCCCTTACTGTGAATTCTCTCAGAGTACAACAACATAGGTCCACACTTTCTGCTATGACATTAAGTGTATTGAGTGCGCGAGTGAGCGGCCCCTTATTCCACAGGTGAGTTCGGCCCTTCGGCGCCGCCAGCAGTGGCGGCCGTCTCCGCCGCCACACGTATCTGTCCGGTACATTTAAACTAATCCTCTCCAGTATGTCCGCATTATATAATTTTGCTCTAAAAATTTTAAATAAATATGTTACCAGTGCCAGATCTCGCCTAGCACCGAGTGTATTGTATCCAACCATTCCCAGAACGAAAAACGTCGGGTACATTAGCGGGTAAAATGGATACACACCATAATAACGCATATATAAATATCTAGTAAATTTATTCTGAACTCGCTCTAACATTACTATCATATAACATTACTATAACATTGTTAGCGGTTTACGCTGAAGTACTTCTATGGGACATAGGCGTGAAGTTATATATGTATGTATGTGCCTAGGAAAGCACATAAAACTATTGGGCCTGCGCCTTATCTCTCTCCGGTCGTGTCGGCTTTTCCGGTCCCATCGGACTATGAGAGTGAGGGAATAGAGAGTGCATCTGTGTTTGCACACACACTTGTGCACTATAATATCTCCTATGTTCCTGGCTAATCTCCCGTTGAGATTGTTCGCCTTGGCCGAAATACGGTCGGGAGATCTCATATTATGTTGCGCGCTGAAGTAAAATACATATCTATTCATTTAGTGGAATTGGCTCCTATAGTTTTATAATTAACTCCAGCTTCAGCCAGCCGTGGATATAAAGGGTTTTAAACTTTAAAATTGAATCGATTCCTGATTTCATTCGCCACATTGGAAAAGTTCATGTGTGCTAATCCTTCATTACTAACTCTTAATTTTTTGCCACAAACGATGGGTACCATGCTGAATATTGAAATTATACCATGATTTATTTAGGTAAGCCACTAAGGCAAAACAACTAAGCATATCTAGATGACACTTGGCATGTTTTGCCGGAAAGACTTAAAAAAATAAATCGTCTGTGTGAGATGGAGGATCATAAAGGAGATTCGCAGCCACCTTCAGCATAGCGGGAGTAGGTATTAATGTTCAGTGACAAGTTGTTTGTCGCGAATCTCCGAGTTCCTCCCGAGTCGACTCTTACAGCATGCACAGGAGGAGATGTAGCCCCTTACAGATGCCCCGCATCAGCACAGGAATAAATAAATAATTGAAATGGACCATATACAGACCATTTACTTTTGTTTGAAATTGTATAAATATTTTTGAGAGAATGAACATGTGATTCCGAGTCTCAATTTTATGGATATATTCACTAATAATGAACCAATAATTCCATAGCATTTTGCTTAACATGACCCTTTTATTACACCGTGTAAGTATATTTATATCGATAAATCTTGTTCCATTTCATATTTCTCAGATGCTAGCTCGTGAGATAAACGTGTGCCGGTTAGAAAGCCATTAGTGACACAAACTGACGTTCTATATTGTACGTGGCGATAACAGAGGCACTTAAGTGTAGCTGTGAATTCAGTTACGGTGACGCTTCTAGCGATGTCATAGTAAAATAATGTGTTGAAGATTCAGAAAAGAAAAATCGAATATGTCGGATCGGCACCCTAATTACCTTATTTGCAATAGCAAAGCCGAAGCAAAGCGATAGCGAAATTTGTACAATATTCGCCTTGAAATGTCAAAGTTCCTTTGAAATTCATTTTACAAAATATGAATTTGACAAGCAATCAGCGATTTTTGTATAATTTTCGCTACCGCTTTGCTTTTTCTAGTTAGGTAATAAGGGGGAGGAACGCTGATCGTATTTTAAATATTTTTAGGGTTCGGTACTGGAAAGGTTCGAGATGGGACCCTAATAGTTTTGCCTACAGCTGTCTATCCGTATATTTGTCTGTCACCAGGGTATATGGTTATAGCTAGATAGTTTATTTACAGATGATGCATTTATATTACCTCCAAAAAATTATTCTGTAAATAAAGGAAATATCTAAAAGGGGCTTATAAACTCATAACAAACCTTACTTGTTTGCTGTTTTTATATATCAGGCACAGGTTATACCGGGCTTAATAAAAGGGGTATAAACACCCCACTATACCTAGTATACCTATCCCCACGATACCTATCTATATACAAGACTAATCTATAAGTACGAGTATCTATCCAGATAATAAAAAATATAGAGAAATTTCCAAACAACTCACTAATGTTTGTACATTCTTGAAAAATTTACATAATTTCGAGTATCAACATTTGTAGATAGGTTCTCTATAGTCTGTAAATTTCATATAATTTTTCTTAACATACTCCTATTGTTGGACTGATGGATGGCCAAGGTCGCGGGCGTCGGTTGGATGCAGGCTGCTTCCGACTGGTCCGTATGGAGGTTGTCGAGCAGTGGACTTCCCAGGGCTGAAATGATGATGATGATGACTATTGTTACAACCTGTATAATTCACGAAAACAATAATCGCAAACATTCGCCAGTAAAAAATATCTAAATTTGTACATACAAATTGTACTAGATATTTGAGCGGGGCGAGTTTATTTGAGCAGGGCGAGGTGATTCTAGCCGCGCTAACGAACCGGCCTCTGCGGCGCACTGTTTACACTACGTTGTCTGGCGGACGCCAGCAAAAACTAAAGGTTGATCCACACGGATATTCGGAAACTGACACTGTTGGGGGACTTTTCTATCGTCTTTTATTTAAAATGGAAAGTTTGAACATCGCTATTTGGATGGATGTAACTCTTTCACGCATAAACTAAATAAATAAACGAACGAACGAACAAACAAACAAACATACAAACAAACAAACAAACAAATAAATAAATAAACTTAACAATAAACGTAACTTGGATATTCAGACTATATTCAAAATCAAACAATACGCGAGGTCTCTAAAACGTGTCTTTACAACTGTATACTGCCAGGTTTAGCATGACATGGCCAGATTAGTATCAATTTGCTGGCTTATCGCTTGAAAGGCCCGAGTTCCTTAGTCGACTCTTACGACATGCACAGAAGGAGATGCAGCTGATGTATTCAAGTCCGCATGAGACTTACGACTTTACTTACATACATACATACATACATATAATCACGCCTTTATCCCTTACGGGGTAGGCAGAGCACCAAGGGCCGATAGAACCACATGGTGCCACTTCTGACCAATTTTGAGGGTATAGTTGAGATGTACAAGTTCGGTTAGTAGTGACAGGTGGTCAGCCCATCGCCTACAAAACACCAAGACCCTCTTGTCCCTCTACTGACTTGTACAGTATGCCCGGGAAGAGAAGCAGCTGTAGTATTATATGTTTTTTTTTTTCACTCCCAGAGCAGCATAGAAAATACTTTACTTACTTACATAAATATTACCTATATACGCACGGTTGTACTCGTATACCCAACTTCAGGATAATTAAGGAGAACCTATAGCCAAGATTAGCATAGCGGGGCCAGATGTGAACGATCAGTAATGAGTTTCTAGCTCATTGCCTGAATGCCTCTCATAATTATTTTATGCACTAATGCACTCGACAGTGTAACAAACACGTATAATACAATGTTTGGGGCGGGTAAAAAACACTACATCATGTAAATAAAATCAACTACTTCATTTTATTATATACCTATATAACCTTAAACACGTAGCAAAAACCGTTGCGAAACAGTTTCGAAGCTCCACTTTAATATGCGCCTCGAACGTGAAGTTTCCTCACTTACATTAACAGTAACTGGAAACTTACTGATAAATTTGTCATATCTTACACTGTTTTTGGTGGGTACAAATTTTGTTGATTAAACTCCGTGAAAATTACTTCGGTGTGCAACTGAACTCGGAAGTTTTGTCGTTCCGTGGAAAGAGACCTTTTAAAAAACTTTTTGTACTCGAGCGGAAGATGCCAAAAATGTTTATACTTACTTAATACATTGTGCTTGCGGTTGCATTTGGAATACGAAGCGCGAATCTGCTTATTATATTTGGTTTGTTGTGTTGTAAGAGTTTTTTGTTAATACACATTTGTTTATTACGTAGGTAGGTACAGTACATGTGTAGTTTAGTACCTCTTTCAGTTTTTTTATTTATTACTGATTCTTACGTACCTACATTTTAGAATTCAGTAAAGAATGTCCACAAACTGTAACAAAATACTTACAGGGGGCCAATTCTAGAAAAGTCTCGAGTTGGAACGGAGTCGAAACGGAACCGTTGTATATGCTCAGAACAAAGCAATAATTACTTTACGGTAATTGTTTTATATTCTGTCATACTCACGACCGATGCGTGCTAAAAATATACCTTATTACTCAAGCGGTAAGAATATATTGCTTCGCACCGCGTTTCATTAAGGTATCGGGCGACTCGGACCAAAAACAAACTCGGACCGAGGTCCGAGTTGCCCGATAACATTTTTTGTTCGGTCGACTCGGACCACAAACCAATTTAACTTCAAGTACAGTTAGCAGAAAAATCTGTTTGGATTTTATTTTGTTTTGTACCTACTAATAGCCGCCCGTGACTTTGTCTTCGTAAATTGGGATCACGTATCAACATTTCACCCGCGCGAAGCCGGAGCGGGGCGCTAGTTATAGGTACATATTAATCTTCCTCTCGAATCATCAAAATCCGTTAGTTGTATAGTTTCAAATCCGACATAAAGACAGATTTTATGTTATAGACGACGTGATTTAAAAAACACAATTTACAACATTTACAGTAATACTTATGCCTACATATCTAAATAAAAACATAATTGGATAGATTTGTTTTATTTCTAACACTTTTTATGGTAACTGTACTAAACTACTAAACCACTGTTCATAAACAATGGATTTGTGGTTAAAATTACGAGCGGTCGAAATCGCCTGACAAATGAATCAATGAAAAAAAAAGTACCTTAATCTCGTTTTCACACAATATCTCCTCGTTTTTCATTTGCAATATTTAATCAAGATCAAATTAGTTCACTTATGGTGAAATCTAAAAAAGAAAAAGTAACTTTCACATTAAAATTCTAGTATCTGCGAAAGTTTCTACGAAATCAAATACACAAAGTTTATTGTACCGAAACCAGACAAACTAATCCAATAAAGTGTAACGAGTCAAAACTGATTCGAACTTGTCGCTTTACGGGAGCGACCCGAGTTGGGATCTTGTCGCACCATGTATTGTCAACTTAGCGTCCGTCGAGTTCGACCATAGTTTCTTCACGAAACGTATTGGTGTAAGTCTAAAGATTGGAATAAATTTTTTTTTTGTTATTGTATCCTAATCATTACTTACCTTCAAAGTATAAGTTGCTTTATTAATAAACATTGTGTTTGTATTAAAATTTGTATGTTTTATTTAGACGGTGAATACTTACTATGTTATTCAGTTGATGAATAAAATTGGATTGCGTTAAGTGGCAAGGGCCGATTTCTTTGCCAAGTCGAAGGTGCGAACAGTTATCTAGTTAGTAGTAGAAGTAATACGAGTAGTTCTTCTAGGCAAACGCGTTCCATCTTAGACTGCAACGGTGCTTACCATCAGGCGCGTTGTGTTCAAGCGTAAGCCTGTTTAATATATATAAAAACATAATTAGTAAACACATGGCTTTATTACCAAATTTGTATAACCAAGATTACGCAAGATATCCTTTGGCCTGTTTCAGCAAAGCAGGATAAGATGCAAACGATAGTTGACAAGTTGCACCCCTGAGTTCCTTAGCAGACTCTCATGACATGCACGAAAGGAGATGCAGCTGATGAATCAAGAAATGCCCCGCATCAGTACTGAATAGCCTAGTAAAGAGGGTAGGTATTTCAAAAAGAGGCAAAAAATCGCTTCCCGCCCATAGCTTTTACCGTTTGCAACTTTTCTCAGTGTCTGCCAAAAGCAATCAAAAGCGTTCTTCAACAGTTTTCTTATTGTTCTCTCCAGGACGCTTTGCGCTTTTAGCTGGACACATCTACAAGGCTTTTAAAGAATTATACTTTTTTATGTTCGTTTTGCAGGTATTTTGTCTAAAAGCTACTATTACTATTTTTAAAAGTTGAAGTACGGGAATATAAAATTTTTAAGGGTAATAAAAAATATTTTTGAAAACTTTTTACACACGTATTTCCCGGAAACATTCTCCCGGAAACCCGTAATCACCTCGTACGATACCCACGGGCAGGTAGGGGTGGTACAAACTCTACTCTGCCGGCACCACGTGGCTAAAAAACTTTACATAAAGGTTATTCCAAGTTCATTCAAATAGAATATTGTACTATATTATTAGCAAAATGGAGCAACTTATTTAAGCTGTTCGAAGCGAAAAATGTTTATACGATGTAAAACACCCAGATTATATGAATACAAAATTAAAGGATTCTATTTGGCAATTTTTCGACTGAAAACTCGTAAGTTAATTTGAATTCTCCGTGTGTTTTCCTTTTGGACATGTACGAGTAAGAGCTCTTCTGTATTTTTTTCGGATGATCATTAACAATATATAATCTATTTAAAAACACGTTATCACTGTCGGATTCTGAACTTATATGGTATGGTAGATACACTGACTGACTCGTGAAAGCAATTGCGGACACACACGTGACCAGCAATGTCAAAGCGACATTGGCGCACTGTCGTGAACAAGCGTGAGTTTGGGCATGTGCGGCGGGGTATATAAATTAACGTCCATCTTGCTTCGTTTTCGTCTACGAATGGTAGCTCATCCCTACTTAGTTTGTGGTAGAGACACTGACAGGTGTACGACACGTGAAAGCAGTTGCCGCCACACACGTGTCCACCAATGTTAAAGCGACATTAGCGCAGTGTCGTGAACGAGTGTGAGTTTGGGCATGTGCGGTGGGATTTAGACTTTAAAATATAGGTATTTAACTTTATTAAAAATTTTATTGAACATACATAAATATTAAAATTTGTATTTGGCATTTTTTTTTTATATTTGTAGCAAAATTTACGTGGATTAAAAATGATGGAGGATCTGAAATATTGTTCCGCTACCATACAAGCACCATCAATCTTTTAATGAATAGTGAAAATATATAGGTAGTATCGGCATATCTGTCTGTGTAATTTATATTGATACTTTTCAAATGTTAACTAGGAAACCACAAAATCTAAGCTTCCATTCCGCTCACAGATACACTTTAACCATGTCGATCGCGAGTTTAAGAGTTACGAGCCGCTCGGGCGCTAAAAGTAAAACGTCTCAATATTCACGTTGAAGCAAATAGCTCTCAGATCCGGGTCTGAACAGCGCCCTTATGATTCTGAGTTCCCAAACTGAAGATAAAATATTCCATGAATTATTCAACTGTCATACATCGGCTGAGCTGAATAGGAGAGATCCTATACGTTGTCAACGTAAGTGTGAAAAAGTATGGATGAATATATTTTTTAAAGGATACTCGACCAAGATCGGTGTTATGTTGATATTGCGCGAACGTGTGTAGAAACGGGGAATTTACAATGTGTGTATTTTGTGGGAGATAGCATGGTATCTCGGGAAAAATGGTTAGGCAAAATTTATGATAAACAAGATGCGGTGCGCGAATATAAAAGCGCTGACTGCTCCCTTTCTGGCCATGTTTTTGCTGTTCTTACCACGTTGTTTTTTAAAAGTATCATGTAATTTATGCCATATTTTTAAGATCTTTGTTTTCGTGTAGTAGATATAACTGAAAAAAATATTTTTACACTACTGCACCGAAAGGAGAGTTATTTTTACGAGTGTATGTTTGTAATTTTTTTGACTATAGCTTTCCTCGATAAATGTGCTATCTAGTTAAGACGTGCGCCTTCCAAGCAAGAGACGTAAGTTCGATCCTAGTCACGGGTCTGTACCAATAAATTTATTTTATGTACAGATTTTAACTTTGTAAAATTGAGTGTGGGAATAGATAGAGAGTGCATCTGTGTTTGTACACACACTTGTGCACTATAATATCTCCTGTGTACCTGGCCAATTTCCATAGAGATTGGTCGCCTTGGCCGAAATACGGTTGGAGAAATCTTATCTTATATAACACTAAAATAATTTTCGTACATTATTATCCTGCAATTCTACTCGTAGATACCGCATTTCGAGAACACAGCCGTGTGTATACAAGGTGATTTTTGGTCGTCAACGTTCCCAAAAACTACGGTATCTCCTCGTCATGATCATTTCTCTCCATGGAAGCATACCTGGGAAGTGTCTGGTTTCTAAAATATTAGGGTCCAAAGTTGAGTAAATAGACTGTGTTTTTCTCCATAAAAACACATTGACGCGTGTAGCAAGATTTTTTCACGAGAAATAATTAATATCTGTCTATAAAAAAACTAGCATTAACACTGGACACTATATATTTCGCCCTATCAAGTAATAAAAAAAAAATTCAAAAAATTTTACATTGTTTCCCAGCATTTTTTTTTTGCATAAACTTTGTTAAGTGTGGCAACGAAAAAACACCCCGTACAACTGTATATGAACTTTCTATATCAATATTATTTATTGCTCTGTGAAGATACTACCCTCTGTTTAACCTCACCGGATTGCTTTTAATAACCCGTGGAGTTGTCAAGGTGATTAAACTAGTTAAAATTATTATCAAACTAGTAATAACCTAGTGTCAGGTAATGATTTTCCACCCCAAAAGGGATTTGCGGTCTCAATTAATTATGAAGTACAGTTTAGCGGACTTAGATAGTAAAAAACTTTAGATATGCATAATTAAAATGTGAAAAATAATCTTATCACTTGACGGAAATAACAGTCATGGCGATGTTGAGCTGATTGTTGATGTGGAATGAAGTAGGCCGCTGATAGATTTAAGTTGTATATTATGTTACAGTTTACAGTCAGCACCACATCATACATATGAATATATAGCGTACCTTATAATATTAATTATTATTATTATATAAAGTCAATTGATTAAAGGCTATATTTTATAAAAGTAGCTATTATGACTCCTGCAATATTGTTCTGGGAGGTTGCGATGGTTGTATAAATAGCAGGGTAGAAACTAAATGGTGTCACTTTATTCTTGACTGTTGAGTTTATAAGACGTTACTCTGCTCGATCTCTGTTCTATTTAAAACATTGCAACGATATAATCTATTTACGGCGAATCGGGTTTCTTGCTGCTTCTTCCCCGAATGTTATATCGCCTGAAGCAGCTTTAACTGTATAAGTGATAAATAAATAGTTCTACATAGCAACTGCGATGTTTGACTCCGCATCCTGAATATACTGCTGCGCCTACGAGTAATCATCGGTGACACTTCAGAAGTGGGATGCCGGAAAATAAACCCGCCCTGCCCACGGGTGACGACTGCAAGAAAAGATTTGCGAAACATTGCAAAATCGGTGAAGAATGTACACAAAAGGATGGAAATTTTTTTTTTATGGACAACTGGAATATATTCAACATGAAACAACAAGAAACTGGAGAAACAAGAAGATGAAGACAATGTAATTACTAGAACCCAATCAATGATGCTGCTGTACTACCTAAATTCCATGCTGTTGCTGTTAAGAGCGCCAGTGTCAAGATCTTTTAATGTCCATCTGCAGTGGGAGCCGATTCCGCATCACAACTTAAAGGTTAGATATATTTGTTTGTTAGCTCTGCTTATGTGGATACTTATACCAAAATCCTTGCTTCATACCGTACCGTTGGTACGTGATTTTTGTTTTAGTGTAGTTTACGGTTAGCGTAGGTTACCATACGTAAATGTCGTACCTACCAGAAAGAAAAACTATGTTATTTGCACAAACAGTACGTAAAGAATATTCGTATCAATTTTTTACAAAAATCTCGGTGCACAAAATGTATCTATTATGCGTTTGACTTTATTGGGGTACCTAGGTATTTCAAATAATGTTCCGTTATTAAGTTTTAATTACCACTGCAGGTATGTTTGACTAGCAAGATTTATTTAGTTAAATTTAAACAATAATGTCAGTCCATAATCGGGAATATTGTTATACTAAAATATGTAAACTATAAATGCATAAGTAGATTGTATTGGTGGTTTGTCCTGTTGGAAAATGAAGATTTTTGTCAGCAAACCAGCAAACATGTTTTTATTACGTGGAGTTTTGTAGTAATTTACTTACATGCTATTTAAAATATAGGTACTTTGAAATCTACCCACACTAGGGTAATTATCGTTAAGATAATTTGGTTCTAAATTATGTTCTCTTGTTTCATGATCTAACATGCATCGGTGTTCATGGTTATTTTTCCGGAGACCGTCGCCACCGCTTGGGGCCGTACGGGGGTAATCTGTGGGCCGTACAGAAGAGCACCTGGCTGTTGTGGCGTATCAGGAGCTGCTTATTCTGGGTAAGATCGAAACATGTAATTTGTTTAATATGCTGTGTGAATTTTGCAACTTTAATCTAATAGTTTATGACAGATTTTCAAGATACGGCTTTCGTGTATCCATGTCGTTATCATAATAAGTTACGACCCGTTTTATTATATTATGTGTAGATATGATACGAATAATATTCACCTTACAATAGATTCAAACCATGGGGTGTAGTAGCATAAATGCGAGACTTTTGTCTGGGCTTTATGTTTCTGGGCTTGATTGTTGGCATCTTCTTGCTACGCCATGCTTAGTATTTGGGAAGGTGATAAGAGACTTTTGAGAAACAATATGATATTGAGTATGTATACTGACACACGAAAGTATTATTTAGTATTCATTGCAACTACAATATAATTATTTGATCCTTATATATTTAGCGGGTATGCCGTTATTAGCAATCGTGATAAATAGGAAATGGAAGGTAAATGCGGTATAGCAATACGATACCCTAGTTTCTATAGTAGGTATATAGATAAATTAGGTAGTACACTCGTAATAATGCCATGCATCTTGGTAATACAGTTTGCTAGTGCAATTTTAGGATACAATTTAACGATGCAGTTTCATAATGCACTTTAACAATGCGTTAAAACATTAGAGTTTCTGAAGTTCACAACAGTGTTGATTAGAAATTATTAGTTTTGCAGAACAAGAATTAAATAAAAAACAATGTAAACTTATAGATTTACTGCTATTTAAATTAATTGTATAAAATAGGAATAGAACGCGTCTAGTGTTCTCAGCGAGTTTTTAGAGCGAGTGAAAGAAAGATATCGCCGTCGTCGCCTACAGCACCGACGAATCGCGAACATAGCCGATCTATGGCGTAGACATCGTCCCGGCCCTTGAAAGCTTTGATGAGCTTTCAAGCTTCGTTGGCCTCTGGCCCTGGTAGTATACATAAGCGGTTGATTGCTCTACGAACGGATGCGCCTTGACTAGTAGCCACGTCAGCGACACGAGGTACACCATCGGATCCTGGGTAAAGTCTGGTTACACGTCCGAGACGCCAACACAAGGGTGGAGCATCTTCTTTTATCAGGACCAGGTCATTTAGTTGTAGATCTTTGCATCTAGAGCGCCATTTGGTGCGTTGCTGTAGCTCACCCACGTACTCGTTCGCCCATCGCTTCCAGAAATGTTGCCGGCACTGTTCGAGTCTCTGAAACCGGTGAAGACGATTGGGATTTGTATCTATTAGGTTCGATGAGGGCAACGCCATGAGCGCTCTGCCTATTAAAAAGTGGCCCGGGGTAAGAGGATGGAAGTCGCTTGGTGAGGAACTGAGAGGACATAAAGGACGGCTGTTTAGGATGGCCTCAATTTGAGTAAATAGCGTAGTCAATTCCTCAAAGGTAAGATGGGAGTTTTTTAGGATCCTATGCATGTGATATTTGGCAGACTTAACTCCGGCTTCCCAGAGACCGCCAAAATGAGGAGCGTATGCAGGCGAGAAGCGAAATTCAATTCCCCGATGAGCCGCAAAGTCAGTCAAAGAGTCATTGTTTTGACTTTAAAAATGAGTTTATATCCTTATCTGCAGCAACAAAATTTTTACCGTTGTCACAGAAAATTAATTTTGGGAGTCCCCTTCGTGCTACAAAGCGCTTTAAAGTGTTTATGAAGGCCTCTTTAGTTAACTCGCTTACTACTTCTAAATGTACACATTTATAGCGAAAGCAGACAAAAATGCAAAGATAACACTTTGTTATCTTGCAACCTCGGCCCTTACGGTCGGTGATTAGGAATGGACCTGCATAATCAATGTCTACAGTATGAAAGGGAAAGTCAGGCTCCACACGGTCAGTCGGTAAGTTGCCCATTATATTTGTCATTGTTTGACCCTTAAATCGACGACATACGAAACAGTCGCTTGCTACGCGTCTGGCTAGATTGCGCCCTCGAATAGGCCAATAACACTCTCTTACTGACGCCAAAAGAAGCTGAGGCCCGGCGTGTAGCAAGCGCCGATGTTCATGCTGAAATATTAGCTTAGTTAGGTGGTGTTCAGCTTTCAACAACATTGGGTGCTTCTTATCGTAAGGATAAGTAGAAGTCGCAATTCTACCACCGACTCGTAGAATTCCCTTCTCGTCGATGAAAGGGTTGAGAGAGTTGAGCGCAGCTAGACGTAATGGCTTGTTTTTACTAAGTAGAGCTAGCTCCTGGAAATGAGTCATTTTGGGAACCTTTAACTAAGTATTGTAAAGCGTTTTCTAACTCCTGAATAGTTAAGGGCCCTTAAGCTTATTGTTAGGGTTTTGGCAATTATTAATAAATCTGAATATAAATGCAACAGTTCCCTGCAATAGCAATAGTTTGGAAAAGTTTTTAATTTCAATTAGGGGCGTAGAGTTATTCTGTACGGTAGGTACAGTCTCGGCCACCAAAACCGAGATGGGTTTTAGCTCTGGCAAGTCTGCTGCCTCTCTTACTTGCGAAGATGGCCAGCTGGACTCTGGTTGAGAAAGATAGGATGGTCCATACCACCAAATAGTACTTCCGCTGACATTTTGAGGATCTATGCCGCGAGACACGAGGTCAGCAGGATTCTGAGAGGTAGGTACGTGGCGCCAGGCTGATGAATCTGTAAGTTCGTTTATTACAGCAACTCTATTGGCAACGTAGGCCTTGATTGTTCTAGATGTGTTAAGCCAGCCTATAACTACACTAGAATCTGTCCAGTATATATGGCGAGTTATTTGACAGCGTAAGGCCCGCGTGACAGCGGTGCTCAGTTTGGCCCCCAAGAGAGCTGCACATAGCTCTAGTCGCGGTATCGTAGTAGGTGGATTTAATCGAGCGACACGCGATTTAGCACACAGTAAACTTACTTGTACTTTACCATCTTTGTTAGCAGATCTTAGGTAAATACAGGTGCCATATGCTAACTGCGACGCATCGCAGAAACAATGCATTTCAATTGTGTCTGGCGTATCTATTAGAACACATCTAGGTATTTTTAAAGAAGAGAGGACTGTAAGATATTTTGTGAACTTTAGCCAAGCCTTCTGAATGTTTTGAGGCACAGGGTCATCCCAGTCTAATTTATGCATCCACAGCTCTTGTAGTATTATTTTAGGTTTAATAGTACATAACGATAATAACCCGAGAGGGTCAAATATTTTAAAGGTAGATGAGAGTATGGATCTTTTTGAAATAACGTCTGAAGGAGACCATTCAATATGAAAATGTATTTTGTCGGAAGACGGGTTCCAGCCAATACCTAGAGTACTAGTGGCATGACTGATCAGTAGTGTTTCCTCTTCTAGTTTCTGAGCGCTATCACATAACAGGTCCGGCAAGTTTGAGCGATATTTTCTGAGATGAAACCCACCCTTGGACAGTTCTCGTGACACTGAGCGCTGAATATTACGTAATTCATCTGGCGAATCTGTGCCCGTTAACAGGTCGTCACAGTAAAAATCGTTTTTAATTATGGTTTTAGTATTGCAATCATGACTTTCTTCACCGAGCTGCCAAATGCAACGGGTGGTTAAGAAAGTCGCACTAGAAAATCCATACGTAACTGTATTGAGACGTAGAGTTTTTAGGGAGTCGGTTTCATTGTCTCGCCAGAGAATAAGCTGCAAATCACGATCTTCTTCGTCTCTCACTAGCACTTGACGAAACATCTTCTCCACGTCGCCGGAAAGAACGTACTGGTACTGTCTGAAGCGAATAAGGATGTCAAACAGTGAGCTTTGAATAGTGGGCCCCACCAGTTGTATGTCATTTATGGACAGGCCAGAAGTAGAGCGAGCGCTTGCGTCAAAAACGACGCGAAGACGTGTTGATTCGCTTTGTTCTCTAAAGACTGGGTGATGTGGAAGAAAAAATGAAACACTTGGGTTTGACATCGGGGCGCGAGAAAGATGACCAAGAGCTTCGTATTCATGGATAAATTCCTTATAGGCCCTCTTAATTTCCGGTTGCTTTCTAAACCTAGCTTCAAGACCGAGAAATCTCTTTTTTGCCATATGGTATGAATCACCCAGACAGGAGGGGTCATCGCGAAGAGGAAGCGCAACAACAAAACGACCGTCTTCAAGGCGTTTAGTTGTTGAAAGGAAATGTTGTTCACAAATATGTTCTTCCTTTGAGAGGGGTGGATCTTGAGGAAAACTTTCCATTTCCCAAAATCTTGTCAATTCGGTATCAATATATTATTAGGCTGGTCCAATTTTAAAAGAAATTACCTGTGGTTTGATTAGGAACCTTCTGTTTCATGAGCATTGGACCGGCGATGAGCCATCCGAATTTTGAGCTACGTAAGCTAGGGTTGTTATCACCTAGGTAGTGCTGTTGAGACCCTATTATGTCCCAAAATAAGTCAGCACCGATAAGCATGTCTATTGGTCGGGGCTCATTAAAGCTGGGGTCTGCTAATTGGAAACCAGATAGTTTAAGGTGATTTATGTTGAAAGCCACCTTTGGCAGTTCGCCAGAAATAGTAGGCAGGACTAAACAGGTAAGTATTACATCGAAGGAGCTGGTATTTGAACTTAGACGGAGAGCACAGCGTTCAGAAGTAACAGTTATTTGCGTGTCACCGATCCCTAGTATGTTTGTGTCGGAAGGCTGAGGAGTCAGGTTTAACCTTTGCTTGACTGCATCGTTATAATAGAAGTCTGACTCCCGCTATCAAGTAATGCGCGGGCTGTAATTGATGCATTTGTCTTAGGATTCGTTATTTGGACCATGGCAGTACAAAGAAGATTTTCTGTTGAACATAATGCCGTCATTGTGACTGAGTCACTAGTAGCCTTGGTAGAACCAGGAGTAACCTTTACTTCCACTTCTTCTAAAGATTGATGCAACAAGGTATTATGACGCTTTCTACAATATTTGCAACGACCTGGAAGCCTACATTGAGACGGTGAATGCCCCGGTCTCAGACAGTTATGACACAAAGACAGTGACGTCACTAGGGAAAGCCTATCATCTGATGTCTTCTCTTTAAAGGATGGACAATCATGAAGGCGATGATCGCCCTTGCAATTTATACACATAGAGACTGATTTCGAAGAAACTCTTGCTATTATAAGAAGTGGCTATCATAGCACGGTTTTGTGGTTTCTGAGGAGTAGTGGGATAAGAAATATTTGATTTAAACTGTGATTTATCAATCTTATTGCGATTAACAGTTTCAAGAACATCAGCGCGACCCTTAAGAAATTGAAAAAAGTTGTCAATAGAAGGTATATCGGGCAAAGTATTTCTATGTTCTTCCCATTTTACATAAGTATTGCTGTCCAGCTTGGCTGAGATAAAATGGATAATCAGAACATCCCACTTGTCAGTGGGTAGGCCTAGAGTAGCAAGAGCACGCAAGTTTTTTGTTACATGATCAATTATAAATCGTATAGACTTGTCGGTTTCTCGAATAGACTCAAATGAGAACAGAGATTTTAAATGGTTATTTATGAGTTGCCTTTTGTTATCGTATCTTTGGTTTAAAAGTTCCCAAGCTTTAGAATAGTTTTGTTCGGATACTTCTAAGTTGGAGAGTAGTCGAGCTGCCTCACCCTCCAAATAAGAGTTTAGGTAGTAAAATTTGTGAATGTCTCTTATTTGGTTATTTTCGTGAACTAACGAATTATATGTTTCCTTAAATTCAAGCCACCTATAATAGGTTCCATCGAAGTTCGGTATTTTTATTACAGGTAACTTGAACCCAAGCTTGCCGCTATCATGGTGACTGCAGGTTGAAATATTTGGATTGACCTCTGTTAGGGGCGTGTTGGCCTCGATCAAACTCTTGGCAGTGGCAATACAATGGTAGAAATCCTGTTCAATTAATTCGCGATTTATCACTTCAGTTTCAACGGCATCACAATTTAAAATTTCTAATTGGCTCTGCAGCTCATCAAACTCATTGAACAAGGCCTCAAAATTAGTGAGTTTCAATGCAAGTTTACTTAACTCAAGACTCGAGATATCTTCGAGGGAAATCAAAATATCAAGATTATTTTTAAATTTTGTAAGCCGTTGTTTAATAGCACCACGCCGAGCCACAAGTTCTTTTAGTGTATTTATTTCTTTAGATTGCGACATTGTGAACTTGCAATGAATCTAATCTAATTGTAAACAAATAAATAAAATTGCATACGATACGCTCCTCAAATCGACGATCAGCTGGGTGCGCAGGCCAGACGCGAAACTGGTTTGTTATCGCGCGCGCAGGTAGGTCACTGCCCGCTATCTACTGCCTTGTGCGCCGGTCGGTCGTCGTCACACAGGTTGCAATCACTGAGCGAGATTGATGCTGAAATAGATTGTTTACAACAACTAAACAACAAGCAAGGATAAGCCAGGATTTACTAGGGCTTAGGCAGTGAATGAGGCTGGAAGAAAGTGATGAAAGTGGTGTTTGGGTCTAAAATAGACAGCGAGAAAAGAGTAGGTTCCTGTTATTATAAACTATTAGGCAGAAAGTGTGAAGTTGAAGAAGTAGTAGGTAGTAGGTAAGTATTAGGCGCCTTCAGCGATGTGAAAACGTGGGATGACAGTTATTTTAAGTCTAGAATGCCGTAAGCGCATGAAGTTAGGCCAACACAAGGCTAACATAACATAAATAAGTGCAAGATTTTATGCTTGACAGCTGTTATGCATTGATAGGCCTTGATACAAAATGAATAGGTAGGTGCTTTGCAAATAATATGCTAGAAATGTACTTGTCCTCGAGGAAATAACTCGCTAAATGCACAAATAAAGGAGGAAATGGAAAATAAAAAGTAGGTAAAAATAGGAACGGGCTCACAGTTTGTCGGGCAGGCTGGTAGTGCAGGGGCTGGCGATCAGTGCCTGGTGCCGTAGACTGCTGGTGCTGCTGCTCCAAATATAAGTTGTTGTGAGGTGTTCTTCAAGTAAGTAGGTTGGTTAAATTGTAGGTTGTTGACTCGTTTTTGTTTCGCGCTTGTTGAACAATGTAGGTCAGGTGCGTAACTTCTTTCTTGTGATTGCGTGGCAGATGCTTCTTCTGATATTTGCTGAAGTCCGTTGCTATATTAGACGTGGTTATGATTCCAGTGTTCTTGAGATCAAATGCTGCACGATGGTAGTAGTGTAACGGTAGCTTATACCAGCGGATGGCGAAATATAATTCGCGTCAAGATGGCGAATTCCCGTTGCCACGAGTATGGCGTAGATTTTCTTTCTTCGGCTTCGAATCAGACCAGAATATTGTTTGCAGGTCCTGTCACGGTCGCCACTTTGTTCTTGCAGAACAAGAATTAAATAAAAAACAATGTAAACTTATAGATTTACTGCTATTTAAATTAATTGTATAAAATAGGAATAGAACGCGTCTAGTGTTCTCAGCGAGTTTTTAGAGCGAGTGAAAGAAAGATATCGCCGTCGTCGCCCTACAGCACCGACGATCGCGAACATAGCCGATCTAATGGCGTAGACAGCAGTTTTCTTCTATTGAATTTTTGAGTGCAGTTTAACAATGCAAATAGCAGTATACTTAGCTATGCAATTGAGCAATGCGTTTATAATACGGTTTGGATAAACAATCTAGAGATGGCAGTTCACATCCTTTAGGTTAGAATGCAGTTGACTAAACATATAACCTATAGAGATAATTGAGTTACAAATTAACTATATTTAGAGGTGCGGTTAACTACGATTGAGAAGTGCAGTTTAACTAATATAGTAAAAGTTTTTTATAGTTAACTAATACAGTTAAGAGTTATTACTAACAATACAGTTTTTTTTTTTTTTAA